>JAGDYQ010000343.1:0-445000 GCA_021962125.1 Bulinus truncatus
ATATATCAATTTCCCCACCTCTGCTTCAATTTTAGTTTATAAAAGTGTAATTAATATTAAATTTCTTTTTAACAAATAAAAAAGGAAATACATGATTTTTTTAAAGGGAAATTTAATCGATTTGCGTTTTATTAGTTTATTTCTTAGTTTAAAGAATATAACTTATAAAAAAAGAAAATGTTTCGTTTTATCAAATCTGTTGATTATACTCCTTAAAGCCAATTTGCTATTTTTGCATGTGCTGAAAAGTAATATTTTGTTTTTTGCTGAGATAATCTTAAAGATAAAGTATTCTCATCATCTTAAAATAAAGTATTCATCGCAAAAACCAAACATTGCTACTCAGTCGCAAGACAACAATTATTGCTTTAGTTGGGCTTTTTACATTATATAAGTATTATAATATAATTTAAACACATGTACTTATCTATTACACTACCGCAGAGGGTCATTTGAACACTTTAACAATTTGTAAATAAATATAACCTTAAAAACATATCACTAAAATTCAATTCAGGGTCCTAGTTTGGCTCGCCGTTGTATTTATCAAAATCTATAGGTTATCCAGCGAGAAAGTCGGTACATATTAATTAAGGGCGCATGTGATAAGTGGCGTGAAAGGCTTGCATGATATACATTCGGGAACAATGATGTCTATTAGATTATTTTATGATTATCTCAAGTGAAAAAAAAGTATTGGTGCCTTAAGAAACAGTTATACCGTGAAGCTTGATGTTTTGTAATCTTCGTTTGTAAATTGACGGTTTTGTTTTTATTTTATCTTATTACGTCTGGTTATGGCTGCCATTGCTTTCTCAGTGCCAGTACGAACCTCTGTTTTGCAGAGCATTGCAAGGAAGATAGAGCCCACATAGTTGAAACTATTTACCTCAACTGGGTTTTGTATCATTCATGACTGTCTATTTTCTATACAAACTATACAAAGTACATGTACATAAATAAAACGTTTGTTTTCTTTTATAATACGTGTGTACATCTTTTACAGTTAGTTTTAATTGATATATATATATATATATATATATATATATATATATATGTATATATATATATATATGTATATTAAAATTTGTTAATTAATGGTTAGGTAAACTTCACTTTGTAAGTTAAGTAACTTTTACTAGCAAAAAAGCTTTTCAAAAGAAAAATGTGTTTTTAATTTAGGCTGAAATGATTTTTAAATAACGTAAAAAGTTAAAATTTTCGCTTACAGTTTATCTCATAGATATAAGTGACAATGCCATCATTGTTTTCAAGAAGACAATTTAATAATATAACCTTTTTTGTTCAAATAAAAATGTTTTTTTCAATTGATACACTATTTGAGGAAATTTTTTAATACTTTATCAATCCTTTCTTGCTCTTTATAATAGATTTTTGTGTAGAAGTTACATTTGCATTTCTTCTGGCAACACTTGAGTCACTAGGCGGCGATTGAGCTGTAATCTCTTTTTGTACTTTGTTGAGAATTGTCGAAGACTTTTACTTGTGATTTCGATATTGCATTTATGGCTTTGGTAGAGATGGGGTTAATGGCCCCAAAAAACCTGCCCTTGTTTGTATGTATATGTCGTGTTTCTTTGATGTATAGGTCCTAATGCTAATGGCAAACACAAACACATAAAACAACCGATAATTCTATTAGCTTTTTATCATTTTTATTCAATTTAACTCTGATTGCTGCACATTTTACATTTTTCAACTTTTACGCCAAAATATTTGCGACAGCAAAAACAAACAAATAAGATCAGTAGTGAGCCTCCAACCGCACAGCCAACAATCAATCCTATTTCTTTCTTTTTTAGACAGGTCACCTAAAGAAAGAATTAAATAATTGATTTTGGGCATATAGCTCAAGTTAATAAATATATTAAACATATTGCAATGGCAATGTGAGCCGAAAGGTTTTTATACATTACAAAGCATTTAAAGCTTTAAAACTGTAATAATTGTACAGTACAATTCACGACGCCCACTCAAGAATAGATTATGTTAGATAAATAATAATAATATTACCTGCCGAAACAATCTCAACAAACCATGAATGAAGAGCCAGTGTGAAACAAGTGAACGAAAGATTATAACTATGAAAATAAAAATGATAACAAAACTAGATCAACAACCTGCATATCAATAAATACATATTGACATAATTTTATAAACGCTACATCTAATGATGGTCTTTCTTTTTAGTGTAAAAGTAAAAACCGAAAATAAATGTATAATAGAAATAAAAACTTACACAGTAATCAGTTTCATTCTTTTATTTAGATAAATGTTGTATATCTAATATGAATTCCTTATGTGAACGTCTGGAACAATCAATTCTATTAAGTCTGAAAAGATTCATAGCTTTGTTGATAGTTCTCGTTCTGCTTCATTTCATTTGATGAAAAAATAAGAAATTTCCAAAGACACTTTATTTCTGTAACGTGTACTTTACAAGGAAATGTTCAAGCATTGTAATGAAAACTAATTTTTATTTTTATAAAAATATTTATGGAAAAGATTCACCGTTGTTTTTTTTTTTACATATTTTTTAATGATAAAGATAACGAAAGTTTATTTTAAAGAAAATATACTTTTCGTCTTGTTTTTTTCTGAAGTTTCTTTTATCTCATTTCACACTAGACTTTAATCGCCCATATCAGTGTATCTCAAACATTTGACATATGTGTGTACCCTTTTATGCATACTGTGTACACCTCAGTAAAAAAAAATAACAAATAAATTGCATATTGTTTTAACGGTCTTTGTTATTCCTTCATTAACTTGTCACTTTAGTCTAACACGTTATTAGTCTGTTGCAGCTCGTTCCTTCGAAAAAATTCTTCGCATATTCACTTGGGTATGACTACCACACATGACTATGGGGAAATACTGGCCTATATCTAATAATTTATTTAAAAAGTGACCATTTAATAACCACAATTTCTAGTGTTATTGAATTCGCTGCTCTTGGATCAGGGAAATTAATCATAAAGATTAAAATTACCACAGTATAATTCCATACTTCTCAGAGGCACATTCTTTACCTCTTTTGACGGCATTATTGTTCAGAAAAAAAAATAGATCTTAATTAACAATCAAAGTTGTAACAAATATACAAAATATTATTCGGCCAACGCTAGGCATTTTTTTTTCAGCTATCCGGCCGTGCAGTGAAAGAAGTTTTGTAATCCCTCTGGTATAGGAAAATATATTGTCTCTGATAAACAAATAAGCTAATTGCTGCGATCTTTTATTAAAAGTAATACACAACAAAGAATGCAGGTAATTTGGATATACTTTATTCTGAAACGTGTACGTTCATATCATCCAATGAAACTGAGTCATTATTTATCTGGTTTTCCTTGATATCGTTTTTCGCACTAACTGCTCCATCCTGGTAATTACTTTGAGAATCATTTTTCTTTTTTTTCTCGTAAACAACAACAACAATGATGATAACAACAACTATTGGAACTGATATGCATCCAATACAAATGCCAGCGATTTGTCCTTTACTCAGTCCTCCTGCATTACCTGAAGCAAACAATACAAATTAAAAAAAGTTATTTTATCGCCTAGACATGAATAATAATTTATTTTTTTACGTTTATATATAAATAATAGGAGCTTGAAAAAGTTGGGCGACCAGCGAAAACAGCTGATATTGTTGGATACTTTTATTAGCGATTGAGAAACGTAAAAAATACGTGTAGTAAACATTTGGGCAGTTGTACTCAGATTATAGCACACTATACCTTTTACGCATAAATCTCCTATGTAACCGTCCATACATTGATGACAATGTCCAGTTATTGGGTCACAGCTTCCATTTAAGCACTTTGCTGTGCACTGCACGGTGCAATTTTTTCCGAAGAAACCGATGCTGCAATCTAAGAAAAGAAATGCGTGATAAAGAGTCACGGATGTGGCTGGGTGGGGTGGTGCTTTAGTACTGAGTCGGATGTCCATGAAGCACGACCTGCATGAAGTGGTTTGGGGCTCAACACTATGTGAGTCCCAGTCGCATACATATGTCTACTATGGATTATAAAAGGGCCCTGCAAAAACTGTCTTATGAGTGGTGTATTCATCGTAAGAGATAAAGATCTCGTCTTTTTAGGTAATTGTGAAAAAAAAGTCTGTGAGCTCCTAATTTTTCATTTAATTTTAAATGTCATTTATATACATATTTGATGTAACAGTCCGCATCTTGCAAAAACGTATGCGTTGAGTAAAAAAACACATGATTTTAGATTGATTATGCAAATCCTTCTCATAAAAAATAGTTGACATGTAATAATGTTAAGAATTTCAGAAGGGAAAAAACACCCATTTAAAACAATTTAACGTGTCGCTATTACCATAGCGTTAACTCTATTGTATTGCCCCTAAAACGCTGTGTAACACGATGCACTTTTCATTTACTTTCATATTCAATTCTATAAATGATTAGTAATAGTGCTAATACAAATAAAGAAAATTATTGCTTTGGTCTTTAAAAAAATGAATTCTTTTTCTGGAGAAAATAATTTTCAGCAAGTCTTATTTTTTTTTTAATTCACCTAATTCACAAAAAATATTTCAAATGCACCGGAAATAAATATTTGTATATATATATATATATATATATATATATATATATATATATATATATATACTTATAAGACGCATTTTTTGTCTGTCTGTCTGTCTGTCTGTCTGTCTGTTCCCTTATAACTCAAGATCCAGAAAAACAGATAACATGAAATTTGTTACACATACACATAATTACTTGGGGAAGGTTATAGGACAGGTTTCGTTTCATCTCGATGGGTAGTTTAATTGTAATTAATTTTTTTTTATTTTAGTATTTTACTATATTAAAGTAATCTCGACGGCGCCATAAATAAAAATTCCTCTGTGACGTCATTTCCCGATTCGAATAGAACTTGCGCGCTGGTGCTGTATTGTGCCTTTGTGATGCAAAGAATTGTTGTTGTTTTTTCATGCTCCCTGATTTGTACAGTTTGAGGAAGATAAAGGAATGAAGAAGGATTTTAGAAGAAGTGTGAAGCCATAATAATAAGTATATATATATATATATATATATATATATATATATATATATATATATATATATATACTTATAAGACGCATTTTTTGTCTGTCTGTCTGTCTGTCTGTTCCCTTATAACTCAAGATCCAGAAAAACAGATAACATGAAATTTGTTACACATACACATAATTACATGGGGAAGGTTATAGGACAGGTTTCGTTTCATCTCGATGGGTAGTTTAATTGTAATTATTTTTTTTTTTATTTTAGTATTTTACTATATTAAAGTAATCTCGACTGCGCCGTAAAAAAAATTACTCTGTAACGTCATTTCCCGATTCGAATAGAACTTGCGCGCTGGTGCTGTATTGTGCCTTTGTGATGCAAAGAATTGTTGTTGTTTTTTCATGCTCCCTGATTTGTACAGTTTGAGGAAGATAAAGGAATGAAGAAGGATTTTAGAAGAAGTGTGAAGCCATAATAATAAGTATATATATATATATATATATATATATATATATATATATATATATAGAGAGAGAGAGAGAGAGAGAGAGAGAGAGAGGGAGGGGGGGGGGCAGGAGGAGAGAGGAAAGGAGGGTAGGAGGGAGGGAGGGAGGGAGGGGGAGAGAGGAGAGAGGGGGGGATGGACAGGGGGGAGAAAAGGAGGGGGAGAGAGGGAGATGGGGGGGAGAGGGAGATGGGAGAGGGAGTAGGGGGAGATGGAAAGAGAAAGGAAGGGAGGGAGAGAGGGGGTAGGGAGGGAGAGAGAGGGAGGGGAGGGAGGGAGAGAGAGAGGGTTGGAGAGAGGGAGGGAGAGAGATAAAGAGTGAGGGGGCAGGGAGGGAGAGAGAGGGAATGATGGAGGGAGGAAGGGGGAGAGAGGGGGAGGGAGAGAGAGGTGGAAAGGGGAGGGAGGGAGAAAAGGGGAAGAGAGGGAGATGGGAGAGGGAGCAGGGGGAGAGGGAGATGGGAGAGAGAAAGGAAGGGAGGGAGAGAGAAAGGAAGGGAGGGAGGGAGAGAGAAAGGAAGGGAGGGAGAGAGAGGGGAGGGAGGGAGAGAGAGAAAGAGTGAGGGGGCAGGGAGGGAGAGAGAGGGAATGAGGGAGGGAGGAAGGGGGAGAGAGGGGGAGGGGAGAGAGGTGGGGGAAAGGGGAGGAAGGGAGAAAGGAGGGAGAGAGAGGGGTTAGGGGAGGGAGAGAGGGGAGGGAAGGAGAGAGGGAGGGAAGGAGAGAGAGGGGAGGGAAGGAGAGAGAGAGAGAGGATGGACGTTGGGAGAGAAGGAGGGGGAGAGGGGAGAGCGGGAGATGGGAGAGAGATGTGAGAGAGGGAGGGAGAGGGAGGGAGGGAAAGGGAGAGAGGGGGAGGGAGGGAGGGAGAGAGAGAGAGAGAAAGGGAGAGAGGAGGTAGGGAGAAAACAGAAGGTAAACAGAAAACCTTATTTTAAACCCGGGCAAAGTCGGGTACTTGCAACTAGTATATATATAATCTGTAAGTTCAAATAGCATGATACTAATAAAAATAAAGGCCTCATGATATGAACGTTTGTATTATAAGTACAAAACAACATTACGATAAACATACAATTGAAACTAGTTACACAGAAACACATTGGCCTCTTTTGTGTTACAAACCGGTGGGTCAGAATATCCCAGACATCCTTCGTTACACTGTCCAGTACTTTCATCACAAGAGGCATTAAAACAAGATCTGGAGCAGTTTTGTTGACATTGTATACCCCAGTTTCCTTTTCGACATGCTGTGATATCTTTTGAAACAATTATAAGTTCCTTATTTCTATTTTCTAAAGCACAGATAAATATGATGTTAAAATATTTATATAAGGGAGCTAAAGATGCAGCGTATAATTACACACAAAAAAATCTATATATTTAATGTAACTAACATTAGTATTATTGTATGCCACTTTTACAAGGACATGTTATCAGTAATATTTATACCTGATATGACGTAACTGATCAATGACATAAGTATCAAATCAATCAAGACGTGTTTCATCATTTTATCTTCAACAGTTAAAGAGGAATATAAAAGAATTAAAACTATTTTTTAATGCAATTATTCAGGATAAATAAAAAAGGAATGTTAATGTCTAGTTATACTTTAATTCTATTATTTGTATGTGTAATTACAAATATTTACTTAGATCGTATCTAATAATATGTATATATAAATATAGCAGCTAGACTTACCCATTGATAGGAATTGACTTTATGAGAAATAAAAAGTGTTAAGGAAAGAACAATCTTTCATCGGTTAACATTGCCCTTTTTTTTGGTCATGCTTGGCTATCGACTATTACTCGCTGGATAATCTCTTCTGATGAATTAACTAGAAAAAAGTGATAGCAGCAAAACAAAGCTTCCTTTCCTGCAATACATTATATAATATTTTACCCTAATTCATTAAGATTGGCAATAAACATTTCATAATAAATGCAACATTTAATATTATGAAAGTATATTAAGAAGTTTTCTGTTAAAGGTTAAGTTTATATTCCGTTTTTTTTTAAAAGATAGTAGCTATTTGCATTTAGTTTTATTAAAATAAACTTTCTGTTAGTTAAAAAAAAAAGACAGCATTTTATTACATTAGAAAGTATTGAGCTGACTTTATTTTTTTGTTTTGTTTTTTATCTGAGTATTTCATGCTTACGTCCTTAAGAAAATCGTAAGCTTTATAAAATCTATTAACTCTGTGAAAACAAAATTTGGATTAATTGTGATTTTATTAATGTCATTGCTCAGTTGATAAAGGTTTCTCCTGATCAATGAGACTGTTAAGGAAACGATTTGTTTCACCCTTTAATTAATCCAACAAACGTTGCCCCACAAAAACATGCTGACGGGTGGTCGATTAGTGTAGAACGCTTGTCTGTCGACAGGAGGGTCCCGGGTTCGAATCTCAGAGACTTTTTTAGTTCCTGGTGAAAGTCCCCAAGTCCAACCAGCCTTAAATAGGAACCTGACTTTAAGTTAGGGAAGTAAAGGCGGCTGGGAGTTGTGCTAACCACACAATCCCTTCATATGCCTAGGTTACTCAAACACATGAATTCTACACTTCATCTGTCCCGATGGCCCGTTAACGCTTATGGGAACTTTTTTTTACGTAAAACATGCATTGGTACTCTAATGTCATAACTTACTAATCACACTTCCGTCAAAAGCAATGATTGTTTCGTATGCACAGTCGTCATGAATGAGTGAAAGTATTGATACAGACATATTTTCATTGTTTTCATCGCTGTGCATACTGCTTTATTTCTTGAACTCTTTCTGGAGGTATACGTATTTGAAAAACCTCTCAGTCTCAGAAGTTCTTTGAATCTTTGCACATGCTAATAAAATCATATTATCGAATTTGATCTTTATAAACGTTCTTACTATATGCCGAATTCTAATCATATATTTATTTATTTTTAGAATTCAATGATATATATATATATATATATATATATATATATATATATATATATATATATCAAAAAGCCACTATGTACTTTTGTATATTTCAGATTTGAAAAATACGTCAATACATTTATTAATTTTTTGTAATAGTTCAAATTTAGAGAAACTAATCTAAAACCCTATAAAATAAATAAAGGGAAAAATAAAAGGAAGAGAACAAAAAAAATAACAAAATACTTCATTAAGATGTTTTGTTTATTTTAGACAAGCACCAAATATATCCCATTTCTATATGTCTGCATCAGTTGTACGTCTGGTTAATACGTATTCCTGCTTTCGCACTAGACGCTCCTCTGTAATTACTTTCAGAATTATCCCAGTTCTTGTATACCACAACACCAATAATAAATAGGACTAAAAGACCAATAGGGACAGCGATGCCAGCGATTTCTCCATTACTCAGTCCTATATTATTCAAACAAAAAAAATAACATTGAGAAAGAAGACAATAGAAAATATAAAACAAGAACATTGAGAGAAATACGTATAAAATAAAATAAATATAATATATACAAAAATGTACTTTAACAATTATTGAAAAGAATATAACAAATATTATTTAAGTTAAGTGGTCGATGTGTGATTTTTTTATTTGTCTATTTATTTTATTTTTTTTGTGTGCAGATTTTACAATTTTTAATACACTACTGCATTCACATCGCTCTCAATATGTTGGGGTTTAATTTTAAAGTTAGGTAGACAAAAGTGAATCGTATCAACACAGATAACGACGTGCACTTTCATATTGCCCACCAGTTTCGGTTAGATCAGATTACAACTGAATATATTCCGCGGAAACTATCTGTATCCTTCGGTCGTCATAGTTACACTACAAATGGCCTAACATTGCATTTTATGTAGAGACGTTTAATAGGTTATACCTAAACTACATTTTTTGTTAATACAAATAGTATTCGTATTGTTAAATACTCTCACAGTTTATTAACTAAACCCACAGGCGTAGGTTCCTTTCAAGAGTATTTCAAGACAACAACAATGGCTACAGTTTCCTTTCTTTTCTCTGCCGGCTTCAAACGTCACTTTCTTCTTTTTTTCTGTTCTACGTCATCGCGTTTAATAACAATATACATGGTGCGCTAATTGAGGGAGTCATAACAATATCTTGAATTCTGAATAGTGATGATATTTATATAACTTACCTGCGGATACAGAGACAAACAGGCTCCACAACACCAAGAATGTTTTTATATTGAACATTTCTAGCTGAGTCGCAGAAAACTATAGAAAAAAAAAGAGCAGAGTAAATATATATATATATATATATATATATATATATGTGTGTGTGTTTGAGAGTGTATATGCATGTACGTGTATGGGTGTGAGTTTTAAGTCGTATATAACAAAGTTAAATACTTTTGCCTTAAGATACAAGTCTTTCCACTGAACTTGACTTTTTTTGAGTTTACTTTTATAGAACAGTGGCTCTTAATCTTTTAGAAGTCGTGGAACAATAGACATGAATATTTTTATTCACTGAATATTACACTTTGAATTTCCACTTTTCTTTGAACACTTACAATCCATTAAGGTTTTATAAAATGAGCGACTTTTTTGTAATATCTATAGCGCACTGAAATCTGGAATACTTCTCTCAAAATAATTATAATATGAAGTAAAAAATATTCTTTTAAAACAGTTTAATTTAATTTAACATATTTCTGTGTTATTTTTATTTTGAGGAAAATTTCTTGCGACTCTATGGAGCACACTATTTCACCTGTATATGATTGATGGTCAATGCTAAAAAGAAATTTCAGCTATAATAGAAAGACAAAATTGAAAACATTTTTTTCAAAATTGTTTACATAATAATAACCCGGCGAAATAAAAAGACTTGTTCTTTTTTCAGAATTCAAATTGATCTATCTGTGAAAAAGATGTTATACAAATTTCCAAAATTGAAACTAGAAAAACGATTGGTCCACGTAAATGTAGTGTACATGTTATAAATAACAAGTTCCCACTGAACTTTACAATCCACAACACTGGTGACATAACACGTTAACAGAAATTCCCCCTTGCTAGACACGTTACGGGAAAATCGACACAGTGTAAAAATATATAGGTCTTGATTTTGAATAGTTTCGTCAGTGATATTTTAAACATTGATTTTGTGGAATTTTTTGTTTGTGTTGAAGTTACCAAAAATATTGAATTTAGTGTTAATTGTGAAAAGAAAAAAAAATTCATTGGTGTATGCATATATTCTTTTGTCTCCCAGAATTCATAGTAAATATCTTAATAACTAATAAATTGCTATGCATGTAATATATAGCTTTTCATTGTAACTATTTTAAAGTGAACGTAATTTTCTTTCCTGAAATTTTAAATCATAAATGTGTCGTCTGCTCTGGGAGATATTACAACGGTTTTCGAAAATAGCTCTCAGACCAGTGGGTGTGTGTATGTGAGGTCACTGAAAGGACTAGATAAAATCTCTTAGACACTTTAAACTACTAGTGGATCGATTTTTATGTATTGTGTATTTCTTTAATCCTTATCATAGCCAATAGTACTTACCGGCAGAGGCGTACCTAGGGTGGGGGAGGGGGGTCAAAATTCGAAAGTCCCCCGGGGCCCCAGCTTGAGGGGGGCCCCAAAATATTTTTAGTTAACTATTAAGTACATTATCTCATGTCATGGTGTCGATTGTCAAAAATGCAGGGGCCCCCAAAATAGCCAAGACCCCCACGGGCCCCTAAATCACTAGGTTCGGCACTGCTTACCGGTGATCGAACTAATGGCCTTCAGGTCAACAGTCCACCACTTTACCAGACAAAAAGTCGGTAGACTTTTTCGTTTCCCTAGCAGAATGCACTCTTTTTAAGAAAAGTAATGTCTTTAAGAACATTAAATGAGATGGATGTGGTTGTTTTTATATTGTTTGTTCCGCGGTCAACACTATTGGAAGCTAAGTTTATCGACATAGCGTTACGTTATAAAAAGGCGTAAGGAGAAAAGGGTCTACAATATCTTTTGTTTTTGTTTTTTTTTAAATTGTTAAACATGAAAATGTTTCATTGTTTGAATAAAAGGTGATTATAAATATCTGGTTGAGATCATAAATATGTAATACATGCATCTCAAGTGAATATAGAACTATAGACCATAACGATAATGAATTTGGTGGGAACAAGTAAAGTGTGCTATGTTTTGGAAGATTTTATATCGCTCTAAAACAATAAGAAAAAAGACGACAATAATTTAAATGTTAATATTTTATTACTTTTTGAATATTTTATACTTTTACCTCTCATATTTAAAACTACAGAAAATATTTAAATCTAGATTTAAAACAAACACATGTCGAGAGGTAGAAAAGAAGCCAGCATTATTTCCACCTATAATTATTGATTTGCAGCAGGCAAACTTGATACGTGAAATGTTTATTTATATTATCGAATAACATTAAAAATTACTTACAATTAAAGTTTTCAAAAAATTTCAATAAATACATATGCAAAATATTATCATATGTCTTAATTATAAATTCAGTTCACACTCCTATTTAGTCATAACTTCTGATTAATAAAAATTTCTATAAGGACATTAATTTAATGTTGTCATCAATTTTTACGATGTATAATTGAATATCAATCCCCAAAACAAAGTCACAGAATACATACACTGATACAAATATAAGCAGCTCAAAATGTATGCCCTGGGCAGATGATGTAACTTAAGCCTAAAACAATTGTTTGATAGAGACTAGTTTACACCTTTAAGGAACAAAATGTTCTAATACAGAAAATTAATGCGACAAGGCTACGTACCGCCCATAAATAAACGGCACTAATTGATTTGATCATCGTTTTTGACATAATAATATTTACGATTAATGAAGGAAATGTTTTTTCCCAAGCATAAGAACCTAAAAATTAGAATGAGAACCGCCTATTTTGCCTATTATCATAGGAGCGCTAGGTGATGCTAAATAATGGTTAGAAAAAGATCATAGATTCAAAAGGAAATAGCCTAGCTTAATGGTGGCGAACCTATTTCACGCGTGCCACAGTCAGCACAAAGGCCTCATCAGTCGGTACGCGACTAAAATATCACTTCCTGTAATTTTAATTCGAGCGTTGGCACATTTCTTTTAAATAAGTGTTTTTTTTTTTTTGGGTAGAATTTTGGACACGCGGAAACAAAAAGGTACGCCACCACTCTGCTAAGCTATTTAGTAAATTAAAAACCTAATTAGTTATAATTCAAGTATTGTAGGCAAAAACACTTAACGTGTCGAATAATTATTTTTTTTTAACATTAGGCCTTTTTTAATTAGCTACTCGTACGTGCCATTTACTAGTCTTTCCTGTTAAATTCTGAATAGAAATTTCTATATATCAAAAGCTTTCTAAATATATGTATCTACTTGTTAAAAAAAACGACATCCCATAATGTGGTTACGGAGCTTAACATTCCATGCAGCCAACTACAATGTTTCACAAACAATCCCCCCCTCCCCTCTTTGAGATACGCTATGTTTTTTTTAAAATTGGATAAAAAAAAAACGCGTGCAATGCAATGCAATATTTAAATCATGCTTTTTTTTTTGTTAAATGTATAACACGTTTTAATTTATGACTTCTACGATTTTATATTCATTAGAGATGTTTCATTAAAACTATCGCATTTATTCAAAAAAAAAAAAAAAAAACAAAGAAAAAAAAAACAAGTAGATGTAATTTTATTTTATAAATCAATGACACACCTTTTATATTTTAAGAGTTATGAAAGACTCAATTTGAAATTATAGGTTTTTGAACGTCAGCAACCAAAAAAATCTTTGCATCTTCGCTTGAATTGGTCCCATTTTACAGGACCGTACCGGCTATACCGAAAGTAACAACAGAGGACAATCAAGCCAACTACAACAAGTCCACCACCACCACCAAGTCCTGCTGATAATCCAATGACAACTTTTTCTGAAACTAAAACAAAAAAAATACTGTTATAATATTTCAGATATGGCCTAAAATTGTAAAATACTTTATTATATATTTAATAAAAGTGCCAGGGTTTAGATCAAATAAAGGTCTATCTAAGTTATCTTCTATATATGTGCAAAACTCGTACACATTTATATCAAAGGTTAAACATTACATTTAAGTATGCGTGGTGGAATTTGTGATATAAATAAGATAATCTTATATGGAATTTGTGATGTAAATAAAATAATCTTATAATTCTTATTTTTAAAACTGTTTATATATTCATGCATATTAATAATGTTATCAAGAAAAAAATATATACCTGCTGATACGCCGTAAATAAGGACTGTTACAATAAACAGCACAAAGAAAAGAAAAGTCATTATTGGCTGTAAAGAAATTGATAGTACATGATAAACATAATCAAAATGTGTGTGTGTGTGTGTATATATATATATATATATATATATATATATATATATATATATATATATATATTTAATATATACATGTAATATTTAAAATACTAACGTTATTATAAATGTAATGTTTTTCTGAAATTCGCGCTAATATGTTTATAAATATACATTGTTAGACGTATAATTGAAAGAAAGAATAATATTGACTTACTTTATAATCACTTTATTGCTTGTCTTGAAATTCAATTGTAAACACCGAGCTATTGCCTATACGAATACTGTTGTTAGGATAAAGAAATAACAAATGATACAATTGTATCGCTTAATGCTTTATTCGTCGCTTTTTTTCGTCAATCTTTATATGCGATCAAATGACGTATGAATTCCCTATTTTTAGTTATTATTTAGTTTGACACGTAATGGGGTATTTCATGAGGACAAACTTGGCTTATTATACACATTTTCCACCGTGTATTAAATATATTTGGTTATATCAGCCAACACGTTCATATATTTCTTTAAGGACAATAGGCACTGTTGCTAGAACCCATTAACCTTTAGCGGATCGAAAAAATGAACGTTAAAATGTACTGTATTTACCTTCTTTTGTGTGGCGCTCTGGTTCAAAGATAACAAGGGCTTACTATGATCACAATACACTTACGTTATAAATAGTTTTTTATCAAGTATTATTTTATATAATTACATATTGGATAACTCTTTAAAAGACTGTTTACAATGAACAATGAATGAAAAGGAAATTTTTTGACTTAGCAGAACTGATATGCTAACTCTTCAAAGTATAACTCTTCAAAGTATACACCTTCATTCAGTGTCTGTTAAACTTATTTTGAAAGCTTATTCCGAATTTTAACTTACAAAAATAAAATAATTCGATGTATCTAAGTACAAAGAGATTTAGAAACTTAAGAATACAATTAACTTCATACTAATAATTCACAAGAGAAGCATCCCTGCATGTAGAAACGTTTGCATCGATTAAATAATAGCAACTCAAAAAGTTTTCATTCTTGCTAGAACCATTTTTTTTTATAAATTTGTAACTTTTTTTTAATATTTGATATAAAAAATGTGTCTTTCGATTTGTTGACGGTTGTTGTATCTTCGATGTCCCCTATTCACGAGCACTATATACATGTGGCACGGTGATATAGTGTTTTTGCATTTAACGACTGCATCTCTTTAATGTAATTAAGAATACTTTAAGAACTTTATATCATGAAAAACATTTTTGGTCCCGTCATTTATTGTATCATATGATAATAATGATACTAATGGTTTACATGAAGGTGTTATTACATCATCATACAAGTTGTTGTTTTTTTTTTTGAATAACAGAAAAAAGATCTATTATAAGTGACCCTTAGGAAATATTTTAAAAATAATTGAATTTACCCTTATTTTATAAAAGTTGTGGTAAGTCGTGTTATTATCCTTTAAGTTTTATGTCTGAACAAGATATAGCTACATATTTGAGAGTTTAATTGGCATTTCTTTTATGTGATGTGTACTACTTATGTAAATAGGTCAAAATCTATACACACAAAAAAAAATACGTTTAATTGAAGTTCTTTTTTTTTTTTAAATTATGATCGGAATACAAATCATTATTAACTTTCTTTAAAATTAAAATAAAAGTTGTTCTTGTACTTAATTTCATTTGCTCAACACTGTTGAACTGAAATATATAATCTTTGCATTTATCATTTAGTCATTAATCATGTGATCACCTCCTACAGTAATGATAATAGTTATTTCGGTTTTTCTTTGTGATATTGTCATCAGGCTTTATCTTAAGCATGATATCCTTTGTAGTAGATTTTATCTAAAATGTGAAAACATTTGAGTATGGCATGAAAAATATCCAGTAGTGGATTTTGTGGTAGGGGGGGGGATGAATGTGTCTTGTGTGGCGGTTCTTACATAACGCCAAGCCATTTGTTTAGAGGAGGAGGGGGGTAGGTGGTATACTTTTATTCTCTTAACTAACCTTTCTTAACATGTTTTGTAATAGTTACAATGCCAAGATGCACGTCAATTTATGAATATTTGTATGTATTAAATATAAATCGAATGTACAACTATGCCAACCAGAGCCAGTAATGGGTCAATGGGTCAATTGGTCAAATGGGTCGCCAAATTGGATGGGTCACATGGGTCATGGGTCAAAGTTCCCTGAACCACGACCCATCCTTAGTCTCCGCCCGACCATAAAAAAAAACCCGTCTTCGCACGATTTTTATTTATTTACGGCGAAAACAATCGTGCCCTTTCTCTATACATTTGTATAGAAAATTGTATGTGAAACACTTGCAGCGATAGTGTCAATTTTAATATGTCCCATGTTAGCAGCTTGCTTCAATGGGTCATGGGTCATGATGGGTCTGGGTCAAAACTTGATGGGTCATTTGGGTCATGGGTCAAGCTCAGTGACTCATTACTTGCTCTGATGCCAACACAAACGTGATTGATTTATTTTTTTGATAATTCATTTGAATGAGACGCTCATTATCGATGTTGAATGAATAGTAGCTGCAGGCCAGTAGCGTGCGGGAAGGGCTGGGGGCCGCCCCCCCTGCGTTTTGTCTGGCCCCCCTGCTAATTTGTTCTACTTAGTAAAATGTATTACCTGCCATCCCCCGCAATTGCCTGGTCCCTGCTGAAGAATGCCTGGCTCCTCCTGTAGAATTTTCACGCTACGGGGCTGAGTAGCAGCTTTCTGTGGCAGTTGAGGCTATTGCCTCTGAAACCCAAGCCTGAAATTGTCGCTTAGCATATTCTATTATAAAATCAAACTCTTGGCCTGGTAAATGATAATCGTTCAGGGCTCCAAGAAATGTGTTTCCCTCTAAAGACCAACTCTGACTTTTCCCATTCGAACAGTAACGTTAATATATCTGGTTTTTTTTTAATTAAAGATATACATATTTAATTTATAGGCGGCAAAGTGGTGTAGAGCGCTTGACTGTCTACCGAATGGTCCTGGGTTCGATTCTCAGTGAGAACTTTGGAATTTATTTAGGTCCTGGTTTAAGTACCCAAGTCTACCCAGCTTTAAATGGGTACCTGACTTTAAGTTGGAGAAGTAAAGGCGGCTGGGCGTTGAACTAACCACATACTCCCCTTATATGCCTATGTTACTGAAACAGGTGAATTCTACACTTCATCTGCCCCGATTAGCCCCTTTGGGACTAAAGGGAACTTTTTCTTTAATTTTATAGTTAGGTCTACATATACAAAAAGGCAAAATTCGTCAATTGTATTACTTTAATTTTTTGTATTATTTCAGGACAGAACAAATGAATTCAATAGTTAAGATTTTCAACAAATAACACATATACGTTAGAGGAAATATCCTACATATTTAAACAACCCTTACACACTCAAAGAACTTCACATATAAACATATGAATTTTCTTTTTGAAATTCTTTTTCATGAGTAATTTCAAATTAAATATAACGCTTATAAGTTGACTCACATGCAAAATGGACAGAGATGAATCCCTGGTAAAGCCAAGGTCCATTGCAATATTGCCTGCAAAAAACCGTTCCATATGTGGTTTATTTGATTTAATGCATTGCGTTTCATCCTTACAGGATCTAACTTCACACACATAGTTAAAGAGCTGTTGTCTTGAAAACGTATATCACACAGTTTAATACATATTGTTTTGAATACATTATATTATTCGTACCTGTTAGTTTTGCCATTAAACTACTTTATGATATTTTATATATGTACTCAATATTTTAGATTTCTCTATCAGTAAGATTGCATTTATTGTTTAATTGTAGAAAAAAAAATATAGTTTCGTTGTTTGTTTGTTTTTTAATTTCTGCAAAAAATAATTATCATTCATTTGATCGTTAAAAAACTTAATTTTTAATTTAAAACAAAGAAAAAAACGTCAACAAAATCAAACATTGTCTGTTAATATAACATTTAATATATTTGTTTTCAAATCACCCAAATGGATACATTTTTTAACTTTTTTTTTTAAGTCTGGTTCGTCTGTATGTCCCACTTTGCGTCATTCACTCCTCCCCAGTTAGTTTGAGAATCGCTGCTGTTCCTTTTTTTGCAAATGACAATGATGATGGCGATAACGATGGCCGCAACAACTATACAAGCGATGGAAATGCCAACAATCGCTCCCGTGCTCAGTTGGTCTGCTTTACATTAGGCAAAATAAAAAATATATACATATATATATATATATATATATATATATATATATATATATATATATATATATATATATATAAATGTCTAATAAAATAATAGCGATTTAAGTTCTGCGTTAAATCGAAAGTAAATAGTTAATACAACAGTAATGAGTTTAAAATATAATCATGAAAATATATGATCTGCCCGAGACCAAAAAGAACCTAGCCTACCGATCAAGCCTAAGGTGATATAACTCTATGCAAAATTTCTGCAGTATACAGCTAGTATAACATATCACCAAAAAAAATATATACAGCGCATTATCTCCCGCATAAAAAAAAAACGTCTCGCACTGAGAAAAATTCACATTAAAAAAACCTCTACAGTAGCTGGTATTATCGCATAAGGATAAAATTTCGCTCATCGACATCCTCGTCTCAAATATTTATTGTTGAGAATGTGTTTCAAATTAACCTCAATTAAAATGTGTTTTCCCTACTAGCTTCTCATGGTTTGTGTGTGTTTTTAGCTTTCTTATGTTTACTCGTTATGTGTGTGAGTATTATGTTGCCTAAATATATTCCTTTTATTGCATGACAACTTTTTTTCTGATTAAAACACCGTATTGTTTAAAAGAATATCAGAAAACAGGGTTCAAATTCAAAATATTAATACTTCAGAAAAACTAAAAAAAGACCAGTAAATTAGTTTTTTAAATATTTTCTTCATTTTTCACGTGAACTAGGAGCGAACTATTTTATTTATCATATAAATTTAGTATATAAATTTAGTATGGAAACCTTAGCATTGAAATTTAGTGTAGGAATATATCAAAGAAATTGAGTAAATTCACACAATGATCTCCCAGCCATAAAGAATCATATGGGGTAAAAGAACTATTTCATTAAGTTGATTATCACTGTATTCATATTTACCTTTAAATGTATAAATCTATTTATAAACTTCTTATTGAAACTTCTTATACTTAAACACATTGTGATAAAAATAAATCTTGGTTCAAAATAAAATATTTTTGGATGTATATTAGTCAGTGCCTTTAAAAAACTCATTTAACTTTTTTTTTTCTTTTTGATGCGACATAAATTGTTACATTTTAAAAGGATATAAAGTGGTATTTTTTTTTTAATTACTTGACAACAAACAATGCGAAACTACTGAAAAGAACGCAAAAATTGACTTAAGGAGTTATACCCTTTCTATAATTTTCATTACCTTCTGAACAGAGATCGCCTTCGTAACCGTCCACACATTTGTGGCAATGTCCAGTTATTTGGTCGCAGCTTCTATTCAAACAATTTTCCGGACATTTTTCAGTACAATAATTTCCATAGAATCCAAATCTGCAGTCTGTCATAAATTAAAAACAAAGTCTACAACAAATCATTACATGTTTTGAAAAATCATTTATAATTTAACTATTCGGTGCTGCAGAACGAATTATGTAATGCTGCTAATTGAATGAAATAATTTTTCATTAGTATTGATCGGAAAAAATTTTTTGTGATTAGGTTCGCTTTATGTGACTTCATTAAGTCAAATAATTATCAGACTAAAGTTTCAACCAATGAACAGTCCTATTAACAGTTTATTCTCCACTTGCCTCGAAAATATTCATTAATGTTTAATGTATTAAAATCGGGTGGTTTTATTCTAATAAAATAAAATATAATATGATATTATTATGCATGTATACACGTACAATTAATACACATAGATACTAACGACACTTTCAAGTTATAAGTTGTATTCATACACTGGTTGATACACTGCGTATGAACGGAGAAGTGGAGAGGGTAAAAAATGAAAAATAACTAGAGTGAGAAAAAAGAATACACACACATAACTTTTATAATCGATAGCAAAAGTAAAGCAATTTAAATGAACAGCGAAAATAAAAAAGAAATAATGAAAAAAAAATAAACTAACATTATTATTAAAATAAGTAGACAACAGTTTTTACCTGAGGTGACATACTTGACCATGGCCATAAGTATCAATTGATTGATGATTAGCCTTCCCATTTTTTTTTTCTAACAATCTTTAAGCTATGTGAGGGATAACAAAAGTTTAGAACGTATTTAGATTCAGTCTTACGATAGTTAATGATGTAAATCATTTATAGTAAATCTAAAAACAAATCAAACAGATAATCTTACTGCAATTGATCAACACTTTATTTGTTCAAATTGATTGCTCTATATTCGGAAGTAAAAATATGAAAAACTGAGAGTCCTTCCAACAATCATTCTAGACTTACCTGTTAATTCTTTCAAAGATTGTATACGTAAATTAACTGTACAGCTGTCAAAAAGAATTAATATCTAATCCATGTTGCTGTTATTTTTTTACTTAAGTACCTGTTGATTCGGGAATTCCGTAAACACACTATTAGAAGGGTAAGTTTTTTTTAAGGGGTTGAATACATTACACTACTTCCATGTCATCAGCATACAAGTAATACTATTTCTAAAAAAATCTATATTATGTTAAACATGATAGTATATTCATTCATATATAGATATAGATATGTGTGTGTGTGAGTGTATGCTCTATTAATAGTTACGTTCGAGTAATATATATGCGTGATTTTAAGATATTGCTAAGTGAATTGATAACTTCTAATTTTAGCTATATTGGTATCTATTTAATTTTTACTCTTATTTTATATGTGATAATATTTACCCTTAGTGCTCTTTGTTTATTTTGGAAAATATTTTTATTGCACTTTTTGTGCAATTAGATTATAACTAATCAAATTTCAATTATAAACGTCTTGTAAATTTTTATAAGGGTCTTGGAAAAAAGCCGATTTTGTAATAACATTTAATTGGTAAAGTTATGGCAGAGCTGAATTCCTTAGAGTTTTAATTCTTATCGTTGAAATTGATACTTCAGATTTACGCACACACAAAATTTTTATGATCAATCATTTATGACAAAACTTTAATTTTAGTCAGGTTTTAATTTAAATTACCCTTAACAATAATGGATCTCGACGGTTGACATGATAGTCTCTGACTGAGTCTTTGGTGATGATTTTCCGGTCATGGCGAGTGTCCTAAATTCTACCCAATTTTAAAAAAAAGGTTCATTACTTAAGTGCAGGCAAAGAAGGTGGTTGATTTTTGTGCTGGCCGCATGATTCGTACTTATACAATGGTTACAGCGACAAGTTACTTCTACACATCATCTGCCCTGATGAATATTCTGGAGTATAAGAAATGCATATTTAAAACGAAGTGGCTACTGTTACAGCCAACGCATGCGCTCTATCGCTCTAGACGGACTATTTTTGTGAGTGCTAGGAATAGGATTAGGGTTAGGGTTAGGGATAGGGATAGGGTTAGGGATAGGGTTAGGGATAGGGTTAGGGTTAGGGTTAGAGATAAGGTTAGGGATAGGGTTAGGGATAGGGTTAGGGATAGGGATAAGGTTAGGGATAGGGATAGGGTTAGGGACAGGGACAGGGATAGGGATAGGGATAGGGATAGGGATAGGGATAGGGTTAGGGATAGGGTTAGGGATAAGGTTAGGGATAGGGTTAGGGATAGGGATAGGGATAGGGTTAGGGATAGGGATAAGGTTAGGGATAGGATTAGGGATAGGAACAATATCTCCAGCTGGACCCCGAAAAAAAATATTCGGCAAAAAAATAGTCCGTCTAGAGCTCTAGAGCGCATGTGCGTTGGCTGTAACTGTAGCCACTGCGTATTTAAAATTACGTAATTATAGTCGGTTTGAGTACATTCAAACTGCTACACCAAAGCCTTTTCTTTTTCTTATTTTTTTTTCTGAATGTGTGTTAAACAAAGCTGAAAAACTAAATACATGATATATTATTTTACATTTCAAGTACAAAAAAAAATATTTTTTTTTTAATTTGAAGACAAAACCGAAACTTTATTTTAGATTGTGCATTTATCAAATATTTATTTTAATCAGCATTGATTACATCTCATTTTAAATTTTTGCCACTTTGCACCCCAGTAGTCCTGACAACAGCAAAAACAACAACAAATTAACAGCAACAATGCGGCCACAACAGACAAACTGATAACGATTGCTTTATCTTTCTCTGTGAGCTCTGAAAAAAACCATAATAGTGGAGGTTTATGTAAAATGTAAACTCATATATTCTATATTTAACATAATATACAGCATTTACAAAGTGCGTCTCAAAATGTATAGGTGGTAAAGATAGCTGTGTAAAAAGTAAAACTATTGATTTTGTACCTAATTCAGAACTGATAAAGATATATCTGTTAGTGAACCTCGCTGTTTGTCTATTGGCCACAAAGGAATATTATTAAATTTATTCATTAGTTAAACACAATTATAATTAACACGAAAAAAAAATGTACAACCTAAATTTGTATCTGAATATCTGCAAAAAGAAATAAAAATTGAAATCTAATGTAGTTGCATTTTGTGACAAATTTTCGGACTTTTTTTTATAGGTATTTGAACGAATTTACATTTTTTTCTTAAATTAGAAAAATAAAACTACCTGCTGCAGCATTTGGAACAAGTGTAAGTTGGATGAACAGGACTAGAAAAGAGGAATGCATGTTATATGGCTGTGGACAAATTAAAGAAATGTTTATTTATATAAAAGAACTATGAATTTATAGTGTTATATCAGAGAAGATGAATTGTAGATATACATTCACTTTTCTCTTAACCGATGTAAAGTACCCTTAACCCTGTTGGGCCATCGGGGCAGATGAAGTGTAGAATTCATCTGTTTCTGTCTAAGTCTAGATACAAATTCACCTTTCCTTTAAGTGATGTAAAGTACCCCTAGCACTGTTGGGTCATCGCGTTTACTTCCCCAACTAAAGTCAGGTACCCATTTAGAGCTGGGTGGACCTATGGGACGACTTAGCACCAAATAACACTTGGAAAAATTTTATGGTTCTTACAGAGGATCGAACCCATGATTCTCAGTTCGACAGTCGAGTATCTATACCACTTGACTATCCGTCCCTCTTACTAATATAGATTCAAATTAATTATAATAAATTACGTATCCGACTTTATTAAAGAAATAATTAATCCAATACAAAGAGAAAAAGTAATATTAATATCGATTACTGGCGTGGACTGTATTGTACATTTCTCTTATATTAATACCAATGAATAATTTATGTGTGATGATCTCTGTTAAAATGATATGAAATCTCTTAGATTCTATACAACACTAGTGGGACGGTTTTTTATGGTGCCCTTCTTTCGTCCCCACAGTAGCCGATAGTGGCATGGCCATGGCGCTTTACCGCCCAACCATCTGTTCCCTAGGGAGGGGGGGGGGGGTTGGAGAAGATGGTATTCCCGTTCATTTTTTTTTTCATTTATTGCGTAGAGCTCAGAAGCGTGAAAGCTTACGACACCAAAATCGACATTTAAATGGACATTTCTCGATTCCATTTTCCAAGCAATGTATAATTCACCAGCGCTCAGATTTTTTTGCGTGTTTATTTGTAGTTTACAATTCAAAAAAAAAAAAAAACATAACACAATTTATAAAGTAATGTTTTGAAAATGCAGTAATATAAAACGACCAACTGTTATCGTTAGCTTTGTACGTGACATAAAAGTTTTATGGTTAAGGATACCGCAGTTGCTACGGTAACATCAAGACGGAGTTCGTATTTTTTTTTCCGGGTTACATCAATAGATATTGCTCAACACCCTAACCCTATCCCTAACCCTACCCCTAACCCTAACCCTAATCCTACCCCTATCCCTAACCCTAACCCTAATCCTAACCCTATTCCTACCTAATCCTACCCCTATCCCTAACCCTAACCCTAATCCTAACCCTATTCCTAACCCTAATATAATTGCCGGTATGCGAAAAAAAATGAGTACTAATATAATGTCGCTTGATGTAACCGTAGCCACTTCGTTAGGATAATAATAATGTTTCATTTACTATTTCTAATGGGTATATCCATGACATTAGAGAATGCCTGCTACATTTTTAATCAAGATCAACTAATTCTTTTTTTTTGTATCATTTTTTTCTTATATTTTCGATTGGTATCAAAAATAATTATTGTGTATATTAAATGTATATTGGTAAAAGGACGACGAGATGTCAAATGTGCTAGTGAAAAATTGAAACCAACACGTTTTTGACATTAATCTTGTTATTAATCTATTTTTTAATTATTTTTATACTGTTGTTACTTTTTTCTTATAATGTGTCTAAAAAAGCATGCAAAACTTTGAAATTACATGTACTTAATATTACATCACCTTTGTTGCTACGTTGATTTTCAGGTGTTTCATCGCACACCAGGACCTAGTATTCTGATTTAGTTATGATTTTGTATATATGCATGTTTTCTTCTATTAATCATTTATGGATACAGTCTGCTAAATTTCTCATTTGTTATTTTAATACCATTTTTTATTTGTTTCTAGATTATGCAAATTTTATTTAACAAATAGTAAAATCAAAATTGTAACACTGAATGATTACAGACACATACAGATTAATAACAACAAATCGATTAATTAAACATTTTTTTTATTCTTCAATTGTATCATCTTTCATCTCTGGTTCATTTGTATTCCTGATTTGGCACTGTACACTCCACTTCTGTAATTCCTTTGAGACTCTCCGTTCCTCCTTACAAGGATCACAAAGATGATGATGATTACCAGTATAGCAATGCCAACAACTGCAATGCCAGCAATTCCACCATCACTCAGTTCTCCTACATTACCACATACATAAACAAATAGAAATATCAGGCATTGTTAGCTTATATAAAGTATGAATAAACTAACTTTTTTATACAAATACATATTATGTTCAAAGCTTTAGGTGATTATTTTTTTCCCATTAGATTGTAGCGGCTCATAATATGTGTCTCTTATCAGAAAAACTTAACTTTCGTTTTTACAAATGTTTTTTTTTTCAAGTGACTAATACAACCGTGAGATTATTTTTTTTTGTTTCATTAAATAAGATATATTTGGTATTTTGGTAGACGTCTTTAAAAATGAATAATACAAGGGAAAAAAACTTTTCTTAAAACGTTTTCTAAAATTTTTATTTTTCTAAAAATTTTTATAATAAAAACTATTCAGCCAAAAATGTTAAAAAAAAAAAATCATATTTCAAACATTAAAAAAATGCATCATTCTCTCTAAAAAAAACTTTAGTTACAAGAATGTGTACACTCACCAGCACAGACTGAACCAAACAAGCTCCAAAGCACCATAAAAAAGTTTATATTTATCATTGTAGATTGTATTATTGTTAGCCTGTGATTGAAAAATGTCGTACATAAATGTTAACATAAAATATGTTTCAGTAAAAATAGTACTACATTGTTAATACACGTATAAAAATCTATGCACTATAAAGCTAAATTTTCCTATGAACAAAATCTCCTTCGAAACACCATTTTTCCCGTCTATCACATCTTTAGAAATATTTTTCTTTTTTACTTAAGCTGTCCATGAAATATTCTTAATTTGTTTTAATTTATAGTAGCATGATAATTACCTGAGAAATAAAAAAAAGATGTGTCCTTTTTTCAAATCTTGTGTTGGATTTTATTAAAATGGTTAAGTTTTTATACCTACCATTGAAATTAAAACTGGCAATGTATTGCGATTGGTCCACGTAAATTAAGTGTAGATGTTCTAGAAATAACCCGTCACTCGCTGAACACAAGCAGCAACATAAGACACCTAAATTGGATACTGAAATTCCCCATAGCTTTAGAAAGTAGTAGACACGTTTAACCCTGCGGGAAATCACCACCGCTCTGTGCAAATGTAGAGTTTTGATTTTTTTTTAAGTTTTAAAAAAGTTTAAATACATGTAATTGAAGTATTATTTTTTTTATTAATTTCAGAAATTTGGGTTTAAAAACATTACTGTTTGTAACGACTTGACCTCTTTACCGTAGAAAATAAAACTTTAATTACATTAATTTCTGATATACTTTTTTATTTCTTTTGCCTTTCATTTGATAACTTGCTGCCATTTTTTTTTTTAAATAAAGTTGTTATTTTGTATTATCAAGTTTATTTTTGAATAGCAAAAAAATATTAATTCTAAGCCGTCATATCATTAAGAAACATTTGTAATTGATTGACCTTACTCTTTCTTTTTTTAAAAAAAAAGCTGATAGGGAGTTAGCTCATAATATTATCGTTAACAAATAGATATACTTATTTTTCGACGTTTGCATTAAAAAAATAATAAACTTATCAAAAGTGAAAGTCGATTTTAATTTAATGGATGTGATACCTGAATACCGTATTATTATTGTAAAAGTTAATATTTCTACTTTAAATTTGTACCCGAGATTTTAATAAAAATATTCTTATTATTGATACACTTTGTGTCTTTGAGCACACTTTTAAGACTTTAAAACTTTTAAGACTTTTAAGACCTAATTAGACGCTTATTTCTCAATGTAATAATTTTGGTGTAGAAGCTACATTTGTATTTCATCTGGCAGCACTGGAGTCACGTGGTGGCAATTGAGCTGTAACCTCCATTGTATTTTCTTGAGACCCAATTGAAGACATCTACTCTTAACTTCCATGTTGCATTCATTGCCTTTGGTAGAAAGGGGCAAAATGGCCTTTAAAAAAGCATGCCCTAGAAGTAATATGTTTATCTAATTAACATTAGGATATGTACATCAAAGAACAGACAACATATTCATACACACACACAAACATACAAATCGACTGACAACTCTATTATTTTTTTAGGTTTATTCATTTTAATTCTGGTTGCAGCACATTAAAAATTTTTCATCCTTTACGCCAGAGTATCGGCTACAGCAACAACAGACATGGCAAATCAGTAGTAAACCTCCTAGCACACAGCCAACAATCAATCCGATTTCTTCATCTTTGGACAGGCCCCCTAATGGAAACATAAAATTACAAACAAAAAAAACAAGCAATTAAGCCTGTTCCATTCTATACACAGGACGTGTTAGCGCATTTTCGTATTATGTATCAGTACGTATGCTATCTTTCAGTAAATACTTGTAAATTTTGGAAATGTTTATAAATTCAATTGTGTAATGCATATATCTGTAAAAAAAAATTATAAAGACGTTTCTTTATATTTGAAAAAAAATTATTGTCTCTTAAATCTAACTACAAGTGGTTTGTGGTTACTGAAATAGGACTCATAATTGAAAACATTCGAAATTATAGTCATTTAATCGTCCGAAAACTCCGTCAATTGTTGCATAGCTCTGATACTTTCAATTAAACTCAGAACACAAGCTTACTATTTCATTTGATGAGTTTCTTAATAAATCTTGGTGAAACAACGTGCTGCAGTATTTCGCACCAAATGAACGGGTTATTGAACGTACAAGGTGTATATATAATATATAAACCCCTTAGGAGCCCTGAAGCCCGGCCCTCAGAGGTCCTATCGCAAAATAAACTTTTGACTTTTGATGTACACATGGCAGGCCAAGACCTACAAAATGATATATACATCATGGGTCTAGGACTTATAGTTGCTGAGATATAGCGCTCCATTATTAATATAGCTTATATAGTAAAAAACGGTACTAAGGCCCCTTTTACGGCCCTGAGAGGTCAGATCGCGAAATGGAAAAAGTCATTTCTTGGCAGGCCAAGACCTACAAAATGATATATACATCATGGGTCTAGGACTTATGGTTGTTGAGATCTAGGGTGATGACGGACGGACGGACGGACGGACAGACAGACAGACAAAACGGGGACAATAGAGCATTTTTTTTCGAAAATGCTCTAAAAATTAAGCGTCTAGTTCAAGGTAATAAATAGTCTATACATTAGGGGTTGTCGGTTTTTAAAAACCGGCGTCGAAAAACCGGTTTTTCGACGAATCTCGAAGCATTCGACAACCGGTTTTTTGAGCTTTAAAAAGTCGGTTTTAGCCTAGCACTTAACAATTAGAAAAAAATGTTGTTACATTCAACTAAATTGTAGAGAAATCTGGGAAACTTTGACTTTCCAATGAACTCCCTCGTCAGTCTGACCCGTGTACTTGGTCATTGTTAGAAAGTAATTGTTGAGCGATACAAGAGAGTAGGCGTGACCAGTGGTTCAGGGGTAACTTGAGGGGGAGGGAAGTGTTTATACACATAGAGAGATTTATTGTATCCGTTGTTTCCTCGACCTGGAAAGAGGGCTAAACTCAGGTCGTTTACCAATTCCACAGAAAAACCGATTTTTAGCGCAAGAATTTAGTGTTTACTTGCGGGAAGTATACAACTTGAAACAGGCATATCATTGAGACGGGAGAGGGGGTGGGGGTATTGGTATCTCCTTAGTTCATTACTAAACAATAGACAGTGTGAGGCTATTTTTTTTTTCAAGTTGACTAAATTTATGTTCGCCATCTAACACCTCCACCACCGACAACCTTTCTAACCTAAACAAGGCAGGACCGTCGTACAGCCGCTGAATGACTGGTGTAACTGATACATCTCAGGGATGGGAGTGGGGTAGGTGGGGAGATAATTGTATGAAGGGAGGGGCGAGGAGTGAATTTAGAGTTCAGTGGAGAAATGATTTGAAATGGACATTCAATGTGGCCGTGGCCCGTGGGCCCATAGGTTTAGAGGTGTTTGTGTACTGTATCACATATATAGATAACATTAGCAACTTAGAGGATGTGAGAGAGAAAGAGAGACGGAGAGGAAGGGAGAGAGAAAAAGACAAAGATAATACCAAGAGTAAAAAAAAAACCGTAATATATATAGACTATATAAATAAGTACTATACTGAGGTCTACATCACAACGGCTGATTCTGAACTTGTCTGTGAGTGGCAAACCAAACCTCGTGTCTTTGACAGCCACGTATATTTATAGCTTAATATGAATAAAACACGGGAAATAATTAAGTCTCATTCGTTTAGCATTTCAAAGGCCATGATAGAAATATAATAAGTCAATATGCGATTTAAAGGAATATTAATATATGTACCCAGTAGGTAGTAGTAATATTTTTACTGTCATATTGATATTTTTTTTCTTGTATTTATTATTTAACTTTAAAAAATTGGTTGACATAATTACATTAAACTTTATTCATTTTCATGCCCGTCAATTAAATATGGCATACATTGAAAATAATCATCGCTAGAATGCTTTAAAAATCGTTTATTTCACTTATTTTATTGTAAAACCGAAAACCGGTTTTCGCCGGTTTTTTGAGAAATTGACCTTCGACAACCGGTTTTTTTTAAAAGTCGGTTTTTGTATAACCCCTACTATACATATTAAAAGTGTCAATAAGAGCATACCAGGTTGTAGATTTTTAATGTATATTACAAGCATTTATACTCGGCGTAGCCCGGAAATATATTGCAACGTGACACTTTTATGAATAGATTATCTATGATTTTATTTATTTATTATGTCGCAAACAGTGCCCAACACTTGTGTGGTGTATTGTGAACATTATTATTGTCTCAAGTCAATAGATTAATATATTGCCTTGAATAAGATGAGATTGGGGTAAGGTTTATAGTGCAATGTATTGCACTAAATAAGATGACATGGGGTAAAGTCTTTTAGTGCAATATATTCCTCAGTTTAATGATGATTAGCTAAGTTTTGAGTGTCACTGTGTTGATGTGTCTGTCATTGTGACAGGGTGTGGTGTCAACGGAACATCCACAGATATGGCTTCTGAGCACCTCTAATATGATAAAAATGGCAACGTTTGTGCTTTAAAAAATTGTCATGGTATGTTAAGGGCTTTCATGCATGTAACACATAAGTCATAACCACATAAAGCGCATTCCGAAAAGTCATTTTAACCACATTGAACAATGTCCCGCCAATTCATGTTAAGATTTTTATTTAAATCTCAAATGAGACGATTCAGTGGTCAAACCCCATATTAATCGTGTTTGACTCAAGCAAGGGGGGTGGGAGAGAGAGAGAGGGTTGTAAGGTAGAGCGATTGACTGTCTAACTGAGAGACCCCGGTTGGATCTGATGGATATTTCAGTTCTCGATTTAACTCCTTCGTTATATCTTCCGTAGTGCCTCCATGGGCATTGATTTATCGGTTTTGATGGGGATGAAAGAAAGGTATCGTAAAAACCGTCCGAATTGTGATTTAAAGGATCTAAGATATTCCTTCTCATACTTTCAGTGAGTTATATCGATACAATATTTAATATACTGAACATGTTGTTGTTTTTTTTAGATGATATTTTATTATTGCTTATTTAACTCAAATAGTGTAAACAAATCGTTATAAAAAACTGTACATTTTATGACACCCACTTAAATTGCTATTGTTTTAGATAAATGATAATATTACCTGCTGCAACAATACCAACAAACCAGGAATGAAGAGCCAGTATGAAGCAAGTGAATGAAAGATTATAACTATGAAAATAAAAAAAAAAATTATAACAAAAATAAACCAACAGCCTCCAATTCAAAACTATACATGTCATGATTTCATAAATACTGTATCAAATAATTGTTTTAAAACATCTTTCATTTTAGTGTAAGATTAAAAATCGAAAAAACATAAATATACTAGTAATAAAAACTTACCCAGTAATCAGTTTCATAGTTTTGGTTGGTTAGATATTAATTTATTTAACTTATAGCAAAATGTCTATATTATATAAATGCCTTATATGAACTCAGGAAAAAACAATTCTGTCTGGTGTTTGAATACAATCACAAGTCTGTTAACATATCTCGCCCTGATTCATTTCATTTGATGACAACATTAGAAATTTCCGAAGACACTTAATTTCTATAACGTGTACTTTACGGGGAAACGTTCATGCAGTGTAACAAAAACTAGTCTCTATATTTTATAAAACAATGTTTATACAAAAGATTTATTTAGCCATTTGTTGTTTTTTTTTTTACTTATTTTTTTGTTTATTGATCAGGGTGTCGAAAATTTAGTGAACATAATTTTTTTTCTCTCGTTTTATTTCAAAGCTTGTTTTATCTGATTTCATAACACCAATCTGCATTCGTCTATACCATGCATTCGTCTATTACATTTAAAATAAATCGCAGTTAGTAAGATGTGTATAATTATCTTTGAATTTAACAATGAAACATTATGTCTTTTTAAGAGTTTTATAATTTATTTTTATTTTTTTAAATTATTTGGCCTACTTTCAGTTTTAATAATTTTTACGTCGAAAGCCAAATAAAACCAACACGTAGATTTGTCATATACTTTACTTTTCTTCCTTTTGATAATAACGTCTACCCACTGGTCGTTTGGGTCCCTGGTTTGATCTCCGGTGATGACCAAAGGATAATTCATGTCATGGTGAAATTTCCCCCATATCTCCCGTAGTTCCTCCATGCCTATTTCAGTATTGGATATGGTGGGGATGCATGAAAACATCCCATTTAAAAGTATAATTGAAATATTCACCCCTTAATGTTCATAATTACTAGTGTTATTGAAATCCGCGAACAGTTCATTTGAATTGCTCTTTTTTGGGGGTGTTTGACTGTTAACTATTATGTCACTTGGGTGAAACATGAAACTTGCTGGATCATCTCGTTTGAAATAGTTACTACATCGGCAATAAATGTCACACTTAATATTATGAAAGGTTTATGTTATACATTATGTTTAAATTTCCTTTCTTTAAAAGTATTCAAATGCATATAAATGTTTTATAACGATGACAAAATAGTTTAATTAAAAAGAAAAATCATTTATGTATGAAATATTCAGTTGACTTTATTTGATTTTTTTATCTGTATAATTAATGCTAACATTTCTCTCAGAAAAAAATTGCACTCTTAATATTTTTTAATATAGATTTTTGGAAATCTTTACCTTTTTAAAATCTATAGATTCTTTGAAAAACAAAATTTGGAATCATCGTGATTTTATTACTGTTATTGTTGAGCTGAGGTTAGTTTCACCTGATCAATGAGACCGTTAAAGAAACGATTTTGTTTCACTCTTTAATTATCCCGACTATAGTTGAATCTGTGAAATTTATGCAGACTCACATTATTGTTTTATTGTTTTCATCACTATGCATACTGCTTTATTCTTTGGACTATTTGTGGAAATATACACATGGGAAAAGACTCTCCATCTTTTGAGTTCAATGAATATTTTCACATGCCAATGAAATATGACATTTAACCTTATACATTTTCTTACTCTATACGAAATGAACCAACAAATATTTCTTTATTATTCTCAATATATATTTATTACTTTTAGCGTTCCATATATATATATATATATATATATATATATATATATATATATATATATATATATGATATTTTTATTTATAGTTTATATAGTTCAAATTTTTAGACAGTAAGTTAAAAGATAACTTGATAAAGTAGAGAAAGAGAAGAAAACAACAACGAAATAATTAAATTAGACATTTTGTTTATTGTAGAAAAGTACAAAAAAAAATCATCCAATATTTATGTGTCAGCATCAGTTGTACGTCTGGTTTCTACGTATTCCTGCTTTTGCACTAGACACTCCTCTGTAATTGCTTTCAGAGTTATCCCAGTTCAGGTATACCACAACACCGATAATAACTAGAACCACAGCGCCTATGGGGACAACGATGCCAGCAATTTCCCCATCACTCAGTCCTATATTACACAAAAAAAAACATTAGGAAAGAAAACAATAGAAATTGTAAAGAAAAACACTAATAGATAGTTTAAGTCTAGACTTAATTTTTTCATATTTTAAAAAAATGCATTTGCATCACACTTAATATGTTGAGGTTTGATTATTAAGATAGGCAAACCAATGTGAATACCATCAATACAGATAACGATGTGCACTTACATATTGATGTTACATCAGATTTTATCAAATTATGTTCTGCAAAATCTACTGTATCCTGAGGTTGTCACAGCTAAACTAAACATGATTAAACAATGCATCTAATATTGCAAATTTTAAGAGATTATACCTAAGCTGCATTTTTTTTGTATAGTAATGATATTTATACAACTTACCTGCAGATACAGAGACAAACAAGCTCCACAACACCAAGAATATTTTTATATTGAACATTTCTGAATTAAAGTATGATCAACTGTTTTTTTTTAATATATATATATATATAGCGCAAATAAAACTGCTCTCACTAAATGATAATACAACGTAAACAGTTTAATTTAAATGTAATATATTACTGTTTTGTCTTTTATTCTATGGAATACTTCTTACGGCTTTATGAAGCACACTATTTCAATTGTGTCTGATTGTGAGGCAATGGTGAAAATGAAAGTTCAGCTGTGCCAGACATACGAAATTTGAAATATCTTGGCAATATTTGTTTACATATAATTACCAAGCGAAATTAAATTGTTCTCTCAGTGAAAAACATTTTATACTTAATTTTTAAAACTGAAACTACAAAAATGATTGGTCCACGTAAAGTAAGTGTACTTGTTGTAAATAACCAGTTCCCACTCCACTATACAATCCACGACTCAGGTGACATAACACGGTAACAGAAATTCCCCATTGCTAGATATGTTCCCTTATACGGGAAAATCAACGCAGTGTAAAAATATGTCATGCCTTTGAAATGTTTCGTCACAGATATTTTAATCTTAGATCTTGAGTTTTTTTTCGTACTGAAGATACCAAAAATTACTACATTTAGTGTTAATTGTAAAATTTTGTAAATAAATTCATTGCATATAATCATTTGCCTCTTATAATTCATAGTAAACACATTTTGTGATAAAAAAAGATTTTGTTTTCTTTTATCGTAAATATTTTAAAATTAACTAAATTTACTTTCCTGCAATTTGAATTATTATAAATAACATAGAAGTAAAAACTGTAGTTAATTAGATGTAACTTTTACGTTAATGAGACTGCTAGTGAACTTGAAGATAATGCAATGAACAGTTTTAAAAACATTGGATGCTTATGGATGCTTATGGGGACGGTTGGTCGTGAGGAGAAGATCGCTCGACTGTCGACCGGATAGTTCCGGGTTCGAATTTCAATGAGAATCTAGAAATTTGTTTCAAGTCCTGGTGAAAGTCCCCATGTCCACCCGGCTTTAAATGGGTACCTGGCGGCTAGGCGTTGTGCTACACTATCTCTCTCTCTCTTTGAACTCTCTCAGTTTTATCTGCGGGCTGAGACTTAGTCTCTTAGAGCCCGTGAGATCAGACCTGCTGTGTCTCTCAACATCTGGAGACTGCCATAGAGCCCGATGGCCAGCAGGCTTCCGGACTGGTCCACCCTGTGGTCCGCCAGTCCGGGGCACTCGAAAAGCAAATGATCTACGGTTTCCTCCAGTTCCCTGCAGTGTCTGCAAAGGGTGTCGACATTGGGCCTCAACCTCCCAAAGTACGCGCCAATAGGACAATGCCCAGTACGGAACTGGGCAATTAGCGCCTGCTCGACACGCCTAAGCTTCCACCACGGGTCGGCTTTGGACGGCCGCTCTAGAAACTTTCGGACGTTAACTCCGTTCACCCCATGAGTCCCGCCAGAGAACCACTTCGATTGTCCAAAGAAGCAGATCATGGAACGTGCTGCCTCGAATGAGCTCTTTCTTGCACTCACGGGCAGCACTTGGGAATCTGTCGACTGGACTATTGCCTTGGCAATGCCGTCTGCCCTTTCATTTCCGGGCACGTCCGCATGCCCGGGAACCCATTGAAGGATCACTACACTCTATCGACCTTTATTACTCTTTAGGGCTAAGGGAACTTTACGTTACAATGTGTGTGAGTGAGGAGTCCATGTAAGGACGAGATGAAACCGCTCAGCACACATACATGTACAAATGCATCATATACATTGCAACAAATGCACACAAAAAAGCAACGAAATTTTCGTTTTTTCTGTAGCATTTCCAACGATTACATAAATTATCATATTTCACACATTCCGTATCTGCAACAGCAAACACTGATAGCAGTTAGAATCGAACGCTTAATTAAGCCTACACCATAAACTTTTACTCCGACTTATGCATCTTTAGTCAAGTCTCGTAAAAAATGTAATATAAAAAGTTTAATAAGATATATATATATATATATATATATATATATATATATATATATATATATATATATATATATATATATATATATATATATTGAGAGACAGAAAAAGAGATAGTTAGAGTGAAAGAACTGTTCCATATTTTTTATTGAATGACTTTATCGACTAAAAAAATATTTCAAATCAGACCAGCTTAAGTGTTTTAAATTCAAAAAAAGTTATTTTGCATTGGAAAAAAATGACAAATAATATCTTAGCATCTATTTCATAAGTATATCAGTTTATATGATACATTCAGACTCAATGCATTCCACTATAATGTTTTAAAGACTACTGTTTTTCCTCTACATTTGACCTATATTATTAAATTTATCATTTTATTTAATTACTTTTATATGGCATATGCATAAAAATGTTTACATCCTTTCTATGAGATTTCGGATAATGTAAGTAATCATCTTAAACGAATCGGGCTAAAAGACAATAGCCTTTATGTTAAAGGACATTTTCGCAAAGTGTGCTAATCATATTTGAATTCATTGGTCTAAAAAGATTTTTTCAATAGCTCTATAGTTGTGTCAATATGTTGAGCTGATTACAAAATATATAATTATTTAATTTTTCTGTAACATTAAAAAGAAACTTTTCCTAATGTATAAGTAAAACCGTGAAATGTAATTGTCCCATAAAACTATTTAACTAACATTGGGGGGGGGGGGGGGAATTTGCTACATGATTTTGAATACAAAAAAAAAAAGTAATGAAATATAAATTCAGTTGTCATAGAACGTTGTAACGGGGTTTTTTTTATTGGTTGGGGGGGGGGTAATTATGGGCTAGTTCACATTGTATATATTATGTCAACGTTTCCTGTGAACCCTAAGAGATGATCATAACTAAAATAACGTGTTCCTATAGTGGCCTGTTAATATTACAACCATGGCCACTGTCTTAGACCCCCCTAGGAGCGGCTTCCTCAGACTCCAGGGGCAACTGTCTTAGTCCTCGAAACCCAATGGCGAACGCCTCAGACCCCAGGGGTGACTGCCTTAGAAACCATGTTGCGAATGCCTCAGTTCCCAGGGCATAATGTCTCAGACCCTAGAGGATACCGCCTCACACCCCAGGGGCGACTGCCTCAGATGTCCAGTAGCCAATGCATCAGCTTCCAGGGGCGACTGCCTCAGATGTCCAGTAGCCAATGCATCAGCTTCCAGGGGCGACTGCCTCAGATGTCCAGTAGCCAATGCATCAGCTTCCAGGGGCGACTGCCTCAGATGTCCAGTAGCCAATGCATCAGCTTCCAGGGGCGACTGCCTCAGATGTCCAGTAGCCAATGCATCAGCTTCCAGGGGCGACTGCCTCAGATGTCCAGTAGCCAATGCATCAGCTTCCAGGGGCGACTGCCTCAGATGTCCAGTAGCCAATGCATCAGCTTCCAGGGGCGACTGCCTCAGAGCCCAGTGACAAAAGCTTCAGACCCCAGAGGCGACTGCCTCAGAACCCAGGGGTTATTGCCTCTGACCCCACGCCTGAGAGAGCAGATTAAGGGATTCTATTAAAAAAAACTAAAAGTTCAAAACTAAGCTCTATATCCACCTAATAATACATGTCTTATGGCCCAACGAACTGCTTAGCTCTAAAACAAAAATGCCACCTCTGACCTTTACTCATTATAATCGTAACTTGATTTTTTTTAATAAAAATATACACATTTAGGCCTACAATGACATATAAGACAGAAAGCGATAGTTGTATTATTTTCATTTTTTTTTATTTCTTTGAATGGAACAATTACATTCAATATTTTTGAATCTCAACAAATAATTAAAGTACGAGATGTGAAAAAAAAATGCTAAATATGTCTAAAAACCATTCAAATTAAAGAAATTCGCATAGACATACGTGAATGTTGCATATTTTATTATCATTCATGAGCACATTGAAATTAAAACTGTTGTTTATAATATGATAAGTACTTTACTACTAAACATATTAGCTTTAACTAATAACAATTGACTAGTTTTAATTTTCGTACCTGAACAAATATGTCTTATAGATTCACAGATTGAAATTATTTTTTGTGTTTATACTTCGACTGGTCATTCGACTGCTTTTAAATGGGTGATAAGAGTAGCTACAATTCATTTCTTAGGTTCCATTAACCTTCGGGAAATCGTAAAAGTACTTAATAGAAATTGAAATGTTATATGTATTGGAGATAATTTAACATTAGACAATTAAAAAAAAAAATAACACATTGTGTTATTAAAAAAAAATTTCAATTATCTTTTATGATAATAATTTTCAATGTATGACTTAAAAAAATTTTAAAAAATTTAAATTTAAAATCATAAACAAAAAAATTCAAATTGTGGAAAATAATGTTCCGGATGAAGAAACAAATATTATTAATTAATATGGTTTTTTTACAGGAAACATAATCGTCATTTACAACCACAACTTATAAGACCATTATTTATATAATTAATTCATTTATGATATTAAATGATAAAAACAAAAATAATTCAGAAATTATGTTAAAATATATAAATGTAGATCCAAAAGTGTAAAAATAAAAACAACAAATAATTGATGAATTTAACAAAACATGATCATGACAGTTTTGTTTTTTTTTTTTACATTGCAGTCAAAAAAAAATTGATATTCATTAAGATTGATTGCAACACATTCGGCATTTGTGCCAATATGCACCACAGTAGCTATTTCTTCCGCAGTAGCATATCAAGAAGATTATTAAACCAAGTACGACAGCAGCACCAATAGCTCCAAAAACTATACCGGCAATGTTTTGACCTGAATAGCATATTAAGATAAGGGAGTTAAAAAGTATTATGAACAACAAATACAATATCAATAAAATGCCTTAGGATTACCGACATATTTTAATCAATTCAAGTCTTTTACAACCGATATCAACAATTATAAAAAAAAAAGGTCATAACTCTATGTTTTCGATAATTTATTTACCCCTTTTAAGGTTATTAATCTATATACAAATGATCAGCTTAAGAATTTATCAAATATGAACACATTTTTTTTTTAATTTATCGATGCGTTTATTTATCGATAGACATTTACTTAATGCAGAAAGAAATGGAAGGACTGTTATCAAACCTTACCTGCAGATACACCACTAATCGATGAAACCAATGTCAACAAAAAGAATAGCCGTTCCATCATTGTTGTTAATATCTGTATTTTAAAACAAAACAACTTCTGAAGTATTTAATTTAGAAAACTCCAATGAGTAAACTTTCTTAATATGGTTGTTAGAAAAGCCCAGCGTTATTAAATTAATAGTAAAGAAGTCCTGCTAGGGACATGTTGCTTTTAATGCATTATACCAGTCAGTTGAGTGCAGTGGCGCAACCAGTAAAAAATGCTGGGGGGGGCTCACATATTGAAAAAAAGACAGTTTGACAGTTTGACAGTCTTTTTTGTAACTTTATAACGTCAATTATGTATTGATGATTTTGCCTGGGTTGCGCCACTGGTTGAGAGTGTGTGTGTGTGTGTAAAGTACCTCTAAGGATGAGATAAAATTTTATTTCATGGTACCCTTCTTTTATCCCCACAGATGCTGCTAGAGCAATGGTCATCGAGGCACTAGGGGGGGGGGGGAATATAGCGGAGACTTAAACCTTGATCTTAAATATCAATCGGTCCTCATGGAAGAACGAATTTGGGAATTTCAGGTCAAGAGTCGAGCTCTTACAACACGACCATCTGTCAAACTTAGAAAATCGCCCTCCTAAAGGAGACAATTATTTTAGGTTTTGTAGAGCCCTTCTTCCATCCCTACCGCAACCATGGAAGCACCACGGGAAAACTCCCTGAGAAATTCCCTTTGTTTTCACCGAAGATCAAACCTAAGGTCGACAGTCAAATGCTGTCCCACACGACCATCCGTCCCCATACTCACTCAGTAGGTTAAAGGTCATACGCACTTGCAATATATGATGGTGAAGTCATTTATTATGAGAAGAATTTAAAAAAAAAATAGTTTTGTTTCTAATCACAACTATTATTCTAAATTTGTAAATAAATGAATAACTATATTCTATTTACCTTCATATATTCTGTAAATCAACTGTGATATCACAAGCAAAGTATCTCTGAAAATCATTCAATACAATGTATATATGTATATATATATATATATATATATATATATATATATATATATATATTCATTTTATATAAATGTTGTTATCACGTATTCAATTTTTAAAGTATCGTAAAAAAGAAGAAAAGGATATATATTTTAATTATTTTTTTTTACATCTTTTTGTGAAATAATAAAAATAACTTACCCGTTATCAACTCACAAATAGAATAATGTTTCTAAACTAAAGTTACATACTCAAAAATAAATAACACATAAAGGAATGTAAATGATGAAGTATGCAATGCGTGTCTTCCTTGAACAGCTTTACATGTAACGTTAATCACAACCTTTATACTCATGTTGTGGTATCTAAATCTAATGAAATTTCCGATTCTTATTTATTTTCTGTGACGTGTTTAATGGGATATTCTGTTTACAAATATTTGTGTAAGTTTAAACGTTATGCACCATCGTTTCTGAAGCTAATTATATAATGTACAGCTAATAAATAAATAGAAAATATATTTTATATTTATTTATATTCAGACAATATTGTTATTGAATGTACTTTATTTTATTTAATTTTTATTTTTTATTATTATTAAGCTTTTATTTTAGAAATTTTTAAATTTTTTTTGTAATAAACAAAACTTTTTTTTTTTTAATGAATTACAAAAAATTCAAGCATTTTATATCAAATAGTATCAATAAATGAATACGGGGGGGGGGGGCGTAAATTCGCTAAATATTTAGAGTATGAGACTCTAGCAGAATTTAACAAATCAAAAGTTATAGTACATATTATATTTTAATATTTTTTGTATTGAATGTTCTTATATGAGTATTAAAGTTAAAGTAAAAAGAAAATTCATTTTCTGTTAAGTGAGATAAAATATAACTAACTTTTATGTGAGTAAATTTAATTATTTGTTGTATTCAAGGTATGAGAGTACTTCTTTACTTCAATACCCTTCATCATTCATACAGTTTATACCTGGTCATAAATCAAGTTAGTCAGTCATTAAGTCACTCAATAAGTCATTTAATCAGTCAGTGAGTTTGTCAATCAGTGAGTCAGTCATTCATTCAGTCATACATGTAAAGTCATACATGTAAAGTCAGTTTTGTCAGTTAGTGAGGACTTTGACACTCTATTAGTATAAACTGGGATTAATTTTTCACAGTCTTAAAAGCACGATAAATATTTTATGTATACAAATAAAATCCACCAATGTAAAAAAAAAATACCATTTCACTCTTAATAAAAGAAAAACTAGACAAGTCAATTTCTTTTTAGCAAAGGATACAACTTGGAAATACTCTTTTGTCACCGTGAATGGTCCCCCTTTAATGAAATTTTATTAGCATTCATGTATTTTTGTTTGTCAGTCTAAATTAAAAGTTGTCTGCTTTCACTCTTTCTGAATTTGAATTGTTCTTAACGCCATTGACATTACCAGTGTCGATAATTATTAGTGTCCAACTTTTGCATATTTATTTCATTATTTCTATCAAAAAATTCATTCTATACCCGAACTTTAATCTATTGTAATAAATTGGTAATTATCCTGAGCGATCCCATTACGAAGTGGCACCCAGAGATTACCATACATTTGGGATCAATATGTGGGTACCTTGATAAGCTGGTAAACAATTTTTTGTTAACAGATAGGCTACATAAATACATTTATCTTAGAAAAGTTTATCTCAATGCCTTGGTTTACACTGACAAATGAAAGTTTATATATTTTTTGTCATTTAATAAACAATTGGTAACTTACCAATAGAGATTTTTTTTATGTGGGAATTTTCTTGCACTAAGAATGCTATTAACTGGTGAATAAATTCTCAAAATTTAGAAAATGTAATTAAATATGTCTTCTTAAATGTGCTGTAGTTATTAAGAAATTTAAATGCACACTCTTTATCCTAAAGAGTTTACAATTAATATAAACATTAACACACATAAAATATGTCAATAAAACAAGCAATTTTTTTTCTTTTTAAATTACAAATTGTTTGTCTTATATTTTGTCACGAGTTTTACTTAATCATTAAACATCATCAATTTTGTCTTTATATTTTACAAAAAATATAAATTAGTTTATTAACTTTTTTATCAGAGATATATTTAAGAACTTTATAGATATATGCAATGGTTTATAATATGGATACATGTCGTTTATTTGCTGTGACAAAAATCTTGTCATCTCTTTTGAAATCTGTACCCTCATGGTCGACCGTATTTGTGGTTGAGACAGCAGCTACAACATCAAACACTGACACAAGACTCGAACCCTAATTTAACTTTCTAGTTCAATTTTTATTCTAATATAATTAAGAAAAAAAAAATCTTTAAACATTTTTGCATGGATGAATTAGAGCAATCTATCACATATCCGTAAAATGTATGACATTAATATAGATTTTTTTATTTCCTTTATATATTTGTACAATTATTTATTATCTGTCCCATTTATATTCACATAACTTCGTCACTAGTTCAGCAGAGCTCAGTTTACATAGTCGCAAGAATTGCCGTTAGGAGAATGAAAACAATTTCCTACTTTAGTCTAGTAATTCGAGGCAACAAACTCAGGTTATGTCTGTATCAAAAAAACATATTTGAATAAATAAAGTAATTGCACAGAATAAATATACTCAAGATTATCGAGTCATTAACTAAATGACTAAAAGTATTAAAACATGTTTCTATCTTTATAATACGCTCACAGCTACAAGCATAAAGTATACGATCAAAAAATATACATTAGAAAAATTTATATTAAAGCAGAAAAATATGTTCCTAAATTTTGTACTGTGATACTTCAGGTCTGCAAGGTTTATGATTGGTGAATTCTCATTTTGATCTTTTCACTCTTAGCTCCATAGTAGTCCGAGCAACACCAATAGAGAAAAGCAACCAGCAGTATTACAACTAATCCCGCAACACAGCTGACTATTATTATCTCAACTTTATTTAGATCTGCAAATAAAAACAACAACAGTAAAATTAATCATAAACAAGTTCACCACAAATACCATTTATTCATATATTTTAATATCCAATACTGTTAACTAAGTTAAACAATCGATTACAACATTTAAATGTAATAAAATAGCGTGTTCATTGTAGAGTTTGAGATATGTGTCTAATTGAAAAAAGTAAATTTTTAGGTTTGCACTTTAAACTATGTACTGCATGCGTAATGATATATTAATATAAACAAATATATATCAATATAAAGATTTTTATTTTTTACTTAATTGCTAACAATTAACGTATATGTTTGTTCTTCTCTCTCTCTCTCTCTCTCTCTCTCTCTCTCTCTCTCTCTCTCTCACTCTCTCTCTCTCTCACTCTCTCTCTTTCTCTCTCTCTCTCTTTCTCTCTCTCTCTCTCTTTCTCTCTCTCTCTCTCTGTCTCTCTCTCTCTCTCTCTGTCACTCTCCGGGGTAGGGCTTTGATCTTGGTCAGTAACCGAAGGTGTGAAGTCGCACCTTCCTCCAGCTCTCGAGCGCCTGATAGCTTTGATCGCGCTCCGCTGACCACAGGTCTAGAGAGCTGGGGAACGAGGGGAACATGATGGGGAGGAGCTGCGATCGTAGCATCTCCCTCCTTGTCCGTAAGCATGATGCAATCATGCAAAATAAACATCAAAATTTGAACTCAACAAAATCAAAACTAATTAGCTTACACAAAAGAGTGCAAATATAACTAAAACAATCAAAACATTGTCGGACCGCTATAAAATGATTAGCCTACAACAGAAAAAAAAGCAAAAAGTTACATGTTCAATGATAACTATTGTCTAGGTAACAGTTACGTGTTGATTGACAGCTATTGTATAGGGAACAGTTATATGTTGATTGACAGCTATTGTATAGGGAACAGTTATATATTGATTGACAGCTATTGTATAGGGAACAATCTTATACGTTAGAATCATAGCTCTGCAACATGTCAACCAACAAAACGTGACATGATAGTAAAACACTCTACCAATAATAGTTGTACCATTTGGTTTCAAATACCATATCTTAAGTCCTACGGTTCACAATTTCATAGTAAATATTTAAACTATTTTACGCCATCAATTAACCATCAATTAACAAACCAATTTACTATTAATAATAGATCCCACAATTTCACATAAAGCATATGCTTGCCTCACACAGTAGATTGAAATTAAAACAACACAATACGGTGGTGCTAAATAATAAAAAAAAACAACTTTAAATTGACTATCAGTGTATATTTGTAATGATCATTACCTGCAGCAACACTTGAAATAAGTGTAGATAATATGAGAAGCACCACGAAATACGGACTCATTGTGCAGCTACAGAGAGAAATTAAAAACTTAAATCAATAAACCTTTAATAAATCATTAATTGTGCATTATTATAAAACTACCACAATTATTAATTGAAATATTTAAAATAAGACATCAATACAGAAAAAAAAATGTTACGATACACATATAAATATAGTCAATATAAGTATAATTCCATACTAAATGAAAGACAAATGAAAGTTTAAGGGTTCACCTCTTGCATACCTATTATCTGATAATTGAAACAAAATGTTTATTAATATTGTTTACCCAGTAACACAATCCACTCATCTCATGTTTATTTATCGAATTGTTTTACTTTTATATAGGTTAGCAATCAGCAAAGAAATTTCCGTTAGCAAGCTATCACGTTTGACACGTCATTTGCAAATACTAGTACTTGCTTTTTAACTGTCAAGGTAAGTTTATAACGTAAGCTCAAACAATGTCTCATGATGTGATTCCGATAAATATCTGTTCTTATTTAAAATATTCACTGCAAATATCGAGGTTATCTCCAAGTAATTACGTGGCCACTATCATTAATTTACATGGACTTTTTGTGACGTAAATTCATCGTCGTTTATTTTTTTAATCTAGAGACCACTTCTATGACCAGATGTGCCCATAGGCGGATTTAAGTTTGGAGAACCAGTTTCGCGCCCTGGGCACCGGCTTCCGAAGTTTCACATAGTTTGAAAATGTGTTGAGACGTTTGTTACTTGGTAACAAGGTTCAGTACATGAAATCACTGCAAGCAATGTCTTGGAATGTAAGTCGCTGAATGTGTCGGACTAGCATTAATTTTCCTCTGCCACGAGGGGTTCCTAATATAACAATACGAGAATAAACACAATCAACGTTGACTTGTATGTTAAAATATACATTTTATTACCAAATCCCCAGTCATAAATAGGGTCTGGTGGCACACAGAGGCTCAGGATATCCAACATCTCTCTCTCTCTCTCTCTCTCTCTCTCTCTCTCTCTATCTCTGTCTCTCTGAACCTCAAGTCAAATCTTTTTCTCACTCTTCCATCCACGCTTACAAACTTACACGTGTGACCCCCTCCCCGACTAATAGCCCGTCTGCGCTCGTACTCGGCGCCTATCAAAGGCCAATAATTTCCCACCTTAAGAGTAAGGTAAAAGTGGGAGGTTGACCGGAATTGATGAAGTTGCTGACAAGGTAGCTGACCAGAAGTGCGACTTCTAAGATCCTCCTGTCCGATTCCTTACCAGCATCGAATCCTAGGGGCGTTTAATCCGCGGTCCACTGTCAACTAGCTTGTATTACGTAATTACAGTGATGGGGGAGGGAGGGGGTAGTAATGAGTGGGTGAACCCTATTACTAAAAAGGGGATTGTAGTGGTTGAATGGCTAAAAAATGAGGATGTTTTCGCCTAACTACTCACACATCACGACACATGGCAATGCAGCAGCGAGAAATCAGTGTCGATTGTCAAAAGACTAGGACATTTTAGACTTATGTCATATTTTGTTGTATGCTTAACACGCTGTATTAATCTTAAATGGCTCCTTTAAACCGAAAAGGTATATTTTTTTTTTCCATTGATAAATGTTACTCGTGTCTTGTGGTATTTATTATTTTTTTCCTGGGGCAGGCCCTATGCCAATTGCGGCCAAATCTAGCCCCAACCCCGCCCCCCCCCAAATATAAAAGCCGAGTTTTTGGCTAAATTTTATTCCAATTTGTTGATGTGTAAGTTATTATTACACACAGCAACACTTTGTGATACACACTTACGGTTTTTTTTTTTTTTGGGGGGGGGGGGGGGGGCAAGGCTAAACTTCTATCAAGGTCAAGGCCACTGCTCTTTATTTAGCTCAGCGAGGCTCGAACGAATCAGTTTTTTACTTTTATTAGTTCATGACTAAATCATGAATAATTGATTATGGTTCGGAGTCATTATAACATTTAATAGCTAGGCATTATCAAATTCTGGAATGTGGCTGGCAGATGCGGTGCGTTGTGTCTCTCGGATCGACTGAACCACTATTTTATAGCAGATTAATGTACCCTACAGTACCCTTTACTATGTGCCCACCGGGAATGTGGTTGACTTGAATCTTCTACAATATCTAATCCCCCCCACCCCCAATATTCATCCCTATAGGCTGCCGTCTCAGTGAGATGGGCGTGTTTGAAAGGGTGGAAATGTGCGGAAATGAACGGCTGAACGGCGGGGAAATAAATACAAAATGGTTGATTTATAAATAGAGATATATGTAAATGAGTGTAGATATATGTGAAAGTGTGTCGATATAGGCAGATCTGTATAAATATATGTGTATATTCCATTTTAACTAGGCCAACTTAAAGTTAAAAGCTAACAATTTTCAAATTTCTAAAAGAAGATGAAAACGATTGCCACATTAAACCGAAGTACGTAAGTTTGTTATATTAACAACACGTATGTTAATTATTGTTACTCCTAGTTCTATTATTTTACAGTGCCTTTGGTAATATTCTTCTAATGGCTTATTACTCTCAGACTGGTCTAGTATAGACTATTGTTTGATCCTTTTGCATACATAGTGTTTTTTGAATAACTTAATTGGGTTAAAGGTCAGTTAATCTACATAACAAGAGGTACCGTACTCAAGTCTATGATCAATATTAATTTAATGAATTTAAAATATAAAATGGACGAGGTACAGCCCCGCGGCGTGAAAATTCTACAGCAGGGGCCAGGCAATAGCAGGGGGGACAGGTAATACATTTTACTAAGTAGAAAAAATTAGCCCCCGCCCGCACGCTACGGGCCTGACGAGATAGCACACTTTGTATTTTAAACTTCAAGAGGGTTTTTGTTGTTTGTTCTTGTCAGTGAATATTTTGTATTTAAACCCCATGTCTCTAATTTAAAGCCCATGTCTCTAATTATAAATAAATAAAAAACTATTAGTGAATATTATTGCTAAATATAAGAAAGTATTTTCAATACACGTTAATAAGTGACAAATATTAAGAAAGGCTTATGTTTAAGACATATTTATTAACATATTTATTCCTTTTTTTATATAATAATGCATGACATAAATCAGGTGATTTTTAACTAAATTTAATTAACTTTTTTTTGAAAATGAATAATGGGAATGGGATCCAACAAAATGTGTACTACACGGTCTAAACTGTACATACATTAACAATTTATTTCATCACAACTGACACCATTCATTCACATGATAGCTAAACAGGGAAACATATAGTTCTGATGTTTGTAATATTTAATTGTAAGTTGGATTGATAAACCTTTATTTATAAAAAAAAATTTCAACTACATGTTTTGTATGTTAGTTCTTCAATAAAAAGTCCTATTTGCATTTCTCTTTACAGATATTAGTTACAAAAGTATTTTTTTTAGAAACTACATAACCACAATGGTATGTAAAGAAATACATATTAATTAGCAAATTGAGAGAGTTTAAATGATTATTACATTGACATCAATCCGACTACGCAATACCCTCGCTCATTTTTATTTGTCCTCTTGAAAAGTTACCAATTTCATTTGTAAATGTTTTAAATTGTTTCGTTAGCAGCAACACTGGTTAAACCTTTGTCTCAGCTTGTCCCATTTACCAGGTCCGTATCTGCTGTATCGGAAGTAAAGAAAGAGGCCGACAACGATAGCAAAAGGAATTCCAAGACCTAGCCCAACACCTAGTCCAGTTTTCTCATCCTCTGTCAAGTCAGACCCTAAAAACAGAAGACCAATAAAGGAGTTTTAGGTATTAATTTATATTCAAAAGGTAATAAATACAAACAATTAGCAAATACATGTTCATTTATTAACTATTTCAATTATTTTTTGTTTAAGAATATTTATGACAGAAATTAAAATTTTGTTTGGGTGTATCCAACGAAGCATTCGCTTAGACCAGTGGTCGGCAAGTTTATCAGCCAAAGAGACAAATATGAACATTACAAGAATTAAAAAAAATTGGGAGCCAAATCTGCTTGTTTAGTAAACTTTTATTACACTAAATAAGTAGTACACTAAATAAGTTGTAGGCCCTATACTAAATAAAACTAAATGCTCCGGAGCCGCACTTTGCCGACCATTGGCTTAGACAAAGACAATAGTTCCACTTTAAGGTTATCATGTAAATATATGTCTATTAATTTTATGTTATGAACAACATTTATAAATTTATTAGTTGTTTTTTTTTTGTTTCTTTTAACAACCTAAAGGAAAATTAGTCTTAAGTGTGAATTTAAGATACGGCTTTACTTTAAAATTTAAATAAAAATTAAGTTATTCATATATGTAGATTTTTGATAATCATATGTCACATCGAGACGAAGACAATAAACGATCAATCATAAAACAGTATTCTTACTTTCGCTCTTCAGCAGACAGACGTGATACGTAATACATGTATTTACATTGTTTCTGTGGCACGCGTAATATTAAGTCACAATATGTGACAAATCTCTCAAACCATTCATTAATATAGTGAACAAAAATACTGCTCGCTACAGGTTGAATTTTGGTTGCTTTGGTAGCAAGCCAGATCTTTTAATCTGCAGCACCGATCTACGTGCTTTCGGGTTACGTTTCAACTTCCAGTGTACACAGTCACCTACATATGTCTCAAGTAAGTTGCTCCATGGCCATTGCACTATAGGCTATGATGGGGATGAAAGAGGAGCATCATAACCGTATCGTTTGACTAACTATCAAACATTTTATCCTTTGGGGAGACTTCGCACAAGAAGTTAGGCTTTAAACCAATCAGGATTATAATGTACGAATACATTATCGAGGTAAACAAAATCAGTATAAGTAATAGTTTTAAGTGAAGTGAGATATTTTTACAAATTCCTAGTTAGATACAAATTAATTTACCTGCATATACGCCGTAAATCAACAAGCATATCACGTAAATAACATCTCTGAAAATCGATATAAAATAGATTAATTCATACAATATATTAACTGATATAACTGATGTTTTAAATCACCGTGATTTCATTAAATACATGTTGATCCAAATAATAGTTTCATTAATATATATAACCTACTTACTTCATCTTCATTTTCGCTTCTTTTCAAATAATAACAAATATTAACAATACACTTTGATATCACTCCAGTAATGTTTCAAACAAAATGTATATAGTTATAAAAAAAAATATACAAATTATGAAAGCAAATAATAAGGTAGTAAGAAGTTATGTTCCTTGAATAGCATTAAAAGTTCCATCTGTCAAGACTTTTATATTGAGAAAATGTTGTCATAATCAAAAGAAATTCCCGTTTTATTTCTTTTTTCATTGCATTATATGACGTGTTTTGTATGAGGGTTTTTTATTGGCAAATGCATGCCAAAGTTTTATGTATATTACGTCGTTATTAAATTTTAATTTTAACAATCTATGTTTAGATAATCCTTAAAAAAAGATATTTTAAGGTTAGACAATATTATGATTGCGTGTATCTATTTTTTTTTCCATTTTGATTTTCTTCCCTATGGATTTACATATCTTACTTTCGGAATCAACAAAGTTGTTCTTTACTTAAGTTATTTTATTTATGATTCATATTAGTTTTATGGCATATATTATCACTCAATATATAAAGACGGCGAGAAACACTATCACTATTTTACTCTTTAACTGAGTAAATAAACTAGTACGAACGCGATGAGTGAACATATAAATAAGTTTAAGATATATTGTTATACTACATAAATTTTTACTGTTTAATACCTGTTTAAGTTTAGATAAATAAAGGAGGAAAAAAATAATCAATGTGGCTAAAAGCAAAATACAAACAAAATTTGTGAAATAAAAATATCAAGTAGATGTATTTGTTCTTTCTTAACTACAGTGGATAGAATCAGTGAATTTAGAAAAGGGAGATAGCTTGTAAATAAATTATGTCCAAGTGATTGTGCCCCTTTATTACGTTAAATTCTCTTTGCGTAACAACTCAAATGCAATTATATTTTGTAACGTTTAAAATGTGGTCTATGTCTCAGAAATTCACCCAGTTTAAAATGGGTACCTAACTTTAGTAAAAGGCGGATGGCCAAACAATCTGTTTAGATGACTAGGATACAGAAACAGAGAAATTCTACACTTCTTCTGGTCCGATGGTTATTTAAATGGACAATTGTTTTTTTTTTTTTTTGTTGTTTATTTTCCTGCAAATATAAAATTTTGTTTTATCATTGATGTTTACCTTACTTATCTTAACTAACAAAGAATGTTTATAGAATATGTTGTATACCTACAAAGCAATACATTGTCCATCATACTTAGGTATCGTCTAGTGAGACCACAATCAGAGACCACATGCACGGGTCAACAATACGCTGGTACTTAGGAGGTGATTATCAAATTCCTAACCGATTTTTTTTTTTACAGCTAGGTAAAGTGAAAACATATAATTATCTGAGAAAGTTTATTTATGTCATTGCTTTAGTAAACACCTATTAAATAATTACATATAAATTAGTGAATATAGAGTTATAAGCATATTTGTATATATATATAATCTTAGCATGTTGGTTTGAACTTGAACCATCACATTTCGACCATGTTTGTGGTTAGTGGTAAAAGCACCAGAAAGTGTCTACTAGTCCAACTCAGAATACAGTGATCTTCTCAAGAGAGGAAACGAGTCCAACTCAGAATACAGTGATCTATTCCAAGGGAGGAAACGAGTCCAACCCATAATACAGTGATCTCCTAAAGGGAGGAAAGAAATGAAAGAAATATAATCTGACTTTTTTTAGAGATGTATTAGTATTTTTTTTATGTATTTCTTACCTGTGTTTTTCCTTCTCTTTTATGGTCTTTGTAATTGTTATTGGTTGTACAGTATATGAGAGACTCTGATCTACTAGACTCCACTTCTCTATTTATCCGGTCCATGGTCGTATTATTTCACTTCTCTGTCACACCCTTGTCTTTCTCCACCTCATATATATCTATGTCTGTACTTCCGTCTAGACACATAATGTGTTGTCATTGTTGTGAATCTACATAAAAATGTCCACTGTCTATTATCATCATTATGTTTTAATTTTTTTCCAAAACCATTGACTTTTAGATTGTACCGTTAACTTAACAGGGGAAACAACTTAAAATTTTAAATGTCAAGCTTTTTATGCCCCTTTGATTAAAGCATTTTGTTTTTTTTTGTCATTTTCTTATATTTTTTTAAAGTAGTAAATTATATTTCTTTTTATGGAGAAAATACCCAATACCTTAATTTTCATTAATTAAAATTTTTTAAATAATTTCAAATATCTTTGTTTTGTTTTTCGCATATATTACTTTAATAGTTTAACAGGCAAACCACTCGTTTAGATAACTTATTATTGCATGGTAAACCGTTGTAATATATTAATACTTGTATTGTCTCTCGAATGGTAACGTAAGCATACTATATTTCTACATTTCGTATATAACAAACTTATCTATAAGAAATTGTATCCAATCATTAAATAGAATGCATTATTCTACTTAACATACAAATGTTAAATGTAATTTTTGGGTGATTTCCCCTTATTTTATTATTGATTTTTTTTAATTTATTAATTATTTTTCTCAATAAGAAATGAAATAAGCAAATTTTTTAGCTGACAATAAAAAAATTAAACATTTCACTTCGTTTGATGTATTTCGATTTTTTTGGTATAACTCTGTTGGATGTTGCTTATTGTCAAAACAAAATTGTTACGTAAACAATTAATATGTTCATAAGAGTGTTGACTGACCCATTACTAATGGGATGCACGTAGACTTAATATCCAGGACATTGTCACAGAAATACGAACTACATCAGGAAAGGGCACATTTTTTTTTGAAAACTCATTTCGCAATCAATTCTTAAAGCTGACATAACGGCTTGACTTAAAACGGTTTGTATGAGCTTAGATAAATAAATTGTAATCGTCATCACTATGAAAGAACTATGGGTGGAATGAAGAGGGGGGGGGGGGTTGGGGTGGAGATTGAGACCAACTTTCTGGCCGTCATTGGCCAGCGGGCTGTAAGTTTGCCCAAATCAGAATTTGATCCGAAACTATATGGACGTTGTGCAGACTAAACACTTTTTTTGTTATTTCTTTACCGTTACTCTCAGATCAAACGTATGATAATAATTTTTTTCAATATTAGTTTGTCCTAATTCTTAATATAACAAACTGTTTTTGCCAGTTTTATTAATTTAAGGCTTGGTTCTGTCAAGTAATTTAGTATTATTAAAAGACAAAAACTTCAAAATCTCAAATTAAGTCACACAGGGCTTAAGAAACGTTTTATTTAAGTTAATATTCTATACGAATGAAATGGGACGTAATCAGCGATAAAATGGATAAGGACGATATTTCGCAGTAGATGCTCGATGTCTGATAACATTTAACTTTTAAAGCCATATTAAGTATATTAATTTTACATCATTTACTGAGTTCAAATTTACAAAGTAATGAGATTTTTAATTTAATTTACCAAAGTTTAAGCTTGGTTAAATACAATTTAAATAATGTTATAACTCTGTTTCACGTCCCCCCCTCCCTGGTCACACCCCTGCCCCGAGATGAATGATGCAATCACGACTCATGTACACCTAAACATTGTTAATTTGGTCGCTCACCCCGCCTTAGTACAAGTGATGAAATAGTGTTATTTGCCACCTGCACTCAAACACCCACGCAATAACCTTCATCCTAAATTTTGGCGGGAAAATGATGGATTCAGCGTGGGTGGGACAACCTATAAAAGGAACTGTGCTGTGATTTATAAAACGGACAACAACGGACAATAAGGGACAACGGGAGAACTAGTTGAACAGGATGAATAGGACCGACAGAAGAAGTGGAGAACCCCAGGTCTGTTGACACAGCGAGTTCGTTATCAACACATCGCCATCGATAGATAACACGTAGACTCGTTTCAACTGGATTAGTTGTACGCATAATGGACTTTGTTGTTTTGTTTTCGTCATCCGCTGGTTTTAGCAATGCTATAGAGAATACTAGTGGCATTATATGCCACTTATACATAAATAGTCACTGCATTTAGCATAAAGCATAATTTGTAATAAACCTTATCTTCAATCTAATTCATTCTTAAACGGTACAATGTTTACTATTTTATAATTGACATGACCAATATGGTTCCCATATATATATATATATATATATATATATATATATATATATATATATATATATATATATATATTGGAAGACGGGTCTTCTCAATGTAGAAACGTCTTTCACAGTCTTGGTTTGATTGGGAATACAGTTCCATTTTGTTAAAACATTTGTCACTTGCACTTACAAGTCCTTTTTTTCAATGTTTCTGAAAGGGAAAGAAAGTTAACAGCACCCTGGTTTACATTTCTAGACTGAGACATTGTTAGGTGCTTATGTTCGGCGACATAAATTACCATATTGTTTTTAAAATCTTCATCGTTTTTTTTTTATGTCCAAACCAAAATCTTCTTATTTAGAAGCAGGAAACGCATTCTCTACGTCGGTAAACTTTCTTTTTTTCGTGACGCGAAACCGGTAAATCTTTTCTTGTTGAGAAATACAAGACCTGACACTGGTCAAAACTGTATTTATGTTAAAAAGTTTTCTTTTAAATTCCGGTATTAAAGCGCTTCATTTGGGCCGAAAATTCGGCCTCTAGCTACAAGTGTGATAATTTTAAGACTCAAAGTACTTTTCTTATATATGCACTATGTGTTCCTGTGCGGTTATTTTATGTTCTTTATTTCGTTAGCAAAGCTTTCATTTTTTATGTGCACTTAAAGCTTTCTGTCAATAAGTAAAACCTTAAAGAAATTAAATGCTTATTCATATGACAAAAATGTTAATGGTCATTTAAAATCTGGCCCCATAGTCTTAATTGATAGGGCCTCCAGAGTATATGCTTTGAAAGGCTTATGCTTGAGGACGAAATTAACGCCCCCACTAAAAGTGACACTATAATTCAGAACCCCTAAAAAAGTGTAGCTGCTGACATAAAAAATGACTATATATTACTCTCTCTCTCTCTCTCACTCTGAACTCTCTCAGTGAAACTGAGGGCTGAGACTTAGTCTCTCAGAGCCTTTGAGATCAGACTTGCTGTGTCTCTCAACATCTGGAGACTGCCATGGAGCCCAATGGCCAGCAAGCTTCCGAACTGGTCCACCCTGTGGTCCGCCAGTCCGGGGCACTCGAAAAGCACATGATCTACGGTTTCCTCCACTTCCCTGCAGTGAAGGCAAAGGGTATCGACATTGGGCCTCAACCTCCCAAAGTACGCGCCAATAGGACAGTGCCCAGTACGGAACCGGGCAATTAGCGCCTGCTCGACTCTCCTTAGCTGACACCATGGGTCGGTTTTCGACGGCCGCTCCATTTGACTGCGGACATTTCTGCCCGTCACCCCATCGTCCCAATTTGAGAACCACTATAGATTACTAGCTTGGGTGATCTGAATTTAATGCAGATTTCACGGATGTCTTCAATAGCCAATTTTTTAAAACACATGTCACAACCAAGTACTACGGTATCGGAAATGACTTATATATATATATATATATATATATATATATATATATATATATATATATATATATATATATATATATATATATATGGTGGGCCAAAAAAATGAGCACATCATATAATATACGAATTATTTTGAAATATAATTTAATTAATTGTATTGTTTCATGTAATTTTGTTTGTAAAGTATTTAGCCAATCAGAAATCCTGTTCAATGTGTCCTCCCTGCTTATATACGATTTTTTCTAAGCGTATAGCTAAACAAACTTTGATATAATTATATTACGGTCTACGCAATGTTCTCATTTTTTTTGGCCCACTCTATATATATATATATATATATATATATATATAAATATATATATATATATATATATATATATCCATCATGCTGGCCTCTTTAAAGATATACGGGCCCTAGGATGCCCTTATTTATATTTAGCCCCATTACGCTGGCCGGTTCATAGTATGGGTAGGCCAGAGATGCCCTTATGTTTATGTATATAAATATAAATATATTTAATTTACTTTGATACTTAAATACACATTTTACCATCTTTTTGTTTCTGATTTGAAAATCATTATTTCCTTGATATAAATATTAATATGACTATATTTTAAATGTATGAAACATTATGTTTGCTTTTAGAAAATAATGTGTCTCTGTTAGCTTTTAGAAAATAATGTGTCCTAGAAAATTGTGTACCTCTCTTTGAGACACCGTTAGACATATACAATTTGTACAAAAAAAAAAAACATAATCGGTCTAAACAAAACAAACAAAACATAAAAATAAAGTATTTATAAAAATCTCTAAAATAACAGAAATAAAATAAGTCAATGACAGAAACATTTTTTTAAGAAATGAAGTAAAACACCAGAACTATTTTTTATTAAAGTAAAATAAACATGATTTTATTTTAAACCTGAGTAAATATAACAATAAATTTAGACGATACAATAATTTTTTGTTACCTTGGATTATGAAATACGTTTTAATGCAGAATTGATATCTTGGTTCCTAATCTATTTAAGTAATTGATAAAGCAAGTCACAGGACGATTATTTTCATAATAATGTTTTGATTAGTTTAAGTATGAATACATTTTATAAAAAATACTTTTTTTTAGCCATTGTTTACAAATATATTAGAAATAGCCGAAATAAAAGATTCACAGGTCCTACGCCAACAATCAGCACAACCGCGTAGGCATTTGCTAAGAACATCAACACTAAAATTCGTGAAATCCTGGGATTTCTTGGGACACTTTTCTCTCCATTTTTGACGACAGCAGGTACATGTCACGATACACAAAACAATTAAAGCTACCAACACTCCTAACATGTATGCACCTCCAATAGATGCTGCATCAGTGGAACATGATTCTGCTGCCAAAACGATAACAACAAAAATTTATTTAACTCGCTGAAGTTTGGAAAAATAAAAAAAAAGTCATCAAGTGAAAGACTACGTTATAAATACGTTAATTATATAGTACAAATAATGAATTAAATTCTTAAATAACAACATCAAACGTAACATTAATTGTGATAAAAGTGATAAAAAATTATATTTATTGCCCTATTGTCTTTATAAATTTCTACGGTTGTTTTTAAACATTTTCAAAGTTGACAGTTTAATTCATGCGTCTTTAGTGATTTTACTCTTGTCTTATACATTCAATTTATTAACACATGATTTCGAAAATGTCATTAACTTTTTATCAAAAGTATGTAATTTATCAATATTAGGAAATTAGAAGGAAAAATAAATATGTGACGAATACTTTAGTGATATTTCTATAGCAATATGTCCGATGTTTCAGTTTTTTGTAAACACTTGGTCTTACGCAATTATATATTTAACACACATACCTATTATTACACAGTTGATAGAAACCAAAAACACAACAAGCAAGTTGAATGCCATTATTTTTACTGTAAAATAAAAAAAATTAGAACAGAAATCAAGAAAATTCAAAAAATGAAATCATACTTAGATTTAATCATATAAGCATATCATTTTTCATTGTTAGTTATCTTTATACATTAAATGGAAATTCACATTGAAATTTGTCCAGATATCCAAAATTTAAATCTCAGTAGTTACTTACTTTACTGCTATTAGGCTGTTGTCCTTTAAAAGTATGCTAATTGAGAACGTCTCATTTGACAAATTTAGGAAAATATAGTTCTTTAAGGCTTTATTATACGATTTAATCGATTCAATACTAATGGAACTAATAATACTATAAGCTGTGCAATAAACGTTATATTATCTCCCCAGTCAGTTCTATGAGGGTTTTGGTTTCCACTTTATGTGGCGTGTATTTCTACTGTTTAAAAGAAACTATTGATTATTACTCGCTTGAATAAAGTTGAACGTTGGAATGTGAACGGTTAGCTTATAGCTCGACGAAATAATGCGTTAATGTACCTCAATGAAGTTAAGTGGGACATAAAAAAAAAACATTGCAACGTTTGTAATATTTCTAATTTCACTATGTATGTTGGTATATAATATTTTAGTAATTGTTCCATTGTCTGTTCAGGTACCCGCAAGAAGGAAATTCGTTAAGTAATAAATGAATGACACCTTAGTATAATCCAAATAGTGGAGGTTAAAAAAAAAAAACAGCTTCTATGAGCCTAATTGTAATTACAGAAAAAGGTGAGCGAAAATTTAATAGGGCATTAAGCTATGATTTGAATGTCTTTATGATGTATCATATCCTTAATGTGATCTATATCAGCGGTCGGAAACTGAAGGTCAGCAGCCCCCTTAGGCGTCTTGAGAAAATTGTGAGGTTCAGTAGAAAGATTTCGGACATCTTTGTAAGCCATTTCTTTACATTGTTGACATTTTTTTTTAAATAACGATATTCGCTCTCAAATACCACTCACTTTACAATATGTTATGACGACGGGGGAATGCAAGTATAACACAGCCCAGCCCCGTAGCGTGAAAATTCTACAGGAAGGGCCAGGCATTCTACAGCAGGGACCAGGCATCCTACAGCAGGGGCTAGGCATTCTACAGCAGGGGCCAGGCAATAGCAGGGGGGCAGGTAATACATTTTACTAAGTAGAACAAATAAGCAGGGGTGGCCAGACAAAACGCAGGGTGGCCGGCCCCCCTGACCCCCCCCCCCCGGCACGCTACGGGCCTGACACAGCCAGCCTAACTTTGATCGCTATTGCTGTTATGAATTAAGCACCTTTTGGTTTAGAATAAAATCGCGAGAACGTTGCCGGTTAGTTATTTTAAAAAGTAGCATTAGGTGTTATTAAAAAAAATCACAATTTTAAAATTTAATTCAATTTGATTAAATTCTCAAATATGTAAAAAACTTAGTAAAAAAATTTGAAACCACAAAACTTTACATTGATGTGAATATCTCTTTATTTTCTTTTGGTACATGATGTCAGTTTAATTCAGCGCAAATAATAATTATTCGATAAATTTCTTTTAATGAGTTCTCTATTTAACGTAGAAGAAAAACCTTAAGGCAATGGTTTAAATATACATTTACTTTGATCACAATGACAATTAAAGTTCATTTTATCTGAATTTGACAGTGCATGGAGGAGAATAACGAAAGCCTAAATTATTTACATAAAGATCAAGATTTATACGCAGAAAATAGCCTAAGTAATTCTCGAACTGAAAATCCTTGCTTGTATATTCATAGTCTATTTTTTGGTGCCTCTTAAAAGTAATTGCTCGTATATCAAGGCAAACTTTTTAATATATAGGCCCCATTATTAATTTTTTTATCAAATCGTGAATAAAAATTCTGAATGGTTCATAGTTTACCATTTGATATTATTGAACAGTTAAATCAGTGTCTTTGATGCATTTATTGAATATAAAGCATATTATTAATAAATTGAAGTCATTATATGTTATTCTTAGGTATCTGCATGAAGATTTACTAGCTCATTGAAGTGGGAGCATGTTACCAACTCGTAACTCTTTTGATGGACAGTTTTGTAGAATTCATTCTACAGACTATTACAAACTGCTATTTCGTGATGTTATGACAAAATCATATTCCACTGTCATCAGACTACAATTTTTTATTATCACTTTAGAAATTGAAGCAGTTGAAATCTGAATAAACATACACGTATTACTCAATGAGCAAATGATGTATTGTAATACTTGTATCATGACAATAGGCGGAGGCTAATTTTACACGAGTTGAAACTTTATCTACACCAGATATTTTAATAAATTTATTTTATTTAAACATTCGAATAAACGAAATAAATATTCTTCTGAAGACTCTAAAGAATCATAATATAAAAAAGATAAAATTAGAATACTGAAAATAATCTTTAACCGTGTCCTTTTAAAAAGTACTTTTTAATGTTTTTTATGTGTATGAGTAAAGTCTCTAAGATTCTGTAAACCGTTAAATGGACGGTTTTATTAAGCCCTTCTGTCATCCCTACCGTAACATACGAAATATTAATTTGTATTCGCCGTAGTTCCATACAGTGTCCCTCCGGTCGATAGTCGAGCCCTTTACCACAAGAACAAATGTCCCCTGTCCCAATGTTTGTAGGACCATGTAATTGTTGGGTCAGTCATTCTAGCTAGAATTGTTCATGTTGCTTAAACCATTTTAAACAAAGAATTTATTTATAATTCCGATTTGATTTTTTAAAATAAATAACCGTAAATCTGAAAAAGATCACTTTTAATAACTTGGTAATATTTTCTTCTTTGAATATATTATTACGATTCTATGTTTATTTTTCCATTGTAATCATTATTGTTGTAAAATTACTTTATGACATTTTGATTTTGATAAAATTGTAAATATAATAATTTTATATTTTAAAACATAATAGTTGTTTATATTAAATTGTAATTATCATGATACAAAACTATATGGTATTAGAAAGATAACTTTGCAAATAATTTTGCTGTAAAAAATATGACAGAACAATAACTGTTAACAAGGCAATGCAATTTTGAAAATTGTTTATTTTTCTTTACAGAAATTTACAAACAGAAGTAATTAGTTCATAAAAGACTGTGTTTATTTTACCAGCTAAAGATCAAAATTCTAAAATTAAAATTGTTTGATCTTATAATTAATCTACAGAATAAATAGTTTGCTAAATATCTTTTGAATAGTTGTTATTTGTGTATACTGCAATTAAAAATCCGGTATCCACATTTATAAACTCGAGAGTTAAATTATGATGTCCGATGTCAAGTGAATTAGATACCAATGTCTGGGAAGTAGTAATCATTCTTAGAGTGAATTTAATAATGCACATGTTATAAATGTTATTGTAAAACTTTTTAATTAAAATGCTGCATATTCATGGTCACCCTACTCAACATCTATCACGTTCGGTTTTCGTTTAAATATGCCACTATTCTTTAACCTGTTGGCATTGCATATGACTGCGACAATGATAGCAACTGTAGCAGCACCACCAGCAAAGGTAAACAGGAACGTTAATACACATGATACTGATAAGTCTTGTTCTAAAAAGAAAAAAAAATATATATATGTATATATTTTTACATTAAAAGGATATAGAAAGGTGAGTAAAAATATAATCTAAGAAAAATATAACCTCCAGTAACTGTTTGATGCAGCATCTGCTGGAAGCAGGCTGAAAAAAAAAGACTATAGAACTACTTGTCAGAGTAAAGTAAAGTTCCCATAGCTTTTACTTCCACAACTTAAGTCAGGTACCCATTTAATGTTGGGTGGACTTGCTGTGCCAGCTTTTTAATAGGACATTGAAAACTTTTGGGTCTCATCTAGGCTCAAACCTAGGACTCTTATCTCGATAAGTGAGCATCTGCACCACTCGGCAAACCGTCCCGCACTTGTCAGACTAAGTCAACGGTAAATTCTCGTTGACATTGCTTCTTAATAATAACAGACAACTATTAATATTGTTGCAGTGCAGATAAAAAGCCTTTACATAAAAATTAAAAAGGGTTTAATAAAAAAGAAGTGGCTACAGATCAAAGGAACGTGACTCCGTGTTATTTTTTTTCGGGGTCCGGCTATAGATGCGCATGCGCGGCAGATGCGCATGCTAATTATTGCATATTTGTTTTTTTTTGTTTTCGGAGCTAGGGTTAGGGCTAGGGTTAGGAGTAGGGTTAAGATTAGGGTTAAGGGGTTAGGGTTAAGGTTAGGGATAGGGTTAGGGTTAGGAGCAATATCTATAGCCGGACCCCGAAAAAAAAATTCAGAGTCCGGCTATCGCGCATTCGCACATCTACAGCCGTACAAAAAAATTAAGTTATGGACTGTTCTAATTCTTTGTTGGCTTCTGTTTTGTTTCACTTATAGGCTATATAGTTTAGTGCATTGTCTTTCCCGTATGTTTAAAGAGTATTATTGATTATCATACGCTTGGATGATTAATAACTGTTGACTGTAGATTAACTTTTTTATATTTTATTAATGTATAACTAATTAATTAATATTTATTTTACTTATCAATATTGATTGATAGATAGATAGATAGATAGGTAGGTATATAGGTAGGTAGGTAGGTAGGTAGGAAGATAGATAGATAGATAGATAGATAGATAGATAGATAGATAGATAGATAGATAGGTAGATAGATAGATAGATAGATAGATAGATAGATAGATAGATAGATAGATAGATAGATAGATAGATAGATAGATAGATAGATAGATAGATAGATAGATAGATAGATAGATAGATAGATAGATAGATAGATAGATAGATAGATAGATAGATAGATAGATAGATAGATAGAAAGATAGATAGAAAGATAGATAGATAGATAGATAGATAGATAGATAGATAGATAGATAGATAGATAGATAGATAGATAGATAGATAGATAGATAGATAGATAGATAGATAGATAGATAGATAGATAGATAGATAGATAGATAGATAGATAGATAGATAGATAGATAGATAGATAGATAGATAGATAGATAGATAGATAGATAGATAGATAGATAATCAAATAGGAGTGTAAGCTTAATACATTTAATCTATTGAACAAGACGAATTGCTTCAGTTAGCTATGCAGGTTAATTATAATTTAAACTTTTATTATTATAGTATACTTTTAAAAGAAGCATACCTCCGGCTGCACTGCAAATGGTGATAAGACACAGAACAAAGAAACGAAACGTCATTTTATCTCTGGAGGAAAAATCACAAATATATTAATATGCCCTAAAATCTATAAAAACAAAACCAATAAAATGCTAAAATTATGGAAGATCTATATTTCTATTCTTACTATGTGATTACATTTTCAATCAAATATACATTTCTTATAATTATGTTCCGTGAAAAAGATTGTCAGTCTATTTTTTTCATTGAAGTTTGACACATGCATTGAATAGACTTTTATAGTCACGCATGAATGAATATGTGGGTCTCAACCGATAGTTTGACGAAAACAAATCCACTGTGCAAAAAATTAGATAATAAAATTAGAATGTATTAAAAGAAAAAAAGTTTTGCTGAATGCGCCTGACGACGTCTGCTGCCTTTATTAACGGAATAATTTTCGTGTACAATTTTTTTTTCTGCACAAGCGCACACAGCCGACAGGGAGCAAAGATCATAACATATGTTTTTAAATCGTTATATGAGTAGCAACTTTTAGTGTTCCAAGTCTCAAAGCACACATTGAGGTCATTGTCTAGCTACACAACATTTGGTATGTGTTTCGCTTAAGTATAAATCGTATAAAAAGAAACATTTTGTAAAACAATTCAAAAAAAAAAAGCTATAAAAAACGTCCCTTCTTTTTCAAGGTACAATAATCTAAAAAAAAAAAAAAAAAACTATTCAATTATGAAATCAAACACAATTTTTTCTACATCGAAAAGTCTTGCCATTAGATAAAATAATAATCAGTAAAGATAACGAAAATTACTTTTTTTTATTGCAAAATTAAAAAAAAAAATATATAAATAAATGAAGCTATAAATCAGCCAAGCTTTATCACATTGCATGTAATAGCTCTTTACATGGAAATAATGCACCCTTGCAATAATAATAATAATAATACATTTATCCCGTACTGCATTTTTTTTAAAAGTAAAATATATCTAATTTAATTTTCATATAAACTTTTCAAAACAAAAATCATACAAAAACCAATATAGAACTCCCCATCCACTCTCCTCCCACAACCACGCTAAGGAAAATTAAATACATAATCATGGATTTTAATTATGTTACAGATTAGAGATGTGCAACAAAGTACTTTTGAGAACCACTGACTTGTTCATCAATGAACGACTTCAGTGGCACAGATATCATGATTAACCGTGTAAGAATGTAAGGCTTAATTACAGCGTGTTCATATTTCTTTTACGGCTTTTGTTTATTTCATATTATTTTAAAATCGCTGAGTGCAATGCCTTACCCATTTTTGAAAAGGTATTATTGATTAATTTTAACACGCTTGAATGTATACTAAACTATTAAATGTGCGTGATTTTATTTTAATTTTGTATAGCATATATTAAGATTACTTTGTTCATTTTCGGGTCATAATTTGGTTTGTTTGTACTTCATTCATGAAATAATTATTGTTATATTTACCTACACTCTTTTTAAAGCGTACTTCTCTTAGACGATTTAACTAATGGTCCCTTGTTTGAGCTCCAGTGACGACCAGTAGATATTTCAGGTCATGGTGAACGTCTCCAGTTTTATCTCACGTAGTGCCTCCACGGCCATTGCACTGTTGGTAGTTTTATGAATTTATCACTTCCTGTGAAAGTTTACTTACCAATCAGCGACGATTTTTTTTTTCTCTAATACTTAGAACTTTGTCACAATGCCGAGGGATGAAATGGTGAATTCTAGAAATATTAGAAAATAGGTGGCTGTCCATTCAAATCAGTCAATTCACATTTCTACTGAGCATAATAGAAAGTTGCAGTTAGTATTTGAATATTGATATTTAACAAATCGGTGAATTTTCTTATGGTTTTTTCCCCCTTTATTTTACAACTATGTATTACTTGCTCTATTTCTCAGGAAAAAAAATATAGTTCGTAAATTCAAGAATAATGTCCCTGCATTTTATCCTTTAAAAATCAGATTTTACCAGACATTTAGGAAAAGACAGTACCGCATTACATTCCAGTTTAAACTACTAAATTATCTCTTCATTTATAATAATCATATTTAGACCGATTTATTATTTAAATGTCTTCATTTAACATCTGAGAGTGATTAAATGTAAATGAAACCATTCACATCTATTAAGTCACTGAAAGGATGATATATTTATCTTATACATCATAAAGACCATTTGAAGTTACATTCGTCCATAACATCACAGCCGATAGTGCGATGGCCACGGAGTCTCCACCGGAGACAATGAGGAGAATATCATCATAAACCAAAATATGTAGATTATTTCTTACCCGCCATAGAATTCAAGACCCTCGGCGACAGTTGTGCAGTTTTACACCGTTTAATTACCTGCTGACTCTTTACAAGAGCTAGTATGAACTATCGATCTGAGGGTCTCCGGTGAGGACCAATATATTTTGTTCTGGTCATTGTTTAAGTCCCCGCTATATCTCTCGTGGAACCTCCATGGTGATGAAAGAATGGCACCATAAACGCCGTCCCGTTAGAGGTTTATAGGATCTAAGAGATTTCATTTCATTCTTTCAGAGACTTCACACACAAACACATTTTTACAAGACATATAAAAAACCTCAGGTATGGCTAGTGTCCATCATAATTATTCAGGTAATGTCTCACCACGTCTATCCATTGGACACAGCCTACGATCTCCTTCAATATATTGATACAACTAATAAAATACAGAGATTTAAACTGACCTAAACAAAGTTTTATATTATGCTTCTAATTATACAACTTGGCGGACTGTGCAGCGGTATTGAGCGCCTGGATGTCGACCCGAAGGTCACTGGTTCGAGTACCGCTGATCATTAGAACAGGTAAAATTATCTTAAATGTGTACCAGCTGTTATTAATTGGTGAGTTAAAAGTGAATAGGAATTTTGGTCTGACACAAAAAACCCTATTGGGACTTGGGGTAATGAAACAAACTAAAGGTAGATATGTGATTAGTTCGACCTTTAGGTATATCTGATGTTAGCTCTATAGGTAAATCTAGGTGTAAATGTGCAGGTTGGCATGCGAGTACGTCTGTAATTGGTTCTTTAGATAGACCTTTAGGTAAATTTGATGTTAAGTCTGTTGGTAGGTCTGTTAGTAGGTATTAGGGTAGATATGTAGGTAGGTAAGTATGTGGATAGGTACGTGAGAAGTTGCTTCAGTAGGTATGTGGGTAGGTATGTAGGTTCGTCTATAGTTAGGTATTTAGGTATATATTTGGTAAATCTTTAGGTAGATATGTCGGTAGATCTATTGTTGTGTTGTAATAATAAATGAAGCGTGACGTACATTATATTTCTTAATTCTATTCTACTTTTGTTGTCTGGCAGGTCCAAAATTAATTGACTCGTATACTCATCTACTAGAAGGTGGGCAAAGTTTTAAACCGCAGGCCACATAGAGATACTAAATCAGACAGAACGTATAAGCCTTTAGCAGATGGATCGACTGTTCATGCCTGATATTAACTTCTTTTGTATGTATTATTATTGGATTTTACATGATTACATCATGCTTAGGTAGTGGGGAGGAATGTGGAGAAATAGTATAGTGTAAGTTTGATGACGTATTCCGGTAGGCTCCGCCCACCACAGTATCCATGGCGTCATTCCGCCATCTTGATTTGTAGATTATTGAGAGCTCTAGTGTATACGTCATTTGGTAGAAATCAAGCACTTCACGAGATATATGTTTACGTGAGACTTAGATACGTAAGAAACACACTTTCATTCTCATTGCTAAGAAATAAATAAGACAATATTAACAATTTCATGAGATTCAACTAGTGCAACGGTTTTCGTTGAGAGACTGATGTCAGCTGAATTTAAGTATTAAAATGCAGAAATGAGCATAGTTTAAACAAAGATTATAAATTTCTCAAAAAAAAGTGCTGTATTTATTTTTTAAAAAAATACTTTGACAACTCTTTACTAAGACATTTAATACCCCCATCCCCAAAAGCATAGCACATAAGCTAGAACATGAAATAAAAGGTAGTACTGCTGTTAAGAAAATTAATATCAATGTATACATATTTAAATACATGTATCAGCAACATTTTATAATTATTCTATTAGTAATTAATTCATTGTAAATATCAATAAAGAAAGCGGTGATCTAAAATGCTATCATAATTTTTTACAAGGGAAGTAAATTTAGAAAACGTATATAGCAAACTTTTTGTGTCCCTTTAATATTTTTTTTTTAACATTTTCATTCCAATAAATAAACTTTTAAAAGCTATTAACATATTTTAGAGTGACTGCGCCATTTCTTAACTTTTGCTTTGGTCGACATTTAAAACTAATTATGTCATCTGTTTTCCTGTCAAAATTTTGTCACTTAGCTTACATTGCTTTATATTAGGACACACATTAGTATAGAGTAAAACTAACTGAAATGTATTAATGTAATAAAGACATGGCATTCTATTGCATTGTGAATTTATTTTATTATACATTAATATTGTCTTTCGAAATTAATAGTGAAATCACTTAGAAACATGAAAACTAGTACATGGATTTTTTTTTCTTCATTTTAAATAGTCTTTTTTTACACTTGCATATTCTGGTAGTACACACGGTGACCAGACACCTTATCGTACGAGACATTTCGTCATTGCAACATTTCCTCCTAGCAATTTATCATTTCACATTTGAACATTATAGCAATTCATCGTTATAGTATTTCACCACCATAACGTTTCATCACTAAGATGTCTGAGATCTTAAGATCACAGAAAAACTGACCTTGCAAAGAAATGTCTTATCAGATTATGATTTGATACACCCTCGGTGCACAGCAGCAGTGCCCTCATTCTTAGCTGACTGTCGAACTGACATCATCTCTTTTAGAGCTCTTTCAGGTAAAGTGATATTAAAGCTAAATTTATATAATAATAAGCTATAGTATATAATCTAGACAATTATTATTGCTATAATGGTTAAATGTTGCAATGATGAATTGCTGCAATGATGAAATGTCTCTTATGATGAGATGTTGCAATAATGAATTGCTATAATGATGAAATGTTGCAATGATGAATTGCTATAATGGTTAAATGTTGCAATGATGAATTGCTATAATGATGAAATGTTGCAATGATGAATTGCTATAATGGTTAAATGTTGCAATGATGAATTGCTATAATGATGAAATGTTGCAATGATGAATTGCTATAATGATGAAATGTTGCAATGATGAATTGCTATAATGATGAAATGTTGCAATGATGAATTGCTATAATGATGAAATGTTGCAATGATGAATTGCTATAATGGTTAAATGTGCAATGATTAATTGCTATAATGATGAAATGTTGCAATGATGAATTGCTATAATGATGAAATGTTGCAATGATGAATTGCTATAATGATGAAATGTTGCAATGATGAATTGCTATAATGATGAAATGTTGCAATGATGAATTGCTATAATGATGAAATGTTGCAATGATGAATTGCTATAATGGATAAATGTGCAATAATGAATTGCTATAATGATGAAATGTTGCAATGATGAAATGTCTCGTATGACGAGATGTCAGGGAACCAGTACACACATAGGTAGATAAGCATTTTTATTTTCAGTTACAGTTGAAATAAATTATCACCAAAATTATTTGGACCTACCAAATTAAAGAGATTATGGTTTCTCAGGTCTAGCATGTATTCATCTATATATTTTAAAATTATGTCTGTGCTTTTTTTTTTTTTGTAACATAGAGATTATCCGTGTCTGTTTGAATGTATATTATTTTTTTAAATCAGCTAATTCTCAAAAGACTTGGTTTAGTATTAAAGTAAAATAAATAGCATTTGATTTTATACATTTGTTTTATTTATGTTACTATTAATTGAAACTACTAAAGAAGGGATTTAAGTTATTTTATAAAAATTCAAAATAAATAACAAAGCTAATGAAAAGCTAATACAATACATCTTGGTAAAAATAAAAGGAACATAAACAGTAATAATATGCATTACTATGTTAGTTTGTAGTTCATTTTTTTATTAAATTCCTTATCATTCAAGATATATCACTATAAAACAAGGCCGAAGCCAGGGGGGGCCGAAGCCAGCCCCCCCCCCCAAAAAAAATTAATTCTAAAAATCAAATTGTATTATAAAATATACTTCTTAATCATTGTGTTCCGATTTTTTCTTATATAAAACTCTCCCTCAAGCCCCCCCCCAACTCGAGCCGCACAGCCCTCCTCCCCCCGAGCCGCACAGCCCTCCTCCCCCCGAGCCGCACAGCCCTCCTCAGCCCGAGCCGCACAGCCCCCCCCCTCCCAAAATAAAAAATCCTGGCTACGGCCTTGCTATAAAATGTATATATTAATGTATCTAATACATAATCGTCTAGCCTGGTGTACGAACGAGCCAGCGTGTGTATAACTTCCGCGGCTAAATATAGACTAGGGAATTCTAAAATTTTAGTCTCACTCAAGGGGAGTTAACTCTTGCTTGGTTAAAAGTAATACTCGCCGGTCCGGGTACCGGGCCTTTGATCTAGTTTAAACATAATTTACTGTAAAGTTCATAACGTATTTGAAAACTTTCTTTTTACGAAGTTGTGTGTTTAATAAAATGCAAACTAATACGATAAGTTATTAACAATGATACTGCTGTTTATTAGCAAAGCTATAGAGTTTGAAACACGAAAATAAATTATAGATAAAAAAAAATAATAGTTCATCATATCGCGTTGTAGAAAAAAATGATTTCTATCAGTATTTTATATAAATATGATTTACATAATTTAACTTTCTTAGCATCATTGATATCGTGTAGCGAAAGAAACAATTGTTCATTGTTTTTATTTGTTTTATCTATTTTTGAAATTCGTCTATATTGGAATGAAATGGTTTATGCTACACAACGAAAAAAATAAAAAATTGGAAGTGGATGGTCATGTGGTAAACGCTCGACCAACGATCTGAGTGTCACTGGTTCGATATCCGGTGAGGACCAATGGATATTTCAGGTCATGGGTTATGTGCATTTAAAGGTCATTGCACTATCGGCTATGGAGGGTTTATTTCTTCTATTTTTAATTACCATAAAAATATTATAACACGAACGCACATACACAGTGAAGAAACACAATATTCAAACAAATAAACAAGTGAGTAACATTATCTACTAACTTATTTTTTGTTTCATATTTTACGAAGTCGAAAAGTAAAATACAAATTTAGGATGTATTTCTTCCTTAACAAAAGCTCTTTTATCAGAGTAAATTTGTGTGTAAAGATACAGACTGTAAATCCTCGGTTCATAACCCATGGTACGCATATAACAAAAGGTCAGGGGGGAAAGGTTATGCTGAGGTAAGCAGCGACATTATCATTTGTTTGTAAAACAACCAATAATTTGAAGAATGTCGCCAGTTTGCTGCGTGACTCATCCCCAAACCCTGTGCACACGTATCGCATTACAGAAGTAAACACATTCCGTTATGACAATAAGTCCAATTATCCCGCGAACTTAGTGCGACATACTTTCCTACCCTTTGGGGTAAAGTCGCAATAAAGGCTGAGAGCTTTTGCTATAATTGAGATTTATTTTTTTTGTTTTTATGTGTATAACTTAAGAAACGTTAGCAATATTTTATTATATTTCAATAACTATTACACATGCATTTTTTTTTACTTGTACACATCAACTAAAATTATATTTGAAATTGAACATTTAAAATGTTTTCATGTCGAGTGAGAATATAATTCATTATTTACAAGATTCAAAACTTTAACATAATGATAATAACCGTACAATAGACAGCAAAACTTATTACATAACTAATGTTAACTTGAACTCAGCCTTATACAGGTGATATCGAAGCTGCGTTATTGCTACAACAACAACAAATCAATATTAAACTGACCACCCCTGCAATAAAACCACCGGCTAGGCCACCTTCTAGTTCTGTTTTACAAGTTTGTAATGTGCTCGTCTCTACAGAAGGAAAATAAAATAAAAAATACATATTATAAATCTGCATTTCTTATTAATTATTCTAATCGAAATTAATGCATACTTGGAACTTTAAATCGAAGTTAATGTAAACATACTAGTTCATTTAAATCTTTAGGATTACTTTTTTGAAAAAAAAAATCTCATATTTTGGTCCAGTCTTATTTCGCCATGAAGGCAAACATATATGTATTTTTTTATGTCATATAAGTCACTTCCTTTTTTATTATACAAAAATTAATTGAGTCTTTTTTTTTTATTATTTGTATATACAATAACAAATGATCACTATAAATAAAGGCATCATAATACATGAGTGATACATGTGTAATTGATTGAAATTCATGATTTCCATCCATTTTTTTTTAAATATCTTTTTAATTTAATAGGTGACTGAGGTCTGACAATGTAACAAATAAATACCAAAAATACCTGCATGTACACTGTAAAAAGCTACCAGAATCAGCAAAATGAGTTGATACGTAATCTTAATTCTAAAAAGAAAAAAAAATACAGATAGCCTTTTATAAATTAAATTATTTTTTAATTTCACTACATTAGAATATTAACTAACTCCGATACACAAAGTCATTTTAATAGACAGACTATTCAACGATCAGCTTAGCCCTCGGCTGTCATAGAGTTTCATTTATTTATATGCACTGTAAAAAAATTAAAAAAAATGCTGTTATAGATTTAAAAATAAAAATGATGGAAGATAAATTACTTACTGTGTCATTCTTAAAAATATTTTTCTTAAAGAACGTTTTGATATTAGAGTTACTCGTACAAACCCTTCATATATAGTTGATGATTAAATCAATTTGACAAGTGCTTTAACTGCTCCAAGAGCAACATTCAAGTTATATGTCCTGTGTGTTACATCTAACTTGGTTGTCGCAATGCTGAATGTACCCAATTGGTTTCAGGGAACTATCGATTAGTGCATGCTTGAATGAATGTTCCATTACTTTTTATTTAAATTCTAAGAATACAGGCTATTAGATTATAATCTTTTTGAAATACAGTTGTTATTCGGTTAACGAACTGTTCGGACAGCGAACAAATCGGACAACGAACACTTTCAGGAAAGATTTTTGTGTTCGGACAACGAACAAAATTCGGAAAACGAACAAAAATTAATTCTAACGAAACTTCTCGGCTCTCGGAACACCCGACATCAGTCCTCAATTCGTCCTGAGAATGGATGTGAGCGGGCGCTGACACGTCATCATTCATACTACGTAGCAGTGAGGCAGCACCATACGACGCGTAGGGTAATGTGCGACGACACATCGTCAATAGTGTACCATACATGTGTAGTTAATTTATGTCCTTGTGGTTTTCGTATGTGCTTCTCTAAACGCCTTATATAAAAACCCTGAAAATTTGACAATATTATGGGACCTGAAAGAGTGTAGTGTCAAGAATTGTGCTCACCATATAAACCAAGCAAGAGATTATAACTAAAGTAGAGAGTGGACAAATAATGACTGATGTTATCGGGCAGTACAGGGGACGGATGGTCGTGCGGTAACGCGCTCGACTGTCGACCTGAAGGTACCTGTTCGATCTCCGGTGAGGACCAAGGAAATTTTTCAGGTCTTGGCTCAAGTTCCCGATATATCTCCCGTGGTGCCTCCATGGCCATTGCACTATCGGCTATGGTGGGGATGAAAGAAGGGCACCATAAAACCGTCCCATTAGTGGTTTATAGGATCTAAGGGATTTCATCTCATCCTTACAGGGACTTTACACATCGGGCAGTACGGCTTGAACAGGTCTACTGTAGGCACAACCCTAACTAAGAAATGTATCGTCAAGAAGACTCAAGCCGCTAAAACAGTAACGAAAATTACATCTGAGAAGCAAAGAATAGTGTCATCCATTATAAAATCGAGAGTTTGCTTTTAGTTTGGAAAGATGAATGGGAGGTGAAAAGAAATGTGACTAGAATGGCCATCATTCAAGAGAAGGCTGGAGAATTTTTTGAGAAATTGAAAGAACAAACTCCAGGCTCGTCCTCCGAAAATCTAGAATTCAAGGCTACCACTGGCTGGTTTACAAAATTTAAAAGGAGATATGGCATTAAACAACCTGATGTCAATAGGGTTGCTGATCTCCACAACGACATTGCTATCAATCATTTCCTGAAAGTCCTGAAGGAGAGAGAAAAACAACCGACATTGGACAAGTTCTTTAACGCTCAAATAAAAGAAAAAAGAATTGATTAATAAGCAAGACTATATGTATGTATTATATTTGTAATAAATAAACTTACTAAGAAATTATTCTTGTATATGACAATTTTTTTTATTTAATTTTTAGGATCTCCAGAACGAATTAATCGAATTTCCATTAACATATATGGTAAATCGATGATCGGTTAACGAACGAATCGGATAGCGAACATAATTGTGGAACGGATTAAGTTCGTTAACCGAATACCCACTGTAAATTTAATATATATTAATAACAATAGAAACGTATTGATCAATAATTCATCAATTCTTTTTCTTTGAATTCTTTTTTAAGAACACATGCTATTAGCAGCCCCGTAGCGTGAAAATTCTACAGCAGGGGCCAGGCAATAGCAGGGGGGCCAAGTAATACATTTTACTAAGTAGAAAAAATAAGCAGAGGGGGCCAGACAAAACGCAGGGGCGGCCCCCTGCCCCCCCCCCCGCACACTACGGGCCTGGCTATTAGATTAAAATATTTTTGAAATAAATTTACGCAGTGGCTTCGAATACGACCGGCCGAGCTACGCATTTTTTTTTTCGAGACAAGACCAGCAAACTTTGATGACGTCAGTAAACAGAATGAATGAGAACTCTTATTTACTGCAGACGTTGATGACGTCATTTGCTGTTAATAATCGGAGATATTTTTATAATATTTATTTTTTTATTAATAAATACGGCTTTGAATTATATATTTTAGTTGTCAGGATATATGTCTAAGACTAAAAGTAAAGATGTGCACATGCACGGCAGTTATTCTTTATTACTTTCTTTTTTTCGGGTCTGCTCAAGCCTAATAAAGTCGGACGAATAAAACAAAAAGATTATGCGCTAAATTAGTATCTAACGTACCCCCCCCCCCCGGAAAGCTAACACTCGTTAATTCGTCTCCGTCGGTATTTGGTTCAATTCTCGGATATAAATGCTTCCCCACCCCCTCTATTTTCGTTTTTTAACCTTATTATTATTTCATAAATTTGAAATATGTAGGCTTCTCTGAATTTTTTAAAGTGTGACGCAAAAATGATGGTAAGGAAAAGTTAGGTCATATTTAGGACTAGCTGTACCCTGCAAAGCCTTTGCAGGAAGATAGACTATTGTAAAGCCATTGCCGAACCTAGGATTTGGGGGCCTTGCACTTTGACATTCGATACCATGACATGAGGTTATGTACTTAATATTTAATGTAAAAATAATTTTTGGGGCTCCCCTCTGTGTTCAGCTTTGATACATATTTTCAAAAAAAACTTATTAGTTTTTGTTCCTTTTTCTTACAACATCCTAAAGGAAACATTATTTCAATTAAAAAAAAAAAGTCAAAGAGATCTAATTAGTTACTTTTTATTAAAACAATTAAAAGGATACATTCTGAAAAAAAAAAAAACACAATAAAAAAAAAGTTATGTTTTTGAGAGGATTCGAACCCGGATATAGTCAGCATAAAAGTGAGTCACAGACCAAACGCTTAATCATTGTGGCAGGATGACACATAAGCAAAGAAACAATTTTAATGTATAAATAGAAAAAATTACTCGTTCCCGCGAAAAGAAAATAACTTTAAATCATAAGAGTTCATTCTGTTTACTGACGTCATCAAAGTTTGTAGGTCGTGTCTCGAAAAAAAAAATACGTAGCCGGTCGTATTCGAAGACACTGCGATAAACTTAATACCTATTAATAACAATAGAAACGTATCGAACAATAATGCTTCAATTTATTAGTTACGTTACCACATCACTTGTTTAATTTAAAAAATGCATTTTTACATATAAATCTCAACTCTGAGAAGTAAAACTTCTTTTCGTCTTAATAAAAAAAAATTAAAAATATTTTGATGGGAAATGTGAGGCATACAGAAAACATAAGAAATACATAAACTATAAGACATACATAAACTAGAAGACATACATACAGTATAAGACATTCGCAAACTATAAGACAAAATACAACACAAACAGAAGACTGCCTACTTATGTAAAGAAAGCTGAACACGTTTGAAAATTGCTGTTAAAGTTTACTCAGTGGCGTAGCATGGGCTTTCGTCGCCTAAGGCAGACCGGAAATTGCCGCCCCTCTATTTAGTTATTCTTTAAAAAAAAATGGTGATTGCCGCCGCCCCTTTGGATACGCCGCCCGAGGCCATGGCCCCCCTCGGCACCCCCCGCGCTACGCCACTGAGTTTACCAAACACCTTTCATCTCTAACACTCATGACCTGACTCGTGCGACGTAAAATAAACGCCTTGTTTTTCTGTACAGTTAAAATCTAATACATAATCTTCTAGCCTGGCGTACGTGCGGGCGAGCGTATGTATAACTTCCGCGGCTAAAAATAGACTGGGGGAATTCCAAAATTTTAGTCTCACTCAAGGGGAGTTAACTTTTGCTTGGCTAAAAATAGTCTTGGGAATTCCAAGTAGTGCGCAAATTATTTTAAGTTGTAAAGATGGTCAAAGGGATACAACTCAATTATAAGGAGTCACTCGCCGGTCCGGGCACCGGGCCTTTGATCTAGTTGTTAGATAATTGACAAATGCTAGTGGGAGTGTTCTTCACTACATGATCACCAGTTCTTTGACACCTTGGTGATCTCTACAATGATGTTCGATGCGGGCCATCTCAAAAATATATATATATTTTTTTGGTCGGCGGTGTCTTTAATCCCGGGCGCTCCGCATCCAATAAGAGTAAATTGATTGTGTAAATATCCGATGCAGGCACATCAGTCATTTATTTATTATGAATTATATTGCTAGATTATCTACATGCATTATGTATATATATGCCTCAGTTACCCGTGAATCACAAGAAATGGAAAACATATTTCACCTGTGCATTTGTCAATTATCGCTAGTAGCCTTGTGATTTTTTTTTCAGGGTTCTGTTAAAAGTCTCCCCCCCCCCCCCAACTCTAGTCAGCTTTTTTTTAGTACGGTGATTAAATTTGGGGTAAAGGCGGATGTGCGTTGTGCTGACGTAACAATCACCCCAATATGTTCGTGGCTACTGAGTCGTTAACTCCACACACTTCATTTTTCCCCGATAAGCCCATACGGTTTTAAGGGGAACTTTACTTTTTTTTTTTTTAAACCAAGATATTAGTGAGACCAACTGTGATGTTAGTTTATGATACGTTGACGACAAAATAATTGTTTTGAAAAAAATAGTCTTTTTAATTATAATATATTTACGATTATTACTTGTTACATATTTTAAAGACAGGAAAAAAAAATGTAGTAACTTGGGAGGCTGGTGGGTCCTTGGTACATAATTAATGGTCTGGGAAAAGGGCCGCATCTTTTAAATCGATGTACTTTTGATATTGAATTAACTGATTATCTAGTATATCTTCGAATACGTCATTTGATAAATAATTGTGTGTAATTGTGATGGTGCGCATCTACTATTCTTAAGGGGCTAAAGTTTATTATGGAATAGAGGAATCATGATGTTCACATTCATAGATGTCGAGAAATGTGAATACTAATGGTGGGAAAGATCAGAGAGGGGCTATGACGTCACAAAGAGCTAAGGGTCGCACTTGATAAACGGGCCTTGGTTCAACAAACAAATAAAAAAAAATCATCAATCAACCGTGTACTAATCGATAGTTCCTAGAAATCACTATTTCGATCAGAAGGTTAAATGGAGCAACGAGAATGGCAGGCTAATATGATAGGCTATCGTCAATATCAAGATAAGATACAAAACAGTTTGTTGTGAATGAATCCTTAACAACCAAAGAAGGGTATGCATAACTCTATATCCTTAACAACCAAAGAAGTGTATGCATAACTCTATCTCCAAATACTTCATGTATAGTAATATCTTCAAAATGGCAATAAGGTAAGTACACAATCTACAGTAGTTATTTTAAGGAAATATTTTAAAGATACCAATATGTGCATGTATGAAATATACCCTTTAGGCAGGGACGTTTTTATGTAATAGAATGACTTTGCGCTAGGCATTAGTGTCGTTCGTTCCTCTCTTAGCACAAGAAATAAAATACATTGATTTAAAAAAATGGAATTGACCAATTAGGCAGTAGGGTGGCCCTATGATGTTGCCTATTCTGCCTATTTATTCACACGGCTATGTAGAGCATACTTTATGAATTTTAACTTGACGACAAATAACATACCAGCGTAGATTCCTGATCTATGACAGTGGACGTGCAGATGTTAAACGGATGCTTATTCAGCACAGATCAGTTTCTTCAAACCTTGCACGACTTCGAACACTAGATGTGTCAATATATCACCAAACCAATTCTATCAAGTGTACACTGTACATGCTTTGATACGGAACGATGTACTCCGCTGTGTTTTTTGTTTAGCTTCCAAATAAGCAATACATCACATACTCTCGGGTGTGGACAGATTTTCATATCATTGAAACCTGGACTCCTCTTAGAAGTGTATAGATTGACTATGAACTAGCTTTCAAAGCTGCACTCATTGCAGCATTTCCTCAAACGCAATCAACGGCTTATACTTACACTTAGGAAAATCAATTTGGGGAAAGATTCAGGAACATGGACTACAGCAGTTACATGTGCAAGATAATAATATTCGGATGGTATTGAAAATGCTCCCTGCTCTTGCCTTGTTACCTGTGGACGAAGTGAGTGATGCCTTTGATGAACTGTTGGCAGACTAACCACCAGAAATAATTGTAAATTGTAAATTATGTCGTAGATAACAACGTTGGAGGGAAAAACAGACTTGGAGACAGAAGACAGCCCTTATTTCATGCAGATAGCTGAGTGTACACGCCCGACAAGATGCATGAATGCCACGAATTAACAATCAGCTCGAAAGTTGACAAAATGCTTTTAAGGGATCAGCTGAAACTCATAATCCTTCCATCTTCAGATTTATCGAAGCTCTAGGACGGGAGCAAGCCCTTGAACGGACAAATCGTACCCAGCAGAGACCTGACTAAGTGATTGTAAAAATACCTGAAATGAAAAAACGAATCACTGCTGTACAGCAACATCCAGATCGGTATGATCTTCTGCAATTCCTTCAAGCCATTGATCACAATTTGGAAATAAACGTGACATGATTTGACTGAAATGTATCTCTTTCTTTCTATTCTGTTTTAAATCTTGTATGTATTATGTAGTTAATCCAAGTTAATGTTATTTTTAATTCTTTACAGATTTAATTATGTTTCTGACAGGCTTGCGGAGCCGGAGCCGGAGCCGAGGAGCCGGGAGCCGCTACTTTTTGCTGGAGCCGGAGCCGGAGCCGAAAAAATCTGGCGGCTCCACGGCTCCCAAATGCTTTTTTTTTTACAGCAGAATTTTTTTTTTTTTTAGCTTTAAAATTCCAAATTTGTTTGATTGTTTGCTTCCTACAATTTGAAATGTTGTTATTTTTACGAACAGTAACAGCGTTAAAATGATAGCGTGAACGCACATCACCACAAGAAATCTTTAACGGGGAATCGTTTTGTGTTCGTTTTAAATCTTCTTTACCCTCCGAATTTTTTTTAATGGCATGTTATTTTGTTATATATAAAGTTAGAACAGTTTTATTTCATAGAATAATTGTATCAATCATTTAAAATAAATTTTTACTAAGACTACAAATAGATAGAACGCGTCATTTCGTATTATTATTTGACCACGAATCAGGCCCGTAGCGTGTGTGGGGGCCAGGGGGCTTAGCCCCCCTTGCGTTTTGTCTGGCCCCCTCTGCTTATTTGCTCTACTTAGTAAAATGTATTACCTGCCCCCCCCCTGCTATTGCCTGGCCCCTGTTGTAGAATACCTGGCCCCTGCTGTAGAATTTTCACGCTACGGGGCTGCCGCGAATTTGTAATAGACTAAAAACAAAATGGACGCTTTCTGTATGTAACAATTTTATAAAAAACAGAATATCTGAAATAGAGTAGATTAATTTATAAGGCTGTGGCTATACGGACCCTGGTCCCAATAAAATCCGTTTGTTATTCGGACCCGTGGCAAATATGCACTAAGCTTAGCTATATTTAAACTTTATTAGACGGAACCCGAAAAAATAATAATACAGAGTCCGCTTAGTGGAACCCTAGACACTGAGTAACGATTAAATCATACAATTCAAATAATTATAAAAAAAAACAATAATAAAGTTTATGTATAGCTAAGCTAAGTGCATATTTGCTCCGGGTCCGAATAAGTATCAGACTTTATTGGGACGGGGGTCCGAATAAAAATCGGAGTTTATTGGTACCCGGGTCCGAATAAAAATCGGAGTTTATTGGTACCCGGGTCCGAATAGTCACTTCGAATTTATGAATAATAAATATAAATACTGAAGTCTTTAAAATATTTTAAATAATGTATCATTTTACTATTTGCTAATTTGATCATTGAAATAACTTTTTCTTACTTATGAAAATGGCGACTAGTGAAACCTCGGTCGAAAATAATGATATGATTCTGGATGCACTGAAATGGTTTGTTTTTAGTAAAACCAACATGCGTATATTTTTCAAGTTCCTGACTATGGGGCAGCCCCGTAGCGTGAAAATTCTACAGCAGGGGCCAGGCATTCTACAGCAGGTGCCAGGTATTCTACAGCAGGGACCAGGCAATAGCAGGGGGGGCAGGTAATACATTTTACTAAGTAGAACAAATAAGCAGAGGGGGCCAGACAAAACGCAGGGGGCCCCGGTCCCCCCGCACGCTTCGGGCCTTCTATGGGGGTGAACGCGACAAAATTTGCATAACTTTTTATCAGCGGCATGTTTGCGTGGCGCAATTACAAAAATTTGTGTCTCGTGTGATACTATCTTAATAGGGAGCCGGAGCCGGAGCCGTCAAATTTGTGGGAGCCGGAGCCGAAAAAAAATTTGGCGGCTCCGCAAGCCTGGTTTCTGATCATTTGTTTGTTGAATTAGGGAAACTATTTTTTCGTGTGTTTGGTGAATGATTTTTGCTTTGATCTGTTTCTATCCTGTTTTAAATCAGCTTTTAAATCACGTGACTTCGAATGTACCTAATTCAAATTGAATGTTGTTTTAAATTCAGTTAATTAACAGAGAATAAATGAAAAGTAGTTTTTTAATTTCTTTTGCCTTGAATTTTTTAATCAGTCGCAACGATATTTTGTATGGGTGTGTTTATGTGTTGTCAGTTGTCTGATGGATTAGTTGCTGTTTTAACAATCACGCTTTAAATAAAATATATATCAAGAGGTGTCTGTTGTGACAGCCGCTGTTTTAACAATCACGTTTTAAATAAAATATATATCAAGAGGTGTCTGTTGTGACAGCCGCTGTTTTAACAATCACGCTTTAAATAAAATATATATCAAGAGGTGTCTGTTGTGACAGCCGCTGTTTTAACAATCACGCTTTAAATAAAATATATATCAAGAGGTGTCTGTTGTGACAGCCGCTGTTTTAACAATCACGCTTTAAATAAAATATATATCAAGAGGTGTCTGTTGTGACAGCCGCTGTTTTAACAATCACGCTTTAAATAAAATATATATCAAGAGGTGTCTGTTGTGACAGCCGCTGTTTTAACAATCACGCTTTAAATAAAATATATATCAAGAGGTGTCTGTTGTGACAGCCGCTGTTTTAACAATCACGCTTTAAATAAAATATATATCAAGAGGTGTCTGTTGTGACAGCCGCTGTTTTAACAATCACGCTTTAAATAAAATATATATCAAGAGGTGTCTGTTGTGACAGCCGCTGTTTTAACAATCACGCTTTAAATAAAATATATATCAAGAGGTGTCTGTTGTGACAGCCGCTGTTTTAACAATCACGCTTTAAATAAAATATATATCAAGAGGTGTCTGTTGTGACAGCCGCTGTTTTAACAATCACGCTTTAAATAAAATATATATCAAGAGGTGTCTGTTGTGACAGCCGCTGTTTTAACAGTCGCTATTATGAACCCTAGCCCTTTCAGGTCAAAAGATGAATAGTCGAACTTGAGTAGATTTGATAAGAAGTTTGAGGTAAAGATTAATCATCTTATTGCACTTAGTATTTCGGAAAATTTCGTATAAAACTTACTGATTATAAGAATTACCCTTATTTTACCGATATTTTTTTTTGTTTACATTTCTTCGATTTCAGGCATTTATGAAGATGAAAATAATTAAGTATTGGCTTATTGCAAAGATATTACAATAATGTTATTTTTATTTTCAAATTTGACTTTAACAAATAATACTTTAAGTTCACGTTTTCAAGTCAAAATTATATAAAGATTTTTCAAACAAATACATATATGGCTGACCGTAAAGACCATTCTTGCGAAAAAGCTTTTAACTTTTCTAAACTATGACTAAAATTCACTAAATCACTTTTTTTTCGGTATCAGAAAGAAATAAAAATGTAATTATAAATAAGATGAACTTATCACCATTGTGTAAATATCGAGTAACAAAATCTTTTTACTGGGTAATATAAAAGCTGCGCTTCGACTTTGTCTAATATAAAAATTTTGCTAATGAAGAGAAACCTAAAATTGACTTAATTTGTAATGAAATATGTCTTTTTTTTTAGAGAAATGATGCTATTGAAATTATTCTTGCTGATTCTTGCATCTTTGTACTTTGTACATGCAGGTATTATCTATATTATTTTTTATAAATCTGTTATTTCTTATTAAAAATGAGATTTTGCTTGGAATCAGGATAACTTTACTAAACACACATTTAACTTGTATCCACTTCAACTTATATTAGACATATTAAATATACGACTTTTAAAATTGGAAAGCTTTACTGTTCCCTATATCCAATATGTATTAACTCTGAGCAAAAACGCTCTTCCAGAATATATCTTACCCCCAACTAAATATCAAAGTGATAATTTAAACCTTCCCCCCAGGGGTAAATCAACCTCAGATAAGGCGAGCTTGACAACACCCTCAATAAGTTGATATTAAGATGGCCTAAACTTCAACTTGCAACCAGCCGACTTGTTCACAGCACCACTGCCTTTTACAAATAGGTGTCAATTTACCTGTCGAAAAAAAATCTAGACCCCCCCACCCCAAATTACGGTGACCCCCCCCCACACACACACACTGAAATGATTCAATTATCCAGGTGAACTGGCTAGCATGGCGTCGCTCGAGAAGGCCCTCTACCATGAAGCAATGATACTCTCTCCCCACCCCACCCCCACCCGTGCCCACTTTACAGACGGAGCTAGGTCTACATTCTAAGAACAAGGACTTAACTTTTATTGTGCTAAAATCTATACATCTTAACAATTGTATACGTTTTTAGCAATTCTATTTCCTAACTCCATCTTATTTGTTTTGTTTTGTTTTTTTTAATATCAGCATTGAAATAAATATTATGTCCGTTCATTGCACGCAGCCTATGATCGATCCATTTTCATTGATTGATACATAGAAATCTTATCTAACAAGATACTGAAATTTAACTTGATTCAAACTAGGTTGTATAGTTTGCTTATAATCGTACAACTTGGCACACATTGCAGCGGTGTTTAGCACCTGGCTGTAGACCCAACTGTCAACAGTTTGAGCACCATTTATATTTATATATATATATATATATATATATATATATATATATATATATATATATACACAGTCGATTCCGCTTATTTGGGACACATCGGGACCGAGGCTTTTTGTCCCAATTAAGCGGCTGTCCCAATTAAACATACACATTTACTATTGGCTTCTTGGTTTGGTTTCTCTGAGCTTTGTCCCAAATAAGCGGCTGTCCTAATTAAGCGGTGTCCCAATTAAGCGGAATCCACTGTATATATATTAGTCTAAATCATCGATATTGTTAAATATATTTAAAACTTAAAGACTACATCACTGATATATATATATATATATATATATATATATATATATATATATTATATGTGTGTGTGTGTGTGTGTTTGTATGTGTGTTTGTGTATAAAATTTATTTTTCTCAAATCTCCAGAAACAAATGAAACAGTCACATGTACCGTTCACTTAGGTGGAGGACTTGGAGGTGGTTTTGGCGCAGGGTGTATTCTGACATTTGTTCTACGGTTTTTCTGCAATGGTTAAAGCTTGTCTCTCCATCGAACGTCTACAAATGTCTCAGAATAACTGGATGATAACTATTTTACTTATTTATGTTTAAAATATCATGTTTGATTGTTGTTGTGTATTTACACGCAGCCGTTGTCTTAAAATGTAATATTTTCTGTCGGTATTAGATACAATAAATATTTTCTAACGAGATAGCACTGAATAGAAACATTACCATAAGTTTAAAAAAAAAGATATTATTTTCTCGGTCGATATAATTATTCTCATATATTTTTTAATTATTTTCAGTTGATATAAAATTTAAAAAGTGGCTTTTTAGATTTACTTATGTTGGTGTAATACATTCCAAATATATACAATTGATATCATACATACATTTTCAGTCAAGAATATTTTTAAAAAAAATATGTATAGCTTTCATTCGAAATAAGACATTTTTAAATTTATGGTTTAAAATACTTGTTAGTTGATTCTACATAACATGACATACCAGTAATGAAAACACATGTGGATCATTGATTATATTCGTAGAGAAAATGCTATTGTTAATTTTAGATAAAAAGTTGTTCTTCTGTTTTGAAAGAGTTTTATTCGATAATAAACACAGTAATTATTAAACATATTATTTGTTGTAAAATGCCTTATATTGTAATCGAAGAAAATTATTCTGATAGAAGATCATGTGACATAGGTTGCTCAATAACGTTATTTTTAGCTACCCCCTGAAATGGTAAAAGAGTGGAAGGAAGGGACTATTCCTAACTGAACTGGTGCACTGCTAATTTCTTTTTTTTTTTTTCATAAAATCGAAAGTTTGAGAACCACATGCCTAATTTATAACAATAATGTTATTTATAATATTTAATGTTAGAGCTTCCCGCATCAGGGACGAGGCTTGTGTGCGTGAAGTCCCTATTAGGATGAGGTGGAATCTCTCTGATATTATAAACCAATAACAGGACATTTTTGTGGTGCCATTTTTTCATCCTATAAGGATGAGGTGGAATCTCTCTGATACTATAAACCAATAACAGGACATTTTTGTGGTGCCATTTTTTCATCCTATAAGGATGAGGTGGAATCTCTCTGATATTATAAACCAATAACAGGACATTTTTGTGGTGCCATTTTTTCATCCTATAAGGATGAGGTGGAATCTCTCTGATACTATAAACCAATAACAGGACATTTTGTGGTTCATTTTTCCATCCTAGGAAAGGATGAGGTGGAATCTCTCTGATATTATAAACTCAATAACAGGACATTTTTTAAAGTGCCATTTTTTCATCCTATAAGGATGAGGTGTAAGAACTCTCTCTGATACTATAAACCAATAACAGGACATTTTTGTGGTGCCATTTTTTTTCATCCTATATGATGATGGATCTCTCTGATACTATAAACCAATAACAGGACATTTTTGTGGTGCCATTTTTTCATCCTATAAGGATGAGGTGGAATCTCTCTGATATTATAAACCAATAACAGGACATTTTTGTGGTGCCATTTTTTCATCCTATAAGGATGAGGTGGAATCTCTCTGATACTATAAACCAATAACAGGACATTTTTGTGGTGCCATTTTTTCATCCTATAAGGATGAGGTGGAATCTCTCTGATATTATAAACCAATAACAGGACATTTTTGTGGTGCCATTTTTCATCCGTATAAGGATGAGGTGGAATCTCTCTGATACTATAAAACCAATAACAGGACATTTTGTGGTGCCATTTTTTCATCCTATAAGGATGAGGTGGAATCTCTCTGATACTATAAACCAATAACAGGACATTTTTGTGGTGCCATTTTTTCATCCTATAAGGATGAGGTGGAATCTCTCTGATACTATAAACCAATAACAGGACATTTTTGTGGTGCCATTTTTTCATCCTATAAGGATGAGGTGGAATCTCTCTGATACTATAAACCAATAACAGGACATTTTTGTGGTGCCATTTTTTCATCCTATAAGGATGAGATGGAATCTCTCTGATACTATAAACCAATAACAGGACATTTTTGTGGTGCCATTTTTTCATCCTATAAGGATGAGATGGAATCTCTCTGATACTATAATCCAATAACAGGACATTTTTGTGGTGCCATTTTTTCATCCCCACCATATTCGACATGGAGGCACCACAGAAGATATAGTGGGGACATGACCTGAAATGTCCATTGGTGCTCACCGGGGATTGAACCAAGAACCATCAGATCAAAAGTCAAGCACATTACCACAAAACCACCTGTTTCATATTTACAAAAAAAAAAAAAAAATTAAAATATCGCCCACCTAAATGGGAAAAATTGTAGGTTTTTTGTGGTGCCCTTCTTTCATCCCCACCACCGCCAGGAGTGTAATGGCCATAGAGGCACCACTGGAAACTGTATATGTAGAAAAGGCTATTCCATGGGACTTACAAGCCGTTATTACGTTCCATTTTTAAGCTTGGTGTATAAAGCAAAGTTCCCATAAGCCCCTAAAGGCAGATGAAGTGTAGAATTCATCTGTTTCAGAAGCTACTGCATATTTAGGGGTTGTGTGGGAGAAGCAGTCTTTACTCACCTTACTTAAAGTCAGGTACCTATTTATAGCTTATTAAAACTATGTGACTTTCACTTGAAATAAAAATGTCAAGTTTATCATTGGGGTTGAAATCCGGGACCCCCCCCCTTCTGCCGACAGTCGAGAGCTCTACACCGCACGACCATTAAGTAGAATGTCCATAGAGAAAAGTCCAGGCACCGTGGCTCAAACTCGAAACCTTTCTGTTAGCAGTGGAGTGCTGCACCACACTTCTTATTTACTCATTATTTTTTTTTTCTGCACTGAAATCTTCTCGCCTATCGATAGCATACATGTCGACGTGTTTGATTGCAATGTATTGAATGTTAACTACTATAGTGCAGTCATGGGTGAACTACTATAATGCAGTCATGGGTGAACTATTACAGTGCAGTCATGGGTGAACTACTATAATGCAGTCATGGGGGAACTACTATAGTGCAGTCATGGGTGAACTACTACAGTGCAGTCATGGGTGAACTACTACAGTGCAGTCATGGGTGAACTACTACAGTGCAGTCATGGGTGAACTACTATAGTGCAGTCATGGGGGAACAACTATAGTGCAGTCAATGGGTGAACTACTACAGTGCAGTCATGGGTGAACTACTACAGTGCAGTCATAGGTGAACACCCTATTAAGCATTTGGAAATGAAACAGGCAGAAGGTAAATATGTAGGTAAATATGTTGTTACGTCTGTAGTTAGTTCTTTTTGTAGACCTTGTTGGTCTTTAAGTAAATCTGTATGTACGTCTGTAGTTAGCTCTTTAGGTAGACTTTTTGAAATATCTGTAGGTAGGTATGTAGTAAATATGTACATAGTTCTGTAGGTATGTAGGTAAATGTAGATAGTTCTGTTGATATGTCTGTAGAAAGATTTGAGTTTAGGTATGTGGGTAGGTTTCTGGTTGGCATGTGGGTAGCTTTGTATGTTAGTCAGTATGTATGTAGGCAGGTATTATGTAGATCGTTAGTAGGTATGAAGGAAGGTCTGTAGGTAGGTATGTGATAGGTCTTTAGGTAACTACATAGGTAGGTCTCTAGGAAGGTATAAGATAGGCATGTAGGTAGCTATGTAGGTAGGTTTATGATAGATCTTTAGGTAGGCATTAGGTAGGTATCACAAGCACCTTATCCATGGCTATTAGTAACAACACAGCAACACCTTTAAGTGACATAAAAAACACTAACTCCAACTTTGAGATGAAATACGAAAGTCTTATTCGACCACTTGAGCACGATGTACCAAGGACACAATATATTTACACGACCTCGCATACCAGGTGTATAGCACGACTCCTCGCTCTAACAGCTGGACATCAACTACCTGTCCACACAGTCCAGCTACACGCACAGACACGCGGCGCATCACTCAGTTTACACACACACACACACACACAGTCAATCTGTGACAGTAAGTCTGTAGGTGCGTATGTTGGTAGGTCTATAGGTAGTTCTGTAGACATGTGTACTGAAATGTTTTTTTAATGAATGAAGCATGACCTACATTATATGTCTGAATCATAACAGTTTTACTGGAATACTTTCCTACTTTTTGATTGTCTTGCAAGTCCAGATGTACTAAGACTCATATAGTCGTATTCTAGAACACATGTGTGCAAATTCTTAAACCGCGGCTACATGGAGATCCTAAAAATTTGAAAACAAAAATGTACGGACCATCAGCTTATGTATATAGTGTTTATGCACTATATGAACTAATATTAATTAAACCTAAAAGTCGTTGATGTGAAAGATATGGAGGATGTTGATCGTGGACCCGTTAAAACAGCCCTATAGGGCCCTATTTTTTTTAGAGTGCTATAAGTCGCCCATGTCTGTTCAGGGGGGTAGTAACATATTTACATCCGTGACATAAACCACCTAATTTGTATCTGTCATCAAGACCACAAAGAGAAATTTCTGGCACATCAATGAAGTCTTTTAACACTGTGACTCTTTAAGGGGACGGATGGTCGTGCGGTAGAGCGCTCGACTATCGATCTAAAGGTACCTGGTTCGATATTCGGAGAGGATTAAGGAAATTGTTCAGGTCTAGGCTCACGTTCCCGATATAAGGGCACCATAAAAACCGTCCCATATAGTGGTTTAGTTACATGATTGATTAAGAAAAATATAGTGCTGGGAGTTGAATGCAGCTTCAAGTCGATGACATAATAACTACATGTTACGTCCTTGTAGCTTACCAGTCATGTCTATATTACAACGAAAAGGAACTCTTCGAAAATTTGCAACATTAAGGCAATATAGAAGCTTACCCAAACGAAATAGACCACTCTAACATTTTTAGGGGAAACGGATAGTCGTGCGGTAAAGCGCTCGAGTCGTCGACCTGAAGGTACCTGGTTCGATCTCCGGTGAGGACCAAGGAAATTTTTCAGGACTTGGTTCAAGTTCAGTCCATGTCTCCCGTGGTGTATCCGTGGCTAGTACACTTCCCGTGGTGTATCCGTGGCTAGTACACTTCCCGTGGTGTATCCGTGGCTAGTACACTTCCCGTGGTGTATCCGTGGCTAGTACACTTCCCTTGGTGTATCCGTGGCTAGTACACTTCCCGTGATGGGGATGAACGTAGGACACTACAAAACCTAAATTTTACCACCATTCAGGTGGGCGATTGTTTTATTTTTTTTTTGGACGGATGACCGTGTGGTAAAGCGCTTGACTGTCAACCTGAGGGTCCCTAATTCGATCTTCGGTGAGAACCAATGGATATTTCAGATCATGGCTAGAGTCCTCACTTTGTTTCTCCGGGTGCTTTCATGGCCGTTATACTGTCGGCTAAGGCGGGGATGAAAAAAGAGCACTGCAAAACCGCCCCATTGGTGGTTTATAGGATATAAAAGATGTCATTTCATCCTTACAGGGACTTCACACACAATGATTTCAAAAAAACTATCTGTGAAAAACTCAGACTAGTTCGATATCAACTGATAAATTCTATTCTAGTCAGACTAATGATGACAATCGCAACAAGTACCTGTGTCAGAATGTAAGAGTGAGCTATAATTAGCAAACGACACAAGAATCAGCTTATGTAGCTGTTGATACCAACAAACGTGAAAAATAAAGGGAGATTTTGAGACTGTTTTTTTTTTCTTTTCATCACCATAAGTTAATTTGGCTCTAATTACATATTATATACCTCTCAATGAAGACTTAGTAAATTTTGTTCTACCGTAAACCCAGAAATGTATGAGCGATAGAAATATTGTTGAAATAGCTTATTTAATTCCTAGACAAATTGAATGATTCAATAAGGATATTATTTTGCAGTAGATGCTCGTTGTCGTATAGCATTCATAATGCTTTAAGCATTGGTAAGTATATTAATTCAACATCATCTACTAATGGGGTACGTTATAGCGTAATAAAACCAAAAACCAAAAATTAATATTACAAATTTTAAGCTTAGTTAAATACAAACTAATTACAAAGAGCTATTGGCATACATATCCTTCAGATGGTTTTAGCTATGCCTAGAGATAAGACGGATGGCCTAGTGGTGTAGATAATCGATTTTCAACCTCAGAGTTCCTCGATGTGAACCATGCTATTTTCTCTTGATGAAACTTGGTGTTAAGTCGTCCCACAAGTCCACCAGCTTTAAATGGGTACCTGATCTACGTTGGGGAAGCACAGCAGACTAGGCGTAGTGATAACCACACAATCCCTTTATATGTAGAGTTTACAAAAACATATTTCTACAATTTATTAGTTTGATGGCCCGTTAGAGCAAAGTGAACTTTTTTTTATAGAGCATACCACTTACATTGTATGGCATTATAATCATTATACTTATCATAAAGCATGATATTAAAAGAAACTGTTGTTTTTTTTTCAATCGGTATTCTTCTTAAACGATACCATGTTTTCCATAATATAAAAATGTTGTCATGACCAGTACCGGGCCCACAAATCCCTAGGTTTGGCACTGGCTTTACAATAGTCTGTCTTCATGCAAAAGCTTTGCAGGGTACCCCAGGCCCCATCTTGAGGGGAGCCCAGAATTTTTTTTTGACATTAAATATTAAGTACACTACAGTCTAGCCATCTACAACTCTTATCGTAATTGATGCATATTTTGGATGTTTAATCGCAGTTCAAACAGATTTGATTTAAACATAGTTGTTAATTTTAATATTTTATGGTTACTTTTTGTAATAAAACTTCTCGTATTTTCATCCTGTCTTATTTCGGCATTTAGGAAAATATTTTTTTTTTTTGTATATACATTAACAAAAGATCACTTTAAATAAAGGCAGGGCTTTTTTTGTGCCGGCACGCACCGGTACGGCGTAGCGCGTCTTTTTCAATGTGGGGAAAAAATATTACTTTTCTTGTATTTTAACGTTTATTATTAATTTATTATATTATTAATCTGTTATAATTAAATAATTTTTAAAAATGCGCGCAATAAGAATTAAAATAGGTGCAAACTGGTCGGTATAAGTTAGTCAATTCATCACTGAGTACCGGCATCTATTTTTTTTGTACAACAAAAGCACTGAATAAAGGCATCATAATACATGATTGAAACATGTGTAATTGATTGAAATTCATGATGTCCATACTTTTTTGTTAAATATTTTTTGAATGTAATAGGTGACTGCAGTCTTACAATATAACATATAAATACCAAAAGTACCTGTTAAAAGATACGAGAATCAGCAAAATAATTGAAACGGCATCTTATTTCTAATAAGAAAAAATAAAATAGTTATTTAAAAAAATAAATTTATTTCAAATTTCACTTCATTAGCATATTAACAAACTCCTATACACAAAGTCATTGTAACAGATAGGCTAATTAACGATCCTCCTAGCCCTCGGTTGTCATGGAGTTCCCCTTCTAGTAACAACTTTCAAGCTGTAACTAATATTGTAACGACAAGAACTTATTCAAAGAACCGATCTAAAAATTATATGTCCAATCATGAATGAACGACTAGGTAAGGGGTGGGCAAACTTTTTCTTTTCTACGGAGGGCCACATTGAAAGCTTGATTGTTATCCGCGGGCCGCACATACATTTTGTCTACTTCAATTATAATTTAAAACGTTTGAAAATATGAATTAAAAATAAACATGTATTTGTCATTTTATTTCACAGTAACGCTCTGTTACAAACGCACATTACGTTTTTAAATATGAACTAAATATTATTTGGTAATAAAACTTTACTATTCATAATAATTTCTACAAAAGTTTATTGTTACCTGTCTTAATAACTATGAAGACTAAGGAACTTAATTAACAAACAAGCTGACATTTTAATATATTTAGATTCAAATCAAATAGTCGGAATCAAATTTCAAAAATATACCGAACATTCTATACAAAGAAAATTAACATAGGATCGTAACATGTACAGCATACGGGCCGCATAATATACTCTGGTGGGCCGCATGCGGCCCGCGGGCCGTAGTTTGCCCACCCCTGGACTAGGTGTATTTCATTCATTTATATGCATGGTAGAATATTTTAAAAAAAAATGATTTTATAGATTTATAAATAAAAATGATGGAAGATAAATTACTTACTGTAACATTCTTATAATATTTTCCTTAAATAACGTTTTGATACTAGAGTTACTCGGAAAAACCCTTCATTTATAGTTGTTGATAAAATCAAATGGACAAATATTTTAACTGCTCCAAGTGCAATATTAAAGTTATGTGTTTTATCTAACTTGGTTGTCAGAATGCTGAATGTTCCCAATTAGTTTCAGGGAACTATCGATTAGTATACAAGCTTGACTGAATTTTTAATGTTCCATTATTTTTTTTGTTATTTTTTTTTAAGAATAAAGGATATTAGATTAAAATCTTTTTTAAAATAAATTTAATATATATTAATAACAATAAAAGCTTATTGAACAATAATGCTTCCGATTTTTTGTTCTTTAAATTATTTTTTTTTTAAATACAGGCTAAACGATTATTATCATTTTAAAATAAATTTAATAGCATACATATTAATAACAACAGAAATGTATTGAACAACAAATGCTTCAATTTATGAGTTGCGTTACCACATCACTTGTTTAATTAAAAAAAATATTACCTAAAAATCTGAGCAGTAAGGCTTCTTTTCATCTTAAAAGAAAATTTAAAAAATATAATGGGGCATGCATAAACTTTAAGGAGGGGACGGGTGGTCGTGCGGTGTAGAGCGCTCGACTGTCGACCGGAAAGTCCCAGGTTCGAATCTCAATGAGAACCTTGGGATTTTTTCAGGTCCTGGTGAAAGTCCCCAAGTCCACCCAGCTTTAAATGGGTACCTGACTTTAAGTTGGGGGGAGTAAAGGCGGCTGGGCGTTGTGCTAACCACATAACCCCTTCATATGCCGAGGTTACAGAAACAGATGAATTCTACACTTCATCTGCCCCGATGGCCCGTTAGGGTTAAGGGAACTTTACTTTACTTACTTACTAAACTTTAAGACAAACATAAACTATAAAACATACATAAATTAGAAGACATACATAAAACATAAGAAATACATAAACTATAAGACATACATAGACTAGAAGACATACATAAAACATAAGACAAACATAAACTATAAGACATACATAAACTAGAAGACATACATAAAACATAAGACAAACCTAAACTATAACACATACATAGACTAGAAGACATACATATAGTATAAGACATGCATAAACTAGAAGGCAAAAATAAACTATAAGACATACATAAACTATAAGACATATATAAACTATAAGACATACATAAACTAGAAGACATACATAAACAATAAGACATACATAAACTAGAAGACATACATAAACTAGAAAACATACATAAACTAGAAGACATACATGCAGTATAAGACATACATACAGAGTGGGTTAAAAAAATGAGAACATTGCGTAGACGGTAATATAATTATATCAAAGTTTGTTTAGCTGTACGCTTAGAAAAAACTGGTGATAATCAGGGAGGACACATTGAACAGGATTTCTGATTGGATAAATACTTTGCAAACAAAATTATACCATATAAATGTATAATTTTTTTCCACTCTCCAGAAGCAAACGAAACTATCACATGCACCGTTCACTTAGGTGGAGAACTTGGTTGGTGGTTTTGGCGCAATGTGTATTCTGACATTTCTTCTACGGTTATTCTGCAATAGTTACTGATTGTCTCTCCATCGAAGGTCGTCTACAAATGTGTCAGAAAGATTGACTGATACCTGATTTACTTATTACTGTTGAAAGTGTCATGTTTGATTGTTAGTGTATTTACACACAGCCTTTATGTTAATATGTATAATTTCACATGACATAAGATACAATGAATATCTTTTATCGAAATAACACTGATTAGAAATATTAATGAAAGTTTAAAATAAGATATTATTATATTCTCGGTCGATAATTCTTCTTATATATATTTTTTCTTATTTTCAGTTGATATAAGTTTAGATATCTTTAGTGATTATTTAGATTAACTTATGTTGATGCAATACATTCCAAATGTATATATATATATATATTGACATCATAAATATATGTTCAATATATAATTTTCATTTGAAATAAAGACTTGTTAAAATCTTATAGTTTAAGAAACTGATCCATATCTATGCTATTAACATTTAACTAATTACCATCTCATAAGAACATTCTATTCTACTGCTCCTAAATTTAAGAAGAAATTGTGTTTCTCGTTGTAAAATGCGCACTCATCCAAAACCAGTTTACTAAAGAATGTTATTGAATAACATTACTAGTGCAGCGACTCTTCACCGTTTTCGAGATTGTACCCCAAAGAGTGCGAAGGTATGTCCGCGGGCACCAATAACAAGTAAGATGGCGAATACATGTATTTATTTAATGTGATACTTGGATATCTATAAGCCGCTTAGTTCCCACGCATAACTCTTCGTGTACCCCTTGAGATACAATTACCACTGGTTAAGAACCGTAGCACTAGGGTAATTTTGTGCAAGAATACAAATATTTTTGGCTGGTGTACAGATTAGTCTTAGTCCTATTCACTGTCTATATTTACTAATGTGTAGGTCTTAGTTATTTTAAAAGCACAAATGCAGTAAAACAATAACAGTATTTTTTTTTATAATTAGCCAGTAATTTTATTGCCTAAGTTGTGGTAGTATTTTTTTTCTATCTTTTAAACTTGAGGTAAAACATAACAGGAGAAAAAAATTATGTTTAAACAGAAAGCAAAAATTTGAGAAATGTCCTTTAATTTTTATTTTTTTATATTTTAAATACAGTTGAGTTTGCTATTTTTTTATGTCAACAATTGATTGGTGTAGCTTTTTTTTTAGGCTAACAATATTTTGTAAAAGGAACTACGATATATAAAGATAAGTTTGGTTGCAAAGTTTCGCTGTTTATTTTTATTTAATCATTCATTTATTTTAAAATATCACAAAACACATACTAGTTTGCAGAATAATATAGCGATGAATAGAATTTCAAAACATAACATTTAAAAAAAAAAAGCATCATGATGTATAATTGTGTCATGTCATACATTTTAACAGGCATTTGAATGGCCAAGACGATACGAAAATTGGCAGCCAAATATTTTTTTTTTTAATTAAAGAAAAATCTTTTTTGACCTATGTTAACATTTTTATAGAAAATATAGATGTCTGTCTGGAGGAAAAATTATAAACATATGTGAATTGTAATTAATAAGGAAAGGTTCGTAATAGTAAGACGGCTGTCGATACCATGGCAAACTTTAGACTAAAATCTAAAAACCAAATTTGAACGATATGCCATAACTACTTTCCAAATGATATACATCAGTTTGAGTTCCATTTGTTACAGTCATTTTTTTTTTTTGCAAAGTGCAGTTCAGAAACTCATTTAAAAATACTTTAAAAATATAATCCTCTTTCGTATTAAGATTAACAACTAAGAAGATTTAAACTTCTATGCCCACATCTGTTACCAAATGTGTGGTACAGCAAGTCTTTCAACCTGGTGGTCCCTGGTTCCATCTCCGGTGAGGACTTAAGGTCCTGGCTTAAGTCCCCGTTATATCTCCCGTGATGCCTGCATGGCAATAGCACTATAGGCTATGGTGGGGATGAAAGAAGGGCACCACAAAACCGTCCCATTTGTTCTTTATAGGGTTTAAGAGATTTCATCTCAACCTTTCAATGACATCACATACTATGTTACATGTCCTCATACAGTTATGATAATATTTAAATGACCTTTTCAATGAAAAAAAAACGTGTTTACTTAATGCATACATTGTAATAAAAAAAAAGTAATCTATACAAATGATTATTTTTCCCCATAGCCGTAAATCGTTTAATCGGCTTAGGTATCTTATGAAAGACGCAAAAATATCCAAACAACGATCAGTAATCCGAGAGGTTAAAATATTTGATCACATTTGTGAATTACATCTTTATGTAGGATTATGTAACGTATGTGTTTTTGTAAAGTAGTTTTCAAAGATCGATATTGAAACTAAAAGATATAATATATCATAGTGAAAGATATAGATAGATGTACACATAGATAGACAGATAGACAGACAGGAGACAGGCAGACAGGAGACAGACAGATAAATAAAAGATAGATAGATAGATATATAGATTGATAGATAGATAGATAGATAGATAGATAGATACATAGATACATAGATGATAGATAGATAGTTTGATTGGGTTAATTAGCGTTAAGGGTAAAACGTAATTTGTGAGTCACACCCGCTCCCAAAAGAAATTCCCCCCAGTCCCACCCTCTCCCGGGAAAATTTTTCCCAACCCCACCCTCTCCCATCAAAAAATATTCTATTATAACTCATAAATAATGGTTTAAAAATTTTTTTGTAGAAATCATCTCGAAAAAAATACATGACAAACATTTAAGATAATAAGTAAAGTAAACAGTCTACAGTTTAAGTCCATGTATGAATAAGAGGCCATTAACACTTTCTGGAAATTTTTTTCTTTCTCCACAACATTACCCAAATGCCTTGAAACAGTTGAGGCACAAGGCAAAATCTCATTAACAGGAACATTCCCATATTTTGCACCAATGTTTATCAACTTTGCAGCCAATTCTTGGAAACCACAGCCTTCGACAAATGAAAAGGGCCTGATGTCTTTAGCGCACATTGAAACAATGGTGTTTGTGATTTGCAGTGGCTTCGAATACGACCGAGCGTGCTACGTTTTTTTTTCGAGACACGACCTACAAACTTTGATGACGTCAGTAAACAGAATGAATGAGAACTCTTATTTACTGCAGACGTTGATGACGTCATTTGCTGTTAATAATCGGAGATATTTTTATATTTGGCTTTAATTTTTTTGGGTCTGTCCAAGCCTAAAAAAGTCATTTGGTGTTAATAATCGGAGATATTTTTATAATATTAATTTTTTTTTCAATAAATACGGCTTTGAATTATATATTTTAGTTGCCAGGATATATGTCTAAGACTAAGAGTAAAGATGTGCACATGCACAAAAAAATTATGCGCTAAATTAGTATCTATCGTACCCCCCCCCCCCCCCCAGAAAGCTAACACTCGTTAATTCGTCTCCGTCAGTATTTGGTTCAATTCTCGGATATAAATGCTTCCCCATCCCCTCTATTTTCGTTTCTTAATCTTATTATTATTTAGTAAATTTGAAATATGTAGGCTTCTCTGAATTTTTAAAGTGTGACGCAAAAATGATGGTATAGAAAAGTTAGGTAATATTTAGGACTAGCTGTACCCTGCAAAGCCTTTGAAGGAAGATAGACTAATGTAAAGCCATTGCCGAACCTAGGATTTGGGGGCCTTGCATTTTGACATTCGATACCATGACATGAGGTTATGTACTTAATATTTAATGTAAAAAATATTTTTGGGGGCTCCCCTCAAGCTGGAGCCCGGCGGGACTTTCGATTTTGGACCCCCCCCCTCCTTGTTACGCCTCTGTGTTCAGCTTTGATACATATTTTCAAAATATTTTTTTAAGTTATGAAATAGTTTAAAAAAACCTAATTAGTTGTTGTTTCTTTTTCTTACAACATCCTAAAGGATACATTATTTTAATTTAAAAAATAAATTCAAAGAGGTCTTATTAGTTAGTTTTCATTAAAACAACTAAAAGGATACATTCTGAAAAAAAAACACAATACAAAAAATTATGTTTCAGAGAGGAATCGAGCCTTGATATAGTCAGCATAAAAGTGAGTCACGTCCAAACGGATTAACCATTGTGCTAGCAGGACACACATGCAAAGTTATAATTTTAATGTATAAGTAGACAAAATTACTCGTTCCAGCGAAAAGAAAATAACTTTAAATCATAAGAGTTCATTCTGTTTACTGACGTCATCAAAGTTTGTAGGTCGGGTCTCGAAAAAAAATACGTAGCACGCCCGGTCGTATTCGAAGCCACTGCGTTTGTGATTTCTGTTTTAACCTGAACTGGAACCTGTTTAACAATCCTCTCTTGACTTGGAATGAAGCTAGTCATTGATGTAATTTTTGGAACTGACTAGTTATCAAAGGCCCGGTACCCGGACCGGCGAGTAGGTACACATTTGGAGTTGAAAATGGTGATATATATTTTAGCGCGTTAACAATCAGTCTATATCAGAAGTGTGCGGATCTTAAAATTTAGCGTCCGCGTCCGTCCGCGGATTTCTATCAATGATCCGCGTCCGCGTCCGCAGAATCTTACAACATTGGTCCGCAGTCAGTCCGCATTGCTAAAATTTAGCTGTTTAAATGACTTGAAATTTTTTATGGTAACGCTAAAGAAGATCCGCGTCAGTCCGCGAGTCCGCAACTTAACCATACGAAGCATCCGCTGTCAGTCCACTGATTCGGAAAAGTCTGCGGATCTGCGTCCGCTGTCCGCTCATCTCTGGTCTATATACTTGCAGTGGCCCCAAGGACATGAACAGATTATTGTAGCCAAAATACATTTGAGAATAGGGACACCTAATAATACATCAAATAAAATTCATATGTTAAATAGTTCCTCCCAAAAAAAATAATCCTCACTATGGGTAGACATAAACAACAACTCTTAAAATCATATTCCTTCATAATATTTTAATGGACTCCTTTCCAAACAGTTATTCATTTAATGTTTTATGATGTTCAACATGGCGTATTTAAAAAAAAAAAAGAGAGACGTGAGTGAGTGCTTGTGTTAAGCAAAACGCTACATGTTTAACAGGTGGTTTATTTACTGTTTTACATTGTAGCATAGTACAATTAACTAAGAAAAATTGCCGACCCGGCAGTGCAGAACCTAGGGATTTACGGGCCCGGTGGCTTGGCCTCTTTGGGGGCTGCCCCTGCATTTTGGCATGAGATAATTTTTTGACGCTTCTCAAGCTTGGTCCCGAGAAGAAAGAATCGTTGTGTAGCTTTAGCTGACCTTCAATTAAAAACATAGTATTCCATCAATGCAGTTGAGGCCGCAGACGCAGAAAACATTAGGCCTCTTAAAAAAGAAAGACATATCAAAGCTTTCAACATTATAGTTCTGTGAAGCCAATGCCGAACCAAGGGATTTTAGGCATCTTCGGGAGCCACTACATTTTGACATGAGATAATGTACTTAATATTTAGTTTAAAAAATATTTTGGGGGCCCTCCTCAAACTGGGCCCCCTCCATACACCCTCTGTGTGAAGCCCCCATCATAAATGATTAGTTTGCATTGTAAACGTTGTGTACGGCGCTACTCAAACTCAACCCTTATTCATTTCATTCATGTGACGTAATAATCAAAAAATGAAAAAAAAAAGTGACGTATATAAGGTTAGTAATAAAGGGAAATAATTGTACATTAAAAATAGACATATTTTAGAAATAATAACAATTTAAACAATATAAATATTACATTATATTTAGGTATCCATAATTTTGGTTTAAAATTTAAATTGTGGAACATAACACAGAATATTAATTGAACGATTTCTGTAAATATTTCTTTTACGATTGCTTCTCATTCTAAACTAATTGAACACCATAGATTTATTACGTTACTGTGAGATATAGATAGGCCTTTGGAACCAAATTGTTTTCAATATTAATCGGAGAGTGTCACAGAATATTTTGGCATGATTTTGTGTTACTTCTAAGATCGCTTCTTGCCCATTGGTAATGATTGAGGCGGTCGAAAACCGTATTGCATTGTGATTGCCACTTGGCATTCACGATCTTACCTGCCGTATGATAGTGTACGGTGTTTTGTCACCTCGGCACTAAACATACGGCTGGTCCAATGTCAATTCTGGCAGCCATGTAGGAGACTATTCTTACTCGGCTTGCCAGTTGGTAGCCGGATTATGCATGTTAAGAAGAAAACAGTAAATGTTTCTGCCATCTTTGAATTGTTTATGCCGCCATCTTGGATGAATTGTTTATGCCGCCATGTTGGATGACAGACGGAAGTAGCGATGACAGACGGAAGTCGCGATGACAGACGGAAACCGGAACATATGATGTAAAATTTGTATTATAGATGATCTGTTTTTACTAAATTCGAGATGCGTCCATAAACCATTCGTACCATCGCGTGCCTTCCAAGTTATAATGGTAGCGCATCTTGTACATACAGCGAATGACACATCCTCACCATCCTAGCGCAAACTATTGAAACTTTCCCAAATATTGCTCTTACCACCTTTATTTACGTAAAACTGAATACGCTCGCTTTTTTTTATTAATCCATTATTTAAATATTAAAAAATAGAATTAGAGAAGTAAAAAACATTCAGATTTAAATTTAACGAATAGAAAATCACTTCAAAATATAATAAACTGCACATGCACATTAACGAATTAAAAACACAGAGTCAAAGCGAAGATTATAAAATAAGGAATCACTTGTTCATTTTTAGTATAACCACCTTGAAAAAATAAATTTAAATATTTTAGCGACTTTTTTTACAGGCGCTTTTTAAAAAAATTTCAATAGCCATCATATCCAGGTCCGCGAGAGTCCCACTCAAACAAAACCCGAACCCAAACCCACGGGACTCCCGATAAATTTATTTCCAAACCCGCGGGAGTCCCGCGGATTACGCGGGACTCCCGCGAATCCCAATCCCGTGCAGCTCTCTATATGTGACATATGAATTGTATGTCATTTTCGCACATTAGGAAAGTGGCATAAATCAGCACCTAATTAACCTAATTAATAGTATTTAAAAATTCAGTAGTTAAATTGATTAGGAAGGGGTTTCGCATTAAACCTATATTTACCGGGCAACGCCGGGCTTAATATATAGTATACTAATAAAACAATAACATGTGTTCTCAAATATCGATGTCTGCTCTGTATAGGCGTCATGTGTATTGTTGTATACATCTTTATAAAGAACATATACGCCTTCATAAATAACATCGTACTGAAGCATTATATATCACCATTCTTTTAAAAACAAAAATGTATTTATATTTTCATTGTATATAAAGTTTAGCTGAAAATTGTATATAAAATATCAAAAATGCGTCAATTCAAGTTATAAATCAATTTATTCTGACTCACTGTGATGATGTTTATAGTATAAGCAACTTCTTTAAGCTGGGTGCCATTTCGGCTACATGATCTATAATTGTGTCACTATTTAGTTCACTTAATACATCGGTTTCTGTTGACATAAGCATAAAAGCTTCAAGGTGTGTAGAAGACAATGAGCTTCTCAAGCGATTCTTAATGTATATTAGAAAAGATTTCTCACAAGCTACTTGAGTAGAAGACAGAGTCAATAAAAGTTTATATGTACTAAAGGGATACTTGTATGTTTGCCATTAGAAAATGTATTTATGTAGTACAGAAAAGCAGCTAACAGGACATTATTTGCAAAATTTGCATTTTTGAAGTTCCTCACTCTTATCCACAACTTGGTCGTCCAAAAGTTAATGTGGCGAATCTTCACTGACGCTGTCTTCTACTGAATCATCGAACATTTGGAGAAGGTATTCGTCGGGGACAGAATTTTTAAATGTGTCCCATTTCTGCGCTAAGTCAGTTAGCTCTTCTCTGAGATTAGTTGCTGTGGCGCTTTCATCAAATTTAACGAGAATACTGTTAAGGCACTATATGGCTGATGTAGCCAAACCTTGTTGTTTAATATCCTCAAAATTATGTGTATCAAGACAGGCAATATCTGCGTATAAGGAATTGTGACTTTCAAATCACTTTTCAATAGTTTTTACAATTTTGTCCATGATGCAGTTATGAACTTCAATGCGATATCAGTCCGCTGCTTTATTTCCTACTACCTCGTGCGTTCTTCTCTCATCAGACATCGCTTTTGGTTTGTGTAAACGTTTCTCTTTAAATTTTTACTCAATTGTAATTTCAACAAATTCTTCTTCCAACTTGTTTTTAGCACAGTAAACAAATCGTATGGCACCATCGAAATCTCTTAATTTTTTTTTCTAACAACTTAACAGTACAATCTACATTACGGTATGTATGCAGTGCATCCATTCAGGTTGTTTGTAAATAATTAAAAAGCGATCCTGTGTGCTGAAATATTCTTAAGTACAGTTTTACAATGACAACCGTTTCTCATTTGATAAACTTATCTAGTAACCCAAGTTTGTGTATCCCTGATTTTTGCACTGAATGCGTCCGATTGTGCTAGCTCTTTTAACGTATAAATCAATTCAATGAACAATGATGGTTTTGGATTTTCAGTTGAAATGGGCTAATTGAACAGGTCGTGGTTTGAATAGTGTCACTTAGAACAAGATTCAATACATGTGCGTAGCTTTAGACATGAATTTGATGAGGTGCATCGTCACTCAGCCATTTAGTAAACCCATTGTACTGTCCTTGGATATTGGCTGCCACATCTGTAGCATTACGGAAACAAATTTCAATATTTATGTTACATTGAATGAGTTTCTCTTGAAATAATTCAAACTTACCTTTTCCAGTAAAAGATATACAGTTTACAACGCATATCAATCGCTCATGAACTTTATATGTTACATATCTTATAATTATTGAACATTTGTCCTTCACACTTACATCCTGAGTTGTATTTAATTGAACTGAAAACATACCAGCAGATTTAATTTCCTCCGAAATGGTTTTCTTTATTATTTTTCTTATTGCATCAATGATAAAATTCAATGTCGTCTTCGATATGAAGGTAATCAAATTTCCTCTCCCCTTATTCACCAAATTAGATGCATGTCTGTCATTACTTTTCTCAAAAACCATATCAAGAGGTTTTTTAATTATTGGGTCAAATTTTTACAAGAGTTATAATATTTTCAAGAAATGTCCATGATCTATTGTATCGTCGTTTAATATATAGGCAGCATCATTTTTGACCAATAACAAAAGACCACGTTTTCCAATCATTTTCAGAACTTCAATTCCTCTTTCCAGCACTTTTCTTGAACTTGTTGGCACCTTTTTTATTTTGCTGAGAGAATAAAATGCTATCAATGTCTCTTTCACTTACAGACATTATATAAGCTTCCACACACTTCTCGTGATATTTGCTGTTTACATGTTCCTCTAATCTTTGATGCACGTTTCCAGGAATTCATTTGCTAAGCATACTGTCAAAACAAAGCTTTAGATTCTTTACAGTATGTCACCCAATTTCTATTGATACAATTGCTTCTGAAAAATACTCGATGCGATTTTGTAAATGCTAGATCAGTTTCACTCGCACTTGGTTGTGTTGGGTGAAATTTTAAAAATGATTGTAAAGTGTTCTGTCGAGGACGTTTGAAATAGTAACTGGTGTTTTTATCATCGATAACTGAAATATCATTTTCGGGATTTAGATCTGCCACTGCCTGCGTTGTTTTCATAAATATTGTGCTGTCAGTTAACTCCGTTACATTTTCTAAATGTAAGGTGGGAATCAAGTTTGTTGGCACTACTGAATACTGATTGTTGTCATCGCTTTGATTTGAGTCGGGTTGTGTACTTGTAGCAGTTGTTTGTTGAGAGACGGTGTCTTTAGTTTGAATTGGAGTGGCTTTAAATAAATCGACTAGATTTTGGCATTTAGCTCCATCTTTAACAAGAATTTTAAGTTTCTTATCTCTTAATTTCTCCGCACCACCTTTACATTTACATTTTGAATTTATATCACTCATAACCGTAAAATATTTTATTTAATTAATACTGATTATAATTAACTAACAAATAAAACATATTTTTATCAAAGCAAACTCAGCGAAAGTAGAACGGAAGATGTAAATTCTAACATGGCGGTTAACCGTAAACATCCCTAGTACGGAGATCTTTATTGACGTAAGAGTACGGCCGCTGTTTGATTGAGCATTATGGACCGCCATTTTGGTAGTTGCCTCTAATATCACCGCATTTTAGTTATTAATTATTATATCACCGGTCCTGGCGGCCCACCGGCCCACCGGGAATCTTACCGGTGTCCCGGTGGCCCAGTCCACCCATGTATGTAGGTAAATGTAGATAGTTCTGTTGATAGATTAGAGGTTAGGTATGTGGGTAGGTTTTCTGGTTGGTATGCGGGTAGCTTTGTATGTTAGTCAGTAGGTATGTTGGCAGGTATTAGATATAGATATATGATAGACATGTAGGTAGCTATGTAGGTAGGTATATGATAGATCTTTAGGTTGGCATTAGATAGGTATCCCAAGCACCTTAACCATGGTTATTAGTAACAACACAGTAACAACTTTAAGTGACATAAAATACTAACTCCAACTTTGGGATGAAATACGAAATATTTTATTCGACCACTTGAATTCGATGCACCAATGACGACCTAGAGTATCAGGTGTATAACAAAAACTTCTCGCTCCAACAGCTGGACATCAACTAACTGTCCACACAGTCCAGCTACACGTAAAGACACGCGGCGCATCACTCAGTTAACAGTTACACGCTGATGCTCTCCCCTGCACACCCAAACACACCCAGTCAATCTGTGACAGTTAGTCTGTAGTTGCGTATGTTGGCAGGTCTATAGATAGTTCTGTAGACATGTGTACTGAAATGTTTTATTTATGAATGAAGCATGACCTACATTATATTTCTGAATCATAACAGTTTTACTAGAATACTTTTCTACTTTATTATTGTCTTGCGAGTCCAGATGTAGGCTACTAAGACTCATATAGTCGTATTCTAGAACACTGGTGTGCAAATTTTTAAACCGCGGGCTACATGGAGATCCTAAAAATTTGAAAACAAAAATGTACGGACCATCAGCTGGTGGATATAGTGTTTATGCACTATATGATCTAATATTAATTAAACCTAAAAGTCGTTGATGTGAAAGATATGGAGGAAGATGATCGTAGGCCCGTTAAAAAAAGCCCTATAGGGCCCTATTTTTTTTCGAGAGTGCTATAAGTCACCCATGTCTGTTCAGGGGGGTAGTAACATATTTCCATCTGTGACATATACTATCTAATTTTTATCTGTCATCAAGACCACGAAGAGAAATTTCTGGCACATCAATGAAGTCTTTTAACACTGTGACACCATCTTTTAAGGGGACGGATGGTCGTGCGGTAGAGCGCTCGACTGTCGACCTAAAGGTACCTGGTTCAATATTCGGTGAGGATTAAGGAAATTGTTCAGGTCTTGGCTCAAGTTCCCGGTGGTGCCTCCATGGCCATTGCACTATCGCCTAAGGAAGGAAAGGCACCATAAAAGCCGTCCCATATAGTGGTTTATAGGATCTAACAGATTTCATCTAATCCTTACAGTGACTTCACACACACACACCATCAGTAGAATGAATGTGATTGGTGTGTGAATTATTATTATTTGCATTTCTTACAAGCCTGTTGGTATATATTAAAGTATTTGAATTATAGATCTAAAAACATAGAATCGAGTATCTAATGTTTAAAATTTTAAACTACAGATGTTATATATTATAAAGCGAACTAATGTTTCATTACAATCATCATAACAAAACCGTGATTTGAGGAGTATTACTATCTAACGAAAGTTTTTAAAAAAATGTAACAGTACTTTGCCAAAAGTATAACAATAATAACAAGTTGGTCATCCAGCTTTTGAGGGGAGGGGAGGGTGTTAGAAATATTAAAAATAAAAGATGCGATAGATACATTGTATTGTTTGTCTTTACTTCTTTCACAATACATGTGCTGCCAATGCATACGATTTATTTATTTTTTTTAAATAGAATGTGTTATCTTTATAGACGTTTGTGTCCGCGTTAATCTTTATTAATTTGTGTGTATAAGTCTTATCTTTAAAACTTGCGTATTTTCTATTGACCGTAACGGTTTGAGTAAATTTATATCATTTGATTAAATAAATTTATGGCAGAAACAGCTTCAGTTTGTTTGTTTAAATTTTTTTTTTTAAAGAAAAGTTTGCGATACGGCTTAGTAAACCTCTAGCATCTAATGATCGTAAATACATTAGTTTCATTTTGCAAGGACTCTGCGGGTGGGGTGGGGGGGGTAGATATATGGACTTGTTGATTTATTTACATGATTGACTTACAAAAAATATATTTGTATTACTTCCGTCTATTTTTGTTCCAGATCATCTATGAGACATCAAGTGGAATGCAACTACACACAGACAGTAATGATTTATTTTTAACCCCACTTACTCTTACACAGCGATCTTACTCTTAGGCAACCTATTCGATAGACAGAGAATGCAGCTGTCCAGTCAGTGACATAATAACGACATTTTACGTCCTTGTAGCTTACCAGTCATGTCTATATTACAATAAAAAGGAACTCTTCAAAAATTTGCACCATTAAGGCACTATGGAAGCTTACCCAAACGAAATAGACCACTCTAACATTTTTAGGGGAAACGGATAGTCGTGCGGTAAAGCGCTCGAGTCGTCGACCTGAAGGTACCTGGTTCGATCTCCGTTGAGGACCAGCCAAGGAAATATTTCAGGACTTGGTTCAAGTTCCGTCCATATCTCCCGTGGTGTATCCGTGGCTAGTACACTTCCCGTGGTGTATCCGTGGCTAGTACACTTCCCGTGGTGTATCCGTGGCTAGTACACTTCCCGTGGTGTATCCGTGGCTAGTACACTTCCCGTGGTGTATCCGTGGCTAGTACACTTCCCGTGGTGTATCCGTGGCTAGTACACTTCCCGTGGTGTATCCGTGGCTAGTACACTTCCCGTGGTGTATCCGTGGCTAGTACACTTCCCGTGGTGTATCCGTGGCTAGTACACTTCCCGTGGTGTATCCGTGGCTAGTACACTTCCCGTGGTGTATCCGTGGCTAGTACACTTCCCGTGGTGTATCCGTGGATAGTACACTTCCCGTGGTGTATCCGTGGCTAGTACACTTCCCGTGGTGTATCCGTGGCTAGTACACTTCCCGTGGTGTATCCGTGGCTAGTACACTTCCCGTGGTGTATCCGTGGCTAGTACACTTCCCGTGGTGTATCCGTGGCTAGTACACTTCCCGTGGTGTATCCGTGGCTAGTACACTTCCCGTGATGGGGATGAACGTAGGACACTACAAAACCTAAATTTTACCACCATTCAGGTGGGCGATTGTTTTTATTTTTTTTTTGGACGGATGGCCGTTTGGTAAAGCGCTCGACTGTCAACCTGAGGGTCACTGATTCCATCTTAGGTGAGGACCAATGGATATTTCAGATCATGGCTAAAGTCCCCACTATGTTTCTCGTGGTGCCTACATGGCCATTGTACTAACGGCTAAGGTGGGGATGAAAGAAGAGCACCGTAAAAACCGTCCCATTAGTGGTTTATAGGATCTAAGAGATTTCATTTCATCCTTACAGGGACTTCACGCACCACGATTTCACAAAACTATCGGTGAAAAACTCAGACTAATTCTATATCACTGAATAAATTCTATTCTAGTCAGACTAATGATGACAATCGCAAAAAGCACCTGTGTCAGAATGTAAGAGTGAGCACCAGGATCAGCTTATGTAGCTGTTGATACCAACAAACGTGAAAAAAAACTATTAAGACTGTTTTTTTTCTTCTCATCAACTAAGTTAATTTGTGTCTAATTACATATTCTACACCTCTCAATGAAGACTTAGTAAATTTTGTTCTACCGTAAACCCAGAAATGGACGAGCGATAGAAATATTGTTGAAATAGTTTATTTAATTCCTAGACAAATGGCATGATTTAACAATATTTTTTTGAACTTATAAAAAAGTGTTTTCCAAGTCGTAGACTTTCTCTACGTGTTGAAAAACGAGACTTGTAGATTGAGGTTAGTACGTGAGGTCAGTACTTTCTAATAATATATTGATAGACCACTTCTTATCACGGTTTTTTTACTTTAGTACTTATTTATCTTCAGTGGAATACAACGAAAACATTTACAAACATTAATTTAAAAAAATCTCGTGTACTGCATTGCTTCTTTGAGTAACTTTGACAGGACTTGATAACGTCACAATCATTGGGCGTGATTAAGTTTAAGACGGATTAAGATTTGTATTTCTTGATCTACTACAACACTATTGGAGACATGATTTGCAAGTGCACTTTCTGCATCCACACTATTTCCGTGGGTCAACAACAATCGCGACATCAACGGTCAGTGGGAGAGCCTTGGACGGCACATGAGGCTTCAGTTGCATGGGATCAAAACCCATTTCTCACATTACACTGATTGGGCTCACAACCAACACCATAGGCCTTAACGAGTCAAATGATCTTTGCATCAACTAAAGCTTATGTAACTTCGTAATCTAGGACATGTATTAAAGACTTTTAAGTGAAAAATCGAGAGATATTGTTTTTTTTTTGTTTTTGTGTAATGAGAAAAATCAAAAATCTTTAAATTTCTGGCATATACATCTTCATCAACAAAACAAAAACCTTCTCAGTAGTCACACAGATATAGAAAACATAGCTATACATAACACTGCTATATAGAATGCAGTTCTATATAGGACACAGCTGTTTGTACAAAAGATGTACTCTCCTTTCATTCATTCACAAGCTTACAAAAATAAACCTGCTAAATAGAACGAAACAAATAAGTAGAGCAATGCTGTTGACCACACAATGAGCTAAACGTGTGAGTATATAACGTAAAAGTAAGTCAAAAATAAACGGCAACAAAAGAAAAGACTCAGACTAATCAATAAGCTACATTTATTCAAAACATACATCAGCTGTTGATGTGATACACTTAGGAGAGACTGTGGGTGTGTGGGAAGGAATGAGAGAATGTCGGGGCGGGGGGGGGGGATGTTAAATTACTTCCCCACCCAACAGAAACTGTTAGGAAAAACTGAATTTGGTAAAAACTAAAGTGTTACCGTTTTGTCGTTTTATATATATATATATATATATCGTTCGAATCATATTTTGCTCTACACAAGTACATTTTATGATTCTAATTGTACTAGGAAATGGTATTTAGCCTATGTTACATTACAATAAATGTATATACACACATGTATATATACTGAGTGTGAGGTAGATAGACAGACATATATATATATATATATATATATATATATATATATAGATAGATATAGATATAGATAGATAAATAGATAGATAGATAGATAGATAGATAGATAGATAGATAGATAGATAGATAGATAGATAGATAGATAGATAGATAGATAGATAGATAGATAGATAGATAGATAGATAGATAGATAGATAGATAGATAGATAGATAGATAGATAGATAGATAAATAGATAGATAGAGAGAGATAGATAGATAGATAGATAGATAGATAGATAGATAGATAGATAGATAGATAGATAGATAGATAGATAGATAGATAGATAGATAGATAGATAGATAGATAGATAGATAGATAGAGTTAGATAGATAGATAGATAGATAGATAGATAGATAGATAGATAGATAGATAGATAGATAGATAGATAGATAGATAGATAGATAGATAGATAGATAGATAGATAGATAGATAGATAGATAGAGCCAGTTCATCCAATACAATGACACACCTACATCAAGGGTCATAAATAGCCTGTCGCCCTGAATGGACTCATTAAATATAAAACCTTTTTTCTCAAAAACTCGAACTTGACATGACCAACTTGTGAACCGAACTAAGCTATTTGAAGCCTTGCAATACGAACATGCTTTCAGATTCGAAGACCGTCATGTTAGTTCTAAGTGTTTGTCTTTTTCTCTTTATATTTTTTACACTTCATGAAAGGGGTTTTGAATTATTTATTTTTTTTTAAACTCCTGTTACTCATTTTAATTCTATTTTTTCTATGCGATGCAGCCGGCAGCTTATAAAATTCAAAACAACATTTACAATTAAAAAACAAAAAAATATAAACAGATTGAAGAAAACACCACATGTTGTGATTAGTCTAGCGTTAAAAAAAATATAATGTTTTATAGCAATAGATCGAATGCACTATTGAAAAGCAGATTATATATATATATATATATATATATATATATATATATTAAAGTGATTAAATATATATAACAGGGGCAGTTTTATGTGAATGGCGACCCTGGGTCAAGAAGAAAATGTTGGGCCCTTTAGATAAAAAAGGGCCCCTAATTATATAAATCTCAGATCTACAGTTCAATAACCTCATATCACGTTTAACTCATTAGAAATAAATTAAATACAAAAAATATCATATTTTTTTATCACTTTATAGTTCGTAAATTAACAACCAATAAAATCAAAAGAATGTATTATTCTTTTTTTAAGGCGGAAGTATTGCACCAAGTAAATGTTTATATATATAGTTATTTTTTTTTTTGGAATAAATGGGGCTAAACGTGGATGACAGAATAAAACTGGAAGTCAGCAATAACATATGTTTTGTTTAACTACACACAGTATTTTGTAACACTTAGACGCACGTATGTTGTAATATATCGTCACACCTTGTCAATATATGCTAGCAACAAAGGTCCATTAAGTAACAAGGAGTTCTTGGATGCACTTGACTCTCATTATTGTCAGACCACAATCTTTCTTCAAAATAATGCACCAGCCAAATGTGACGGCTGTCATTTGAAACTGTAACAATATAATGTTTTGCTACTGAATGCAGCTTTTCCAGAGCTTTTTCAAGCGTGTTCATTTATGATTTACACATATGTGTTAACGATTGTGTGGCATTGCTGCACAGATGTTAACTTTTTTTTTAAAAGTTTATGTACCAACATTAGTACTAATTACTCATAACATAGTAGTAATCTAACGAAAATTAACTTTCAGATATTGTAAACATTTTTTTAGTGTCTTTTTTAGGTTTCACGTGTAGCTAGACCAAATCTACGTGTGCTCAAAAGATAATGAAGATATTTTACTTCGTAAGTTACGAAAATATTTTAAATCAGATATTGGTCAGAGCCGTTAATTATATTTTGTCTGTCCTAGTAGATCATTCACGTAATAAAACGTAGGCCATAGGTCAAATTACCTGCCGGAAATACCAGACTATTTTTCCACTGATGCCTTGAGCACTGATTATTATTTTCGGTATTCCACAGACCAAATATTCCATCTCGTACATATTGTTTTTTTTTTATTATACCCATTTTGTATCGACATTTTTAAGCCCTTTAAAAATAGTGTCACGGCTACTATTTGCGTTAATAATTTTTTTTTTAAGAAGAAGATAAAATGTAAATATAAGTCCATCCACGACCATATTGGAAGTAATCTGTGCATTTTTATTGTTGGAACCAATAGATATTTCAGGTCAGGGCTTAAGTCCCCGCTATATCTCCCATGGTGCCTCAATGGCCATTGCGCTATCGTCTATGTTTGGGGATGAAAGAAGGGCACCATAAAAACCTCCCCATTATTAGTTCATCTCATCCTATTAGAGACGCCACTCACACTAATTTATGAATCAAAGACAGCCGCACAGAATAGGTAACTATGGATGTCTGTTGAGGTGTCCTTCAAGTACCACATCGGTTAAGGGTATGATGATAATGATGATGATAATGATGATGAAGATTATAATGAATATTTTTTCGCAATCAGTCATTTAATGAAACTCAGCTACATTTGATCATCAGCTTATTATAATATCAAGACCTTTAACAAAATAAATGTATATTTTTATTGATTTTACTATAACAAAACAAAAATATGTCGTCCAAAATTCATAATATTTTTTTTTCATCTGTATCGAAATTTCGTCTGTATTAAAAATTCAATATTTTTGCGATGCCTAATCAGCAGTCAGTGTTTCATTTTTATTTATTTAGAGTTGATAAAAAAAATTATGAGAGAAAGCCAAATATGTATTCTTAAGTAATTGTAAACATATAAAGGACTGTTTTATTTATAAACCATTTGACCAAGTTATTCAAATAGTTTTGATCTATAATCTGAAGACATGACAGGGACATTTGAACTATGTGGACACTTCGGATACATAAATACGCTAATGTTTAAAAAAACAGATTATATGTTGATCATATTATTATACATCACAACTCCACTCCAAGTGTTGGCCCTCCGATCCGCCCAAGTATCTGACCTTTAGATACTAGTAATTATAAACATTTAGCTTCTAATCTGTATCTTTTCAGAGTTCATTACGTTCGCGATGACCAAAAAACAAAAAAAAATCAGAGGTAATAGTACATTTAGAATTCGATTTGCTTACTTTGCCCTGATCATAACGGTCTCAGTTTCATCATAAAGAAATCATAAACCGGATAAAAACAAACGAGTTGATATGGAAACACCTTTGTTTTCCACCTTTGTAACTGAGAGCTTAAGTAAACATGTTCTCTCTCTTTGTTCAGCGGTTGACCGGTGATTGATTTTTTTATATAGAGGGCATAACATAGTCAACACTTAAATGACGCCAATGTAATGTAGTTGAACGGTGACGAAATCTTAATTAGTCTTTAAAGGCGATATCTTTTTTTTTTTTGACTGTTTTGTTGTAGAATGCATTCTGACAACTTCTGCGTGTGAGCGATTGTGAAACTTCGCATTGAAGCAAAGGCATTGTATACGGTATTAGGGTACTTACAAAAATTGTTGTGTTTGTGTGTGGGGGGGGGGGGGTTAATGTAGAAAAAGGCCCAATCTTAGGACCAGCGGGGGTGCGAATTTAAACAGTTTGGGTAAAAGTTGTTTGGTGTCATAAACACGTCTTTTAAAAGTTCGCAATATTCTGCTGGCTGATAACAACGAAAATGCACGGTGAAGTTAATTACATGTGATTTAAAAGACCAAATAGAAGCAAATGAAATTTTCTTGTTAAAGACATAAAGATATTTGGGGGGGGGGGGGCTAGTCAGAGACTTATAAATATGTTTTGGGGCCCTAGTTAGAGAATTATAAAGATTTGGGGCCCTTGTCATGAGGGGCCTAGCCAGAGACTTATAAAGATGTTTAGGGGGCCTAGCCAGAGACTTATAAAGATGTTTAGGTGGCCCTGCTCAGAGACTTATAAAAATGTTGTGACCCTAGTTAGAGATTAAAAATATGTTAGGGGGCCCTGTGCTTATAGTTACAAAGATCCTCGGCAGCTTTAGGCAGAAACTAATAACGAAGTTTGGGAGCCATAGTCCAAAAGTACTAATCGAGGCTCTCTATGACATCGGGTTTGATAGAAACCATTGCCTTATAGGGGCCCCATTTGGCAGTGAGGGGGGGGCGCAAGGTAATTGTTCTGATTCACCTGTCCATAAAACCGGCCCAGAATGTAGGTTATCATTTGTTAGAAAGTACTTGAATGTAACGGCCGAGACTTAATACTTAACAGCCGTAAACAAGAAGATAATAAACGCCAAGACCGTAATAAAAATATCATAAAGTCATGGTGTTCATTTGTTTAGAATAAAGATACAAGTTACCAATAGAATTGTAAATGTAATAAATTTTATTATTCAGAAATTAATTTAAATTTTACCGTACCATAAATTCAAGAGACTATTTTTATAACAGTCCAAAAGTTTATGCTCGAAATTTTTCACAGTTACTTTTTTTCGAGATACAAAGTTTTTTTCAAAAATTTAATTCCTAATACTCTTTAATGTTGGTAATTTTTTTTATAAAAAAAAAATTTAAAAACCGCCATACAGGGTAACATTTTGCGCGGGCTACCATTATAATCACCAATACAGAAGTTATCAGTTCTTTAGACAACAAACACCAAACCTATGTAGTGGAAAAAACACCATGTGTTGCAAGGCTGGCCAATGACATAAAAGATCATTGCGGACTGCCTGTATAAGTGCATGGCTAATCTTGTCGGGCTAGGACTAACTTAAGCCAAACACAACGGACAAGATGAATCGCAAGTATGAATTTTTTTCTGAATTTATTCTCTTCAAATGAAATTGATTGTTAATATATTTTTTCTCGTTAAGTATGTTAAATAAAAATATGTATTTTTTTTTTACTTTCTTAAAAAAAATAGCCCTGGTGTGATTTATAGATTTAAAAAATAAAATTTTATATTTTAAGTTAAATTTTATTTAATTCTCCAGACATGGGCAAAGTTCAGCCCGCGGAGCAAGTCCGGTACATCGGCATGGTCGCCTGTCTTATCTATCGTTCCATATCTATCGTCTGGAAATCTAACTTCCTCTATTCTTCAACTTCCTGTCAGTGGCCAGATAATAAAAACCACTAGATCTCTGGGCCAAGTATAATTAGTATAGCCAAACATTAGTATTACATTTAATCAAGTCCGCGGAATCTGTACATCTTCATATAATCACCGCATCCCTAAACTCTTGGTGCGGATATTCTCTTAATTTAAGACCCCCCCATGTGACCCTAAAAAGAGTTTCCCCAACACTTATCTTTAGTCCCTAGTCCAGTGGTGGCCATCCTTTTTGTGTCACGTGCCCAAAATTCAATTTAAAAAAAAAACTTATTTATAGCGAAAGTGCCAACACTCCAATTAAAATTAAAGGAAGTGATCACGTAGTCACGTGCCGACTGATGAGTCTTTGCGTGCCACCTGCGGCACGAGTTCCATAGGCACGCCACCCCTGCTCTAGTCTATCCGGCCAGATTTAGCGCAAAGCAGTGGCGTACATAATGACGTAAGGAGAGGGGGGTGTACATGCGCCCAAGGAACACTTTCTAAGCCACAGTAAGAGGGCGTACAGAATGACGTAAGGAGAGTGGGAGTACATGCGCCCGAAGGAACACTTTCTAAGCCACAGTAAGAGGGCGTACAGAATGACGTAAGGAGAGTGGGTGTACATGCGCCCGAAGGAACACTTTCTAAGCCACAGTAAGAGGGCATCTTTTTTTTTATAATAAGAACGGGGCGTCGTTCTGTGTGTCCGCCCTTGTACCACCAACGCTGGATTCGCCATCCACATAATTTATCCATCAATTTAATAACGGATGGTTATTTCAGTATTTATTTTTTTGCTATGCTAGAATAGTCCAATATAGATCTTTCACGTCAACACTGCTGTATGTATCTCAATCTTTGTTGCATTAATAGTCGGAGACCCAATGCGCTTTTTTTTTTTGGTAAAAATAGCGGGTGTATGTTGCGGCGGTGATAATGTTGTTTAGAAGAAAGTTATAATAACTGTATTAATGACTTATTTAATTATTTTTTGACATGATCCTGGAATCTATAGAAATATTTATAGCAAATAATCAAAACAGTTGAGTTCTTATCTCTCATTGATTCAAAATATTGCCCTCAACTCAATTTTTTTACCGTCCCATACAAAGATATTTCTTATCCCAAACATCTTTATTGTTTACTGCTTATTATATTTCTATTGTCCGCAGCTTCTAATTTTTTATTTTTATTTTCTAAAGTGTGTTGTACTTGTATAATTCACAGAGCTCATATTATTGGTAATCTTCTCTTCTTGTCTGTGTTGAGTGTAACTTGTACAATACTGTACATATATATATTGCCTGATATTTATATGATAATCCCTGGAAGCTATGATATGAAGTAAGTATGGTTGATGTACTACTTGACTATGTTATCTTTCAGTTAGTACAATGTTATCCATTATGGCAACAGTATCGGTATAAATGAGAATATAATTCACTGAGGTATTCAGTAGACGCTCAATGTTGCCGTCTAGCCAATATCCGGCCATCGAACAAATCGAACTAAATGTAAAAAAAAAACTACTATTACAGTGCTTTTAAATGGAGAAAAAAAATATTCGCTACAAGACAGCTTTATTACAATAGAAAATTTGTCCATCCAATCTCTGCAAAGTATATAATTAGATTTATAAATTTCCGGTTATTTCGGCCACTTCGTTTACTCTTACGAATTATTTGTTTATAATTTAATTCAATCTGAAATGAATGATATAAAAAAATGATGCTAAACAGATTATAAAACACTAAACAAAAAATACAACAAGGATTTTTCTGACAAACCCTTTTAAAAACCCACCAGATTGAAAAATAAAATCAAATGTATTTTCAAACTTCATTTAAAAAAATAAATTGTCTGCATTGACTTTTGTGGTAATTTGTTTAATATAAAACGTTGAATCCATCGGAATTCCCGTCCAACGCAAATAAGTTTTATCCAAGTTGACTGTGTTGTGGGGAGTCGTGAGTGGGGGGGGGGGGTAAACACCTGTTGTCTAACTCTTTACTTCACTCCCTACTTAGTATCAATGGAACAATTCATTAAAAAAAATTTATTGCGTGCGTATTCTGTGTATGTGTGGTAAAGTGTGTAGAAATTAACTGGATTTTTTTTTAATCACTAAGAGATTTCAAGTTGTCTAGCTCTTAAAATCAATAATTATATTCGTATTTAGGTGGAATTTATTTCCTTACTTTATTTTTGCTACATAACCATCATACAAAACATGTAGTTAAAATTGATTCACATTATTTTAAAGTGTTTGGCATAAATATGAAGGTAAATGAAACTTGTGTTTTAATTAATATTTGTTAAAAAATTGAAATACGGAAAGTATTTAAAATATAGAAAATTATATTCTAATGATAATGTAACTCCTGAGATCAAGACTTGTAGATTTTCACGTTATGCAAAACTCTTTATTTCTTTTGAATCATTTAATACATGATTTAAATTCAGTAGTTCGTCAAACTTGGACAACTAATATTGTTGAAATTGATTGTAAAAATATAATTGTATCTTATAATAATTACCAAACTTGCGCAGTTTTTTTTTTTTTTAAATTAGACTTATTTTGCTTTATTTTCTTCTAAAATATCGTTATTTGGGTACAGTTCCATATAAAATGTTTTGTATTTAAAGCAAGATTGTTAAAACCAGCGGCGTAGCGTGGGTATCGGCCGCCCAAGGCGGAAGACGATTTTGCCGCCCTCTCATTTAGGTATTTCAATTTAATCTATATGTTACCGGCAATGTATAGAATGCCTGGTCGTTTTAGGCAAAGTATAAAATTTTTAAATTGTGCATACTTTTCCTAGGCATTCTATACAATGCCTAGGCATTGTATAGAATGACTAGTGTCGTTTTGGCAAAGTATAAAATTTTTAAATTGTGCATACTTTTCCATCCTTTTCCATCATGGTTTGCATCCTCATGCATGTCTTCTGCAGAAAGGGCTGTTACTTGCATTCCGTAATCTCTGTCTATCTGCTCTTGTGTTGTTTGTATGTTCTGTATTCTTTTTTCGAGGTCTTCCTCTGTTTCCACATCTTGTAAAACATCGTCAGGTAGGGACGACGTTGTGAGGCCTATTTTAGCTTTGCAGCCAAAGAGTGCTTCGTATTGTGATCTTTTACATCCCAGAATGAAAAGCTCTGTTCTTCATGAGTTGCACGAACCGTAACCCATCACTCCAGCGGCCAGTTTTTCCATCTTGCATCCAAGCACACAACATATTTTACATGTCCTGGTTAGCTCTTTCGACGCTCCCCTGGCTTTGTGAGTGGTGCGGCTTACCATGAACGATCTTCAAGGTGGGGCAGTACTCCTTTAATTAAGCTGCTTAAAACACTGTTTGCAAATTCTCTGCCGTTATCGGACTGTAGAATTGTTGGAGCACCAAACAACGTAAATATGCCCACGAGCTGGTAGGCTACTTCTTCTGCCCTCTTTGTCTTCAGGGCCCTGAGAACCACGAACTTGGTGAGATGATTCTATAGAATGCCGGATTTCACACTTTGCCGGTAACATATACATTTTTGCCGCCCCCCCCCCAAAAAAAAAGTAATAAAAAGTGCCGCCCGGTGCGGACCGCACCCACCGCCCCCCCCCTAGGTACGCCACTGGTTAAAACACTTCCAAACGAAATCGACTACCCAATCATCACTTCGGTTAAATGGACATTCTTATTGTAAAAGATAGTATAATCATCCAAACAAAATTATGGTAAACTTCAATTATTTCGTTTTTTTTTTGTTTTTTGATTTGCTTCTCCAAATGGGAATTTATTTTAAAAAAGTACTACTGTAAGTTTGTTTTTAACTGATGTGTACATGTTTGTGTGCGAATTTTTATATTCATCTACTTAAGGAGGGGGGGGGAGCTTTAAAATGATTAAATATTTTTTTTAATCGTATAGAAGTACCACGAGATGGGTCGTCTTAGATGACATCACGACACCCTGCAATGACGTCAGCACATATACGCAGCAGGACGGGTGGGCGGTTGTCATAGTCACAGACAAAGAGAAGGACATCAAAGGATGTAGGTAAGTTTGGACCTAAATACATCTCATGTACTCCAGCCTACCTTACAATTCAAGTTAATGACCCAATCAGCCATAGGCCTACATATACCCAGAGACCATTCAAGTTAATGACGCAATCAGCCATAGGCCTACATATACCAGAGACCATTCAAGTTAATGACCCAATCAGCCATAGGCCTACATATACCCAGAGACCATTCAAGTTAATGACGCAATCAGCCATAGGCCTACATATACCCAGAGACCATTCAAGTTAATGACGCAATCAGCCATAGGCCTACATATACCCAGAGACCATTCAAGTTAATGACCCAATCAGCCATAGGCCTACATATACCCAGAGACCAATCAGCCATAGGCCTACATATACCCAGAGACCATTCAAGTTAATGACCCAATCAGCCATAGGCCTACATATACCCAGAGACCAATCAGCCATAGGCATACATATACCCAGAGACCATTCAAGTTAATGACCCAATCAGCCATAGGCCTACATATACCCAGAGACCATTCAAGTTAATGACCCAATCAGCCATAGGCCTACATATACTCAGAGACCATTCAAGTTATTGACCCAATCAGCCATAGGCATACATATACCCAAAGACCATTCAAGTTAATGACCCAATCAGCCATAGGCATACATACACCCAGAGACCATTCAAGTTAATGACCCAATCAGCCATAGGCATACATATACCCAGAGACCATTCAAGTTAATGACCCAATCAGCCATAGGCCTACATATACCCAGAGACCAATCAGTCATAGGCCTACATATACCCAGAGACCATTCAAGTTAATGACCCAATCAGCCATAGGCCTACATATACCCAGAGACCAATCAGCCATAGGCCTACATACACCCAGAGACCAATCAGCCATAGGCCTACATATACCCAGAGACCAATCAGCCATAGGCCTACATATACCCAGAGACCAATCAGCCATAGGCCTACATATACCCAGAGACCATTCAAGTTAATGACCCAATCAGCCATAGGCCTACATATACCCAGAGACCAATCAGCCATAGGCCTACATATACCCAGAGACCAATCAGCCGTAGGCCTACATATACCCAGAGACCAATCAGCCATAGGCCTACATATACCCAGAAACCATTGAAATAAATTTGAGTTGTTCATAAAACTGTCTGACTGAATAAGACACACTCATATTTTCAATGCACAATTAAGTTGTTCAATTAGCCATAGGTATCGCCGGATGAGGGGGTGAAATTGTAACAGCGACGTGTTGGCGTATTAGAAAGCTATTCAAGGCCGGGTTTAGACTTAATAAGGCCTTATGCTATTTGAGATGAGGGGCCTTTTATAAGTACATATATTATATGTCACTGCCAAATATTTAAGTATAAGTTTGTAATCAACAGCACTTCATTCTGCATTACATTTCTTTTATACATATATATAACGCTAACCTTTTGAATGCTCAATCATTGTCTATAAAAAAGAGAAAAAAATATCAAATGATGATCCAAATATAGAAACAATAAAGTAAATGAAAAACTGTACTTTGATGTCACCTGTAATCGTGGACTCTTATCTTTTATCTAACCAATAACTACTAAGGGAAGCTATACATGAGGTTTACGCATGATGTTTATAGTGAAGCTATACATGAGGTTTACGCATGATGATTAATAGGGAAGCTATACATGAGGTTTACGCATGATGATAAACTATCATTGATAATAGGGAAGCTATACGTGAGGTTTACGCATGATGAGAATAGGGAAGCTATACATTATGTTTACGCATGATGATAAATTATCATTGATAATAGGGAAGCTATACATTATGTTTACGCATGATGATAATAGTGAAGCTATACATGATGTTTACGCATAATGAATACGGGGAACCTAAGCATGATGTCAAGGAAGAAGCTATTCATGATGATTACACTCCATTCCGGTTTTTATATATATATATATATATGTACAAAAACATTGTTTGCGCTGTAGCAGATTTAACAGATTGCTGTCAAAAAAATTGTAAATGTCGAAATAATACACAAAATGATAGACTAATTAAGTAAGATGTTGTCATTGGGACTAGGCCGAGGGGGGGGGGTTATAGGAAACTTGCTTTACCAGAGATCGAACCCTTGCCTTGCTCTACCCGATCGAGTTTATATACACCACTGCCACTTATTCAATACTTACATAATCTATTTAGTCTGTAAGGTCCTTGAGTCAACGGTATATCGATAGTTCATCTACATAATCAGTCTTAGGTTCAGTGCCGAGCCTAGGGATTTGGGGGAACGGGGGGGGGAGCTTGGCCTCTTTAGGCGCCCCTGTATTTTGACATTCGACATCATGAAATGAGATAGTGTACTTAATATTTAATTTTTAAAAATGTTTGGGGGCCCCCTCAAGCTGGGGTGAACTTTCGAATTTGGACCCCCATTCCCCCCTTCCTAGTTACGCATCTGTTTTATCTTAGCTAAATGAACTACATAGACCGTTAATAAATGTTTGCTTATATATATATATATATGAGAAGTGTGGGGGGGGGGGGGGGGTGAGATGTGAGCGTTGAATTCCCAGGGCTAGGGGGTTTGCTTACAAACAATGCGTGTATTTTATTTTCAGAGATAATGAACCCTAAACAAATCAACAATGCTCTCCGACATAGGAAATAACGGGTTTTGTGTCGCAGTTTTATAATAACACGACTGTAGAGGCCGGATATCTGTAAACAGGACAGGACGATGTTTTATTTATTGACCTCAGCCAATATTGTTTCAAATATAAACTTTTTTTTTTAAAGTATGATTTACGCTTAACCTACAAATTGAAAATATCGCACACTTATCTTTATATTTTAAACTGTTTTGTCTTTTATTGTGACTTTTCATATTCACCTGTATGTAGTTGTTTGTCAGACAAAGGTGTGTGTGTGTGTGTTCTTTATTACTCCCGCATGTAAATAATGTGTACCTTTAAGCTGCCGTAGTGTTACAACCTGAGTGTGGGGGGAAAGGGAAGGAAGCAATCATATATAATAATACTCATTTCCAGTGTGCGTTAAATCGAAAGTAAAGAATTAATACAACAGTATTGCAGTTTAAAATACAATCTTGAAAAAAATCGGATCTGCCCGAAACCAAAAAATAACCTAGCCTACCGATCAAGCATAAGGGGGATGTAACTCTATGCAAAGGTTTTGCAGGCTACAGCTAGTATGTACATGATGAGAATAATTTATTGTAATTTACTTTAATGGTTCAATGATCGATGTTAGTCCCAGTCATTGCTATACCACGTGACTTTATATCAACATAAAAAAAAATCTTTCAATGCCCTGTGTGTGTGGGGGGGGGGGCGGGGGAGGTGGAGAGCAAAGACCTCTAATTAAGGGGTCAATCAAGATTGGTTTACGTTCAGTGCGCCATTCTAAATATGGTTCCCTTTAAGGGGTGGGGTTTGGGGGGAGTGGGGGGGGGAGGAAAGATGAAGAAATTTGTAGCATGATTTTTAATGCGCCCAATGGTTATATTCTATTAAACGTCACAGTTATCAATATTGAGCTCTGCGGCACCGATTCGATGTCTTCAATATGTTGGCAATCATAGGTCTCTTCCTAGCCTTAGGTGGATTGTGCACCATATGGATTTTACTAAATCTTCCACTTATTTAAAGCATTTAATATCCGTAAAAGTTGTCATTGTTCTATGTCTGCGAGTATCGAATAAAGTTTTACTAATGCGTACGGGGTGTCATTAGTCTCACTTGCAATAATTACTTTAACTTTTTTTTTAAAAAAGAAACAAAAAGGAAAGTTCCCTTTGCTCAAACGGTTTCACGGGACAGATGAAGTGAAGAATTCATCCGTTTATATAACCTCGGCATATGAAGGGATTGTGTGGTTAGCAGAACATTCAGCCGCCTTTACTTCCCCCAACTTAAGTCGATACCCATTTAAAGCTGGGTGAACTTGTGCGACGGCTTTGCACCAATTTTTACCTTGAAAGGTTCCCATGGATCTCACCGAGGCTCGAACCCAGGACTCTCAGCTCGACAGTTGAGTAATGACACCACTTGGCCATCCGTTTCAATTTAACTTTTTAACCTAACAGGAAATGTATTATGGTTACCAAACGTCTCCGTTTAACACCACACACTACATAAAAAGTTTGTGATACTATAGTCTTTCTTGGCTTTCCGAATCTATTTAGCTGTCAACACTTCACATAACATTGTAAAACTACGGTAGCCTTAGGGTTAGAGGGCTGGGCCGCTAGCCGAAAGGTCTCTAGCTCAATCACCGGTGAGTGCCTAGTTAATGTCACAGGTGAGTGCCGGTACTTTTCTTGGAACCGATCGACGTCCCTGAGTCCAACCAGCTTACTAATGGGTACCCGATATTTTTTGAGGGCAATAAATACGACTGTGTATTGTACCAGCCGCACATTCCCATAGAATACCCGAGGCTACAGTAGCAGATGACTCAAGCTGACCACTCTGGTCTGTTTAGGCTTATTAATGGAAACGCAACTTATTTACGGCATTACTAGACAGTATCTTTAATAACCATCTATTTTGTTAATAATGAGTATTTCAGATAATGTGTATTTTTTTCTTTACAATTTTCTTTTAATATATCAGACAAAATAAACTAAATTAAAAAAGCTAAATTAAAGTAATTCTAATTAATAGAATCTTTTTTTTTTGGTCTGCAGATTACCAACATGTTTTCAACTCAGTTGGGGATACGTCAATGCGAAAATGAGTCACCTCGACACCCACAGTCTACTCTCTAAACAATCTAAACTGTCTGGTTATCTGTTTGCTATGCAACATGGTGCTAAAGTCATCCTGGACGCTGAATGCAGCTTTCAGCTAGAAGACATTACGAAAACGTTTTGTATTAATGAGTCTCATCAATCAGGTCTTTTGTACAACGATAAAAGTGTCTTTAACCCTTACCCTCATTTCGGCATTCATGATGCTTTCCCTAAAGAAATGCGGTTAATGAGACAAAATAACAACTCGCAAATCGTTGACCTAAACTCTGGCACATTCCATATGAGCGAATGGAGCTCAGTTCCAATTAGACTAGGTGTGACAATCTCGCCAAGCACATGTGTCAGACTATCACCAGATGCTATAAATAAACAAAACGTATTTCCGCACGGACCACCGGTTTCGGTTGTTCATCCAGGTTTAGCTCCATTTAGCACCGGTCCAACTGTTTTCTATGAAGATGTCTTCATGCTGCTGTTCATTCCATCGAACCTATTGCCAGATGCTGGAAAGCTATTCAGATCTATTTGGTTTCATCAGTTAAATAGATTATCGCTTATTACATCGGCCTTTTATTTTAGACATAATAAATCGGAGCAAATGCAGGACTGTGCTCGTAATGAAGAAATGGGTCAATTTAACGCCAGTCTTGATTCTCTATATAATTGTCTTGGTCAAATCGTTTGCAACCAATCAGAATGCATGGCTCCTATTTTAAAACAACTGTCCTTCTGTTTTTATAAAGAGATCTTCACTGTAGCCCAACATGTTAATTTTAGTGAACAATTCGTAGCATGGAAATCAGACCTATTAAAATTAGGATTTAATGTTAGTCTAAATTCCACAGTTAAAGTTCAACAAAATTTTAGAACAAAATATGTAATTCCTAAACAATTAAGTTTATTCCAAAACATAAGTTCATCCAACGAGGCTACAATTTTAAAAGACGCTATTTCTTTGTGTGGCGTGAATGAAACTTCCAATTGGAAATCTTTACAAAGGATGTCGAATCCATCAATAGACGATATAGCTTTAATTGTTGTCTTTAATTATGAATTCGTTTTCAAAGCTCTGGGCATTAACGAATTCATCCACCGGCAATACTTCAAGTATATCATTTATTGTGTACCTTCACTTCATAAATTCGAAAACTTCACAAAGAACACCGGATTTGATTACGTCACTTTCATCGATGGTTTGGCCGATGGCTGGATTTATTACTTCGAGTGTGTGTCCGCGGCCATGAACTTGAATCTACCTGTAAAAGGTTACCTGCAAATAGGTGAGGACGTTCTCCTGAACGACTGGAACCTAGCCACACTTCCAAGAGATGAGATGATGCTTTACGCAAAGGAGAACTACCTTGACCTATACAAAGATGATCGACAGTATCCATGGGTCCACTGGAATTCTCATTTCGGCCAGCCGGCAGTAAAAAGGGTGTTCGAAGAATTGAAAAATGCTCCGTTGCTAAGCCTCGAAGAACAAACAACGAATTATCCGCGAGTCAACATTTCGCATTTCGCAGCAACATTTATGAGCAATCTAGAAGGTAACATCAAGCCGAACTTTATCGCCTACGGCAGCGCGGATATATTTTACGTCCCGCAGAGACTTTCGCACGAGTACATCACCGCCACAAAACTTTTCCGCAAACATGAATGTATGGTTGAACTGGCTCTTAGGATTATATACCATGGCCTTCAAACTCCGGGAGAGCAGAAATTTTACTTCGAAGGTCATGAACTATGGGGAATGGATCGTGTGAAATCTTGGAGGCTTTTTGACGCTCATAACGAGACATTTATTCATCCATTTAAATGGATTAAGGACGCGCACACAGACAAGGGTAGACGTTTTGCATGTGAAAGATACTTCCCATTGTTATAGTAATGAAATGTACACATTTGTTATATATCCTTTTAAATGGATTGCGGACGCACACACAGACGAGGGTAGACGTTTTGCATGTGAAAGATACTTGCCATTGTTATAATAATGAAATGTACACAATTGTAATTTTATAGCTATAGAGATCGTTTTCTTGTATAGAAGATGAAAACATGTTGTTTTTTATATCCTGATAAATTTAAAAAAAAAACGAGCTGTGGCCGTTGCGTGTTGTGACTGATGAAACAGTTAAGAAGAGATAAAGTGTCATCTCGATTCTAGATAGAGTAAGCCAAAACTGAGCCGGTCGTCATATTATCTTTAGAAGCGTTGGCCTCTTAACAACGTAGAGAAGAATACAATGAGAAGAATTCAACTCTTTGAGCATCTCACAGCTCTTTGTTAAAGTAAACACTATCATCATGAAGCCTCCAGTTAATATTATTTTATCTATTTTAAGAATATGTCCCTTATTATTGTTAATTACTTTGAAAAGGTAGTTAATAATTTTTAAAAAAATGTTTGTGTTTTTATATTTTTTTGTATTGGACGGTTGAGCAAACTACGAACCAAGGGACAAATGTGGCTCGCTAGATTTTGACCGTTTTTCAATATATATTTTAATTTGACGTTGGCTCTAGGTCAATAATGGCGCTGAAGATCATCATCATTGCCCTACACCCATGGCAGGGTATAGTCCACCAACAACAGATCTCTAGAGTCCTCTATCAGGGTATAGGCCACCAACAACAGATCTCCAGTCCTCTGTACTTTGCCATCTTCTCCAGCTGATTTCAGTTTCAGTTGTGTCCCATCTTTATGGTGTCCGCTTCCAGGTCTCGACGCCAGGTATTTCTTGGGCGACCTCTCTTCCGTTTACCTTGGGGGTTCCACCTTAATGCCTGCCTTGTGACACTGGCTGCTGGAGTGCTGGTTTGCGTAAGGTGTGTCATATCCAGCCCCATCGTCTCTTTCTGATCTCTTCTTCCGCTGAGAGTTGGGGCTTTGAAGAAGGTCACAACTATATAAATTAATTTATTTACAGAACATGTCTACCTCATTATGATATTCAATTCAACTGGCTTTGTCTGCTATTATCGTGCAATGTTTTTTTCCTGTTTTGAGTAATTAGGTAATCATTAGCTTTGAAAATGTGTGTATTCGCGTTGACAATGCATTATTTACAACATTGTTGTCAATGAGTTAAAACTTTAATGGCAACGAAGATAATTACATGTTTATATAGGAGAGGGGAGGGGGAAGGGGCTAAAGAGATTATCTTGTGTCTGGAAGAGCGCTGGACAGATGTATTGATTAAGGTAACAGAAAAAAAAGATAGTGCAATATGTAAGAGATATCCGTTAGGTTTGAGAGTTTTAAAACATCAAATACATAATCGGCTAGCCTGGCGTACGTACGTGTGTACAACTTCCGCGGCTAAAAATAGACTGGGGAATTTGTAAAGATGGTCAAAGGGATACAACTCAATTTTAAGGAGTCACTCGCCGGTCCGGGTACCGGGCCTTTGATCTAGTATATCCTATTTTTTTCTCAATTTCTTCACGTATTTTTATTTTTTTACAATTATATATGAGATTCCAACGGGAACTCTATTTATGACAAAAATACCGGCAGTCTTGTATTTAAAAAAAAAAATAGCGATATTTATAAGGCTTTTAATCAGTTCTTGCAAATTTAAAGATAAAAAATATTATTAATTTTGTCATTAAAATATTGTTTTAAATGGTGTAGAAAAAAATTTAAGCCCGTATAAAACATTAACTTTCAGTCACAAATAAATATAGCCAAGGTTTAAAAAAACAAAGATGTACAGTAGACGGTAATAGTATTACTGGCTTAGTGAAAACCATGCATATTTTTTTTATAGATAAGTACTGATTAAAACAGGGATGCTCATTCTGTTCTATACATATATGTACATACATTCACACACACACACACACACATATATATATGGCAATTTATGTTAATATCACGATAATTGTTGTATGATTGTAAACACAAACGACGAATGATTATGCATCGTAGTAATGTACGTGTGTGAAGGAGCATATGATACGTTTATGCAGACATGTTTTTATGGAAAAAAAAATATTTTAATTCGTAAAGATAAATATTTTATATTGATTGATCTTATCGGATAATGTTTATAACATAAAATTATGTATCTTATCATATATTATCAGAAAGAGTATCTTCATATTGAACATTTTTTTTAATTGAGATATTGATCAAATAAAAAAAATATATTTAAAAATGTGTCTTTATTTTACTGTTGACCTTTTTAGTATGTGATGCATGACGAACGATATGATGTAGTGGACCTTTAGATTGTGATGCATGACGAACGATATGATGTAGTGGACCTTTAGATTGTGATGCATGACGAACGATATGATGTAGTGGACCTTTAGATTGTGATGCATGACGAACGATATGATGTAGTGGACCTTTAGATTGTGATGCATGACGAACGATATGATGTAGTGGACCTTTAGATTGTGATGCATGACGAACGATATGATGTAGTGGACCTTTAGATTGTGATGCATGACGAACGATATGATGTAGTGGACCTTTAGATTGTGATGCATGACGAACGATATGATGTAGTGGACCTTTAGATTGTGATGCATGACGAACGATATGATGTAGTGGACCTTTAGATTGTGATGCATGACGAACGATATGATGTAGTGGACCTTTAGATTGTGATGCATGACGAACGATATGATGTAGTGGACCTTTAGATTGTGATGCATGACGAACGATATGATGTAGTGGACCTTTAGATTGTGATGCATGACGAACGATATGATGTAGTGGACCTTTAGATTGTGATGCATGACGAACGATATGATGTAGTGGACCTTTAGATTGTGATGCATGACGAACGATATGATGTAGTGGACCTTTAGATTGTGATGCATGACGAACGATATGATGTAGTGGACCTTTAGATTGTGATGCATGACGAACGATATGATGTAGTGGACCTTTAGATTGTGATGCATGACGAACGATATGATGTAGTGGACCTTTAGATTGTGATGCATGACGAACGATATGATGTAGTGGACCTTTAGATTGTGATGCATGACGAACGATATGATGTAGTGGACCTTTAGATTGTGATGCATGACGAACGATATGATGTAGTGGACCTTTAGATTGTGATGCATGACGAACGATATGATGTAGTGGACCTTTAGATTGTGATGCATGACGAACGATATGATGTAGTGGACCTTTAGATTGTGATGCAAAATTGGAGCGGAGGGGGGGGGAGAAAATTTATCAGATTGAAATGGGGAGACTCAATTTGTAATCGGATTTATGAATGGAACCTCACTGACCGCATTAAGTTAAAGTGTTTTGAATATACAGCCTACCACATGTAATGTAAGCTGACACATGTGTACTTGTGTACAACATGCGTTAGAATTATCAGGTCAACTTGAAATAGCATGGCATGATGTGACTAAGCATTGCAAATATTTCCAAAATCATTAATCAAACAAACTTTTGGATCAGTGTCGAACCGAGGGATTTACGGGCCTTGGGGGACTTCGCCTTATTGGGGGCCCCTGCATTATGACATTCGACACCATGACATTAGATAATGTACTTAATATTTAATGTAAAAAAATTGGGACCCCCCCCCCAGAAGCTGGGGCCCTGGGAGATTTTCAAATTTGGACCAACTTCCCCCACCCTAAGTACGCCTATGTTTTGGATAAAACAAAAATAAGTTATTTTAATAGATGTGAGCATTTGAATTCCATTGATAAGTGCAGTGGCGCAACCAGCAAAAAATGCTGGGGGGAGGGCTCACATTTTCAAAAAAGACAAAAGCCCGCCGCAGTCGAATTTTTTTTTAAACTCTTCGAATCAAAACTAAAAATTATAATTAATAAAGAATTAAGGATAGAACAGATTATTATTATTATTATCAGTTTGACCGTCTTTTTTGTAACTTTAATTATGTATTGATGATACAAAAGAAAGACTGTTGGGTCCGTCCGATTCGGCCTTGGGGGGGGGGGGTTGAGCCCCCCACTTGCACCCACCCATCCCCCCCCCCGGTTGCGCCACTGGATAAGTGTGATTGGTTGCAGAACTATTTGCTGTAGTTCCATTGCTTGTAAGGAAATGGCTGTATTCATTAATCATTTCATACAGCCTTCAACTGATAGAGTTATTGCCCATTAAGATTATCTTTACATTTTTTTTTTCCGACGTCATTATGATTTCTCCCATCATGTCTGACTACAGAAATACATATGTTTGGATGTCGACGGCTGGCATGTTTGAAAAGTCTTACAATCTCAGCTGATCTTTGATGACCGTTAGCCTAGTGTATGATCACATTCTCCATGTTTCGGGCATGCATGTTACTCACTTCCATCGGATGCACACAACACATTGTAGAAATGTAAATAAATAAACACATCTATAATTGACAGCGTGAATAGTTCATTTACATGTAAAAAAAAATCATTTTCATTTAGTGCACTGAGCAGAATAATTAGCTTTAGATAAAAAAAAAATAATAAACTATACACATTCACAAGCTGGTTTATCCTAACCAAAGGACCGTATGGTCTAGCGAGGGTCTTCTGTAAGTAGCTGGGAGCTCTCATAAGAATCATGTCCCCTCCTTTTGTTATTGTACTTTGTCTTGATAATAGGGCACGGTCCGGTATGTCGGGCACAACTTAGGGGGAGTGGGGATAGTTAGCTCCGGTCAACAGTTGTACACTCACCGACCAGCAAGCAAAAGACTACAACAATCGCGTGGGAAAGTGACCAGCAAGAGAGCGGGTGATGAGAAACAGATCACATCCCGCTCTCGCTTACACTCATTGAGGTTTTCTAACCCCCCCCCCCTTCCGCCTTGTTCTTTCCCCCGATGACGTAGGCTGGTCAGCCACTCGCTAACCAATCCCTTTTGCCTAAGTTGATGACGCATCAAAGTCAAACAGGGGCGGGGCGAGATGAAATATGAAGTCAATATTACCCCAACCTTACATAAGCTGTGACAAAAGGGCTAAAAAAAATTTACAGTAAAATACAATACAATGTATATATGATTAGCTCTATATTTAAGTTAACAGCATTTGAGCTGTTCAAGTCATGACCGCAGGTTTGCGGCACCTTTGTGTTATATAATATGTGATTGATGATTTATTATTTAAAATATGTGAATTCAGTACCAATATGCCTGTGGCGTATACTCAATACATTAAATAAACGGTCAAGATTAAGCTGTATTTATATAATACCGTCTGCGCGTCAAATCGCGTTAATTACTTAATTACGTCACATTCTACTTCCGAATTTTAATTTCTATTTTAATCTATCTAAGGGGCGCCCCCGGTCGTCATTGTTAACTATACCAGAATGTCCGACGTAGCACTCGGTCTATTTCTAGAGTCGTCCCACCTTTGCTGTTTTACTAGCACATTGTTTTCTCCTCACCTAGTCTTTTGTCGTCTATCACATTGTCTACCTTTGTTCGTCTTAGTCCTATTTGCCCTTGCTAGACATCTTTTATATCACAACATCTAGGGTAATAGTCTAAGGTATCTAAGCCTAACCAATTCTCTTGTGAGTAAAAAAAGCCAAGTCCAGCAGTTTCAATAAGGGGAAGTACCTAGTATAGTAAACAAAGCCAAGTCCAGCAGTTTCAATAAGGGGAAGTACCTAGTATAGTAAACAAAGACAAGTCCAGTAGTTTCAATAAGGGGAACTACCTAGTATAGTAAACAAAGCCAAGACCTGTAGTTTCAATAAGGGGAAGTACCTAGTATAGTAAACAAAGACATTCCATCAGTTTAAATTAAAGGAGAAGTCAGTGGCATCACTTGTGGGGGGGGGGGGGGGGGGAGTGTCTAACAATTTCTTTTTTTACTTTTTAGAAGGCCTACATTGTAATAAAAGCATTATTTTTTCGAAAGCTTTTTTTTAATATATATATATATTTAATTTTATACTTTTGTACACGTTAGTATATTTTAATTTATTTTATAAGTCTCTATAGGATTATACTGAGAATAGCTTAACAATTCGTGCATCAATGCTCAAGTGCTTAGCTTCATGTTTATTGTGATGTTATAATACCCAGGCGAGTGTCTGCCATAGATATTAACATTACTTAACTCTTAACAGTAATTCGCTTCTTAATTCTACACAATTTGAATTCATTTTAATTTTTAAAACCTACACATGTACCAACTTTGAGCATTCTCACTAAATGAGAAAAAAAAATCACAAAGTGAGTTACAAGACTTGTGGACCCGGCAGCAAACCCATACAATAAGAAACTAGTTAAAAACTACTCCGTCAAAAAACAAAATAATTTGACCCCCAACTCAATGATTAACTACCAAGCTGGTATAGGTATTTCACTTACTAGTATAACAAATGTTATTAGATTGTTGACCTCATGGTCAAATTGAAAAATTTACTATTATGATTCAATCTTTCTTAACTCCTCGATCATAACCAACTGCTCATGTTAGCACTATTATAAAAGATCCGCACATAAATGGTTTTTTTAGCCATTGAGACAGTTATGTTTGAGTAACATTTAATAAACGCAAATGTTACCCTACTAGCAAACTGGAATAATATTTTTTTCCGCCAACTAGCAATAGATGTGCGCATGCGCGACTAAACGGACTCGGACTGCATATTATTGCATATTTTTTTTTGTTTTTGGGGCTAGGGTTAGGGCTTGGGTTAGGGTTAGGCTTAGGGTTAGGAATAGGGTTAGGCGCAATATCTATAGCTGGATCCCGAAAAAAAATAATACGGAGGCCGTCTAGTCGCGCATGCGCAATATCTATAGACGGACCCCTAAAATAAGTCGCGCATGCGCACATCCATGCTGGTTGGCCGGAAAAAAAAATATTCCACTTTGCTGGTCAAGTAACAACTGCGTTTAATAAATTAAGATATTCACTCAAAGCTTTCATAGTTCATTTCCATAGTAATCCCTTTCCCCATATCTCTATTTCTCCCACACGACTGTTTCGACCCCCATTCCCCTGCAACATACGCCACAGTTTTCTCTATGCAATTCAATATAACAAGTAATAGTTTCTGTTGGTATGTTGCATTTTAGTTCATTTTATCAGGTTGTTTTTTCAGTGAACCATAGCCCATGTTTATGTTCCACGATTCAACTACGGCACGATGTTTTGTTTACATATTTTAATGCATACTATCCTTTGTCGTAGCTGGCCAGAATTTTGTTTAGAAAAAAACAACTGTTTCTTTAATGGTAAACATTCCATACATCAGTGGACATAACCCCTTTTTATTGACCACTGTATATTATGTTAGGTACTTACAGGCCCGTAGCGTGCGGGGGGGGCACGGAGTCGGGTCCCCCAAGCGTTTTGTCTTCCCCCCCCTCTTATCTGTTCTACTTAGTAAAACGTATTACCTGCCCCCTCCCCCCCCCCCCGCTATTGCCTTGCCCCTTGCTGTAGAATTTTCACGCTACGGGGCTGGATACTTCCCTGAATGAAACCGTTTGACTATGATTTGTTTACAAGCACTGTAGTAGTCCGGTATTTATTTTTCCATGACCTATTTCTTTGTTGGTACAGGCCAAATGTCTAGTGGACTCGATCCATTGGGCTAGGTACTTCCCCTATGTTTACAAACATAGCCTTCTGGTACTCAATTGGTTGAATGATTTCATGACCTATTTCTTTCCCTGTATATACATGTCCGGTGGACATAACCAATGTTTATTGAGCTAGGCAGTGCTTTTTTGTTTGTGCCGGTACACACAGGTTCGGCGTACCGGCACCTTTTTTCAATGTGGGGGGAAAACTTATTACTTTTCTTGTATTTTTACGCTTAATATTCATGTATTTTATTATTAATTTGTTAAAATTGAATTATTTTAAAATTGCGCGCAATAAGAATTAAAATAGGTGCGAACTGGTAGTTAAAAGTTAGGCAATCCATCACTGAGAAGCCAATAGTAAATTTGTATGTTTAATTGGGACAACTTTCTGTCTAACTAACTACACTCTACGACTGACTCACTCCAGCTTCAGTCTTCAACTAATTCTAAATCGTAGTTTCTCAGCCGTAAATTGCTATATCTATGCTACTGAATGAGGTGTGTATGGAGCGGGGGGGGGGGGTGGAGGGGCGTTAGTACATCAAAGCGTGACTCAAGAGTTACATCCCCAGAGTCGGTCAGCGGTCAAAGGTGAGAAGTCCAGCTCTCGAGCACGTAGACACTTTGACCTGTGTTCTGCTAACCAGAAGTGTTATTGACTCTTTACGGAGTAGAGGGGGGGAGAGGGAAGTAGGAGAACCTCTGATTAGGAGCCGGGGGGGGGGGAGGGGAGGAGTAGTTCAGGTATTTGATGGACTGTGGCCTTCACACTCTGTATAAATTAGTTCAGAACAACTTTCTGTGTAAAAAAAACAATACTGTTTTGCTACTAGAGACTGAGCAAACGAAACAATTCTCAGCTTTAATTATCTCAATTAGCATCAAAAGAAACTCAAATCTTAACTAAATCCATCATTGGCTGGTTGAGACATTCCGCCCGACCCGGAATGTAGACCTCTAAGTCTAATATCGCAAGCCATTATTTAATATTTTTATTTAAGTTTGACGATTTTTAACTGGAATAGTAGTAGTGTTAATTCATTGCTTTCGATTTAACTCAGAACCCACTTCGCTAATTTTTAAATGTGTGTGTATAGATATATATAAAATATATATGTATATATCTCCAGCTCTCCACTATTATATATAACAGTACAGTAAGTAAGTAAAGTTCCCTTAGCCCTAACGAGCCATCGGGGCAGACGAAGTGTAGAATTCATCTGTTTCTATAACCTCGGCATATGAAGGGATTGTGTGGTTAGCACAACGCACAGCCGCCTTAAGTCAGGTACTCATTTAAAGCTAGGTAAAATTGTGGGACGACTTTGAAACACATTTCGCCTGGAAAAATTCCCTCGGTTCTCACCGAGGATCGAACCCAAGACTCTCAGGTCGACAGTCGAGTATCTACACCACTCGGCCACCCGTATAACAGTATGCGTCTCTTCAATAAATCCAGTTTGACTCCCACCACGTGACCACACCATCCGCAGAGCCGTAGCCAGCTATAGTTGTGCCCTGTGCATGTAATATTGGCACCCCCTTCTCTTACCCACTGTTCAGAAAAGTGCGAAACCCTTAAAAATCTTTTACAACTACACATCCTTAAATACAATATCGTCTAACCCAGGTAGTTTTCATATTTTGCTGTTTATGCGTGGTAACCGCTCGTCTCACCCGCATGTAGTTTTCATATCGTATTGTGTTTATGGCAATAAAAACCAAATGTTGTTTTCTATTACAGTATTTCGTACATTTCTCTATTATTTCTGTTCATATCGTATTCTGTTCATGACAATAAAGGCCGTATGTTCTTTTCTTTTACAGCATTTCGAACATTTCTTTGTTATCCCTTCTGTCGTTTTTTGTTCAACCAGCTTCAGCAAGCTTTTCCACTAGTTGAATATATAATACGACATATTAATATTTTAGATACTTTTAATTTATTTCATTGATTAGAGAATATTTTTGCCTTAATTTCAATTGGATTACGTCTATGAGGTGTAAAAACTATGGACTTTATTAATTCAACTTCACACCCCGTCACCCACATCAACAATTGGTTCAGACTCCTTCTTCCCCCCCCCCTCCTAAGTTGTTGACGTAATTAATGGACGAGCCCTTAGTTAGAACATATCCAAAACTAGGTATCCGGACAAAACCCCCATTATTCTCCTAACTTATTAAGGGATGTAACCGCGTTTAACTATGATGAACGCCACTAAAAAATGGGCTACTTCCCTTGCATCAATAATACTAATAACAATACAACGTTTTAGGTCGAGATCTATGCTAGGACGTGATTATCGTGTGCTGGTATGTCAAAGCAGCAGCACGCACGAGTGCATTGCTAATTTTTAAAAAAAAAAGGTGCATTCCATTAAAATAATAAATGGTTTGTTTTAAAAAAATGCTCTGTTTTTATCGTGTCATGTTTATATTGCTCATGTTTACCGTACGAGTTCGAAATAATAATAGATATTATACACTATCTTTGCAGCTAGGTTATGATCTTAGATAGCCTCCTTAAAGCAACATATGGGTCCTGAGCAGTGCTCGATTTAAGAAAAAACCAGCGCAGTAGATTTGACTCCTTGAAATACATTTGTTTGTTTATAAAAGACAACTTTATTTGGGTTAACGTTTTTGCAAGACGGCTCTTCAGCTACTTAATTTAAAATTATAAAATGAAAATATTACCGGGTAATTTAAATCTTTGTCTGGATTTTTATATAAACATAAAATCTTTCGATTGATAACTTGCGCCTTACGACTTACGAGCGACGAATTAAAAGTGAACATAAAATTATAACCAAAGATTACAAAAAATATACTTCGAACTCTTACTGTACGTTTATTTCTATTGATTCGGTAGATGGAAACGCAGTACAAAATTATGAAGTTAAACTTCAAAATTTACCAGTACTCGCTAGACTTAAAAAAAAATCAGTGCTGGGGATAAAAAAAAAAATTCGCAGAGCCGGGGATAAATGTCATACCCGGCAGGGATGACATTAACTAAAGCAGAGCCGGGGGTGACAGTCCTCAGTGCCGGGGATATCCCCGGCGGTAAATCGAGCTCTGGTCCTGAGTGATGTGCGGATATTATTAAATGAGCATTTAAAAAAAAAACATAGTGACTATGGGCACGGTCATCAATGGAACATACCCTTTTTTTTAAAAAGTCAAATCAATTTAAATAATGGCGTCCAAATGACGTCATCCCGGCGACTGGATTCCATAAATGTTTTCTAAAAAAATCTAAAGTTTTAAATAGATTCTGCGGTTTTTAAACATGACACCCAAAGGACATAATGTGAAATAATACCATTTATAATATATACATTTATATTTTATACTTTGTACAGTCGATGTATGCCGTGCAGCCACAGTTAATATGCTGTCGTTCTCTAGTTAGAATGAACAGCCTTTAAAAAAAAAAAACTAGTGTTGGCTATTAAGGAAATGATGACCTGACCTATATCAGATTAACACCTGGCAGCTATTACTCATGGCAGCCATTTGAAAATGTATGTACTCATACATATAAGCATATATACATATAGGAGTTGTTCTAGTTACCCAAATCTGATATCACATGTTTATCAATGTCTACATCTGAGTCCAATACATATCATGCTTTGTTCTCTCTGTTGTTATTGTTTCATAAAAAAAATCTAATTGGCTTATAAAGTAGGAGTTTTGACTGACCGTCGAAGTGAACAAAAAAAATACGTGTCATGTTCAACTTATTAAAACAAGGGTCAGTGACCCACCCACGCATGCTGATATGTTTCGCTAACAGTAAAAAAATAAATAAAATATTCTTTAAAATAGAGATAGTCATACAGTAGTAAACTTGCAAACAGGCTGCGAAACTTAACTAGTTACTAAACGTCGTTCCAATCGCTAATCGTACCAATTACAAAACTTTATTTTTTCCAATTATTCAACTGGGATGTAGAAATGTAAAATGTTTGGAAAACGAATAGATTACCAATAGATAGTCATCATATATAAGATAATCTCAGTGATCATAAGATAACCTCAGTGATCATAAGATAACCTCAGTAATCAATAGATAACCTCAGTAATCAATAGAAAACCTCCGTAATCAATAGATAACCTCAGTAACCAATAGATAACCTCAGTAACCAATAGATAACCTCTGTAATCAATAGATAACCTCAGTAACCAATAGATAACCTTAGTAATCAATAGATAACCTCAGTAACCAATAGATAACCTCAGTAACCAATAGATAACCTCAGTAACCTATAGATAACCTCAGTAATCAATAGATAACCTCAGTAATCAATAGATAACCTCAGTAACCAATAGAGAACCGCAGTGATCAATAGATAACCGCAGTAATCAATAGATAACCGCAGTAATCAATAGATAACCGCAGTAATCAATAGATAACCGCAGTAATCAATAGATAACCTCAGTAATCAATAGATAACCTCAGTAATCAATAGATAACCGCAGTAATCAATAGATAACCTCAGTAATTAATATATATTTTGTTGTTTTAACGTAGAAAGAAATTAACAAAAAAAAAAGCTTGAAATCTGTAAAAAACGTAGCTGATATTGGTACATATTACGATTGAAATAATCTATTAAGGAAGGTTGCCAGGAAAGATGTGTCAAAAAAAAAACAGAAAATACATTATGGATGTTCGAATGTTAAATATATTTCGGATGCCGAAGAAATATTCAAGAAATATTTTTGTTTCGAATCCCACGACATTCAAGTATTAGTTTCCGTGACATTTCGACAAGCGGACTTGTTGACACCCCTTCCCCCCCCCCCCCCCACGCGGACAATTTAAACCAGAACAGCTCGACCGGGAAGTTTCGGCCCGGTGACAGTTCAACCCGCACACACTGCGTTGACGACACGGCGTTGACGGCACTGCGTTGACGGCATTGTGTAGACCCACTCTGTGTTTATGTGTTAGACCTAATTAAAACAGATACAAACACACGTTTAGGAGTGCTGTTATCATGTCTAAGTGGTTGTCACAGTTTGTGTGGATATATGACCAGTTATTACAACTCAACTCTTTTGCCCCATGGCCACCTTTCTCTCATTTATATTTAACTCGGGGGAGGGGGGGGGGAAACAGGGGATATAAATTTGGTAGGTCAGAGAATTGAGAAGCCCGAGAAAAATTACTTAACCAGTGTCGTGTAGCAAATAGGCAATTATATGGGAATACGTTATGTTATCACACACACCCGAATCAACTAACAGCCTTGTCGTATTTGACAACATATCGAATTTGCATTTGAAAACCGATACAAACATAATTAATACTGGTACATAATTCTTAATAATAAGTTAATATGTATATTTCATCTTTTTCTTCTTCCTTTGGCTCTACAGTCCATTTAGGACACCGGCCTGCCATTTTTACACTTCTCCACTTTTCCCGATCCATGGTCTTCTTCCTCCACTCTCTCACTCTAATGGCTTTAAGGTCTTTCTCCACTTCCCCTAACCCAGAGGTTTTCAACCTTTTTTATGCTGCGGACCCTACAGTCTTTCCAAGCCCAGGTGGCAGCCCCATAGCCCAAGGCGCCCTGGCCTCAACTTTTCGCACCTCGGGTTGGGCTAGAATATGTCTTAAGTTTGCAGATACAATATACTTAAATTCTGCTAAACTGTAGGCCTAGCCTAAATTATGCGCAAAACATGTAAAAGTCATTTCACATATGAAATAGCTATCTATCCAAAACATGAAACAATTTGTATGTCTGGTACACAATTTTCTGTTCAGTGGTAAGGTTGTGCTTGCTTTGCACTACAGCAAGATCTTCATTCATGTCCTTTGGTGCTGCTTGTTTCCTTCGTGCGACTAAACCAGACTTACGACCAGTCATCGAAGTAGCGCCGTCCGTACACATGCCAACACATTGTGTCCAGGCCAGTCCTGATTCTTTAAAAAATTCATCAGTTACACGGAAAGGTTCACGGTTGTGCACCGCGGCAGCAACTCGCAGAACAAACATTTCGCACAATATTCACCTGCCCAGCAGTATCGAACATAAACCAACATTCGGGCTGCATTCACAATGTCTGTGCTTTCGTGAGGCTGAATTGCGAATCTGATATGCTGAAGCAGGCCCGTAGCCAGGTCAAAGTAAGCAGAGGGCACCAATACCCAGCAAGGGGGCACCTTTACTTTTTCTTTATTTTGTCATCTTTTCTTCTTTTTTAAGCTGGGGGGGGGGCATTCCAAACCTAGGGGGCACGGCCCCCCAGTGCCCCCCCCTTGGCTACGGGGCTGTGCTGAAGGCGTGCAATCAGTTGGCAGCGAACATCCTCAGACATGTCGACAATTCGTCTGTTCAGTGTGTTATCAGACAGTTCAAATATATCACTTTCTGCCTCTCAAAATATTCCTTCACTTTACTGGCAAGTTTCGAATGCACTGTAGTCAAATGGCGCCTAAATTTCTCAGGCTTCATCGCATTGCTTGATGTTTGCAACACACGACACAAAGAGGTTGGTCAGCATCTGTTACCACAGCGGTGAAGCCGATTGGTATATATTCTGGATTGTACTTGTGCGGTTTTCTTTTTCGTTCGTCTTTGGCTGCTTGATCATCAGAATCTTCCAGGTTTTGGTCAATTTTCCTCTTTACAAATTTGTCCATGCTACTAGCCTTGGACAGTTTATATATAAATATTGATAAACAAAATGACCAAAAACAATTTAGTCCCTTTGACTCAGATCTCACAGGGAAAAAAATTAGAGACAAAGTTTCAGAGTAGAGAGAGTTAGAGTAGGTAATTATCTGTAAAAATATTTCACATTCTGATGACGAAAACTCACATTTTAAAATTAAATCGACTGCTATGATAAAACAAATAAAAATCTTAACAAATATATTGAATTGTTTACTAACATTTTAAAAAAGTATTTATCACATAAGCAAGTCATACGACAACAGACTAGAACAATACGTTCATGCATGAGTTCATCGCTAGAATTTCGCAGCGTTTCATCGATGCGTGATCAAAAAATCCCTATTGCCTTTTTCATATTAAAAATTTACGAAAAATCTACTTCGAACCAAAACAATCTGTGGGTGTCATTTAAATTAACAAATTACCAGCATTTGGGTATCAAAAAGTTTGGTCTAAGATTATTTCTAGGCCAATCTAGGCTTATAATAATTGTAACCACTGATTAACCAAACTAGTTAACAACAATACACACGCTTGCTCAGATCCGGATGTTTGACAGTGATGTTAGAGCTCAGTAAGTAAGAAATATTGTCAAGATGACATGACTTAAAAACTCACTGCACAAGTACATGTAGTATGTCTAGTTCAGACTTCAGACGAAAATATAAGGAAATACCAGCGGTCACTCATTACATCCTTTCAAATGGATAGCATTGGGAGAATCAAGCAATGCGAGACAATTTATCTGTCAAACCTATTTGAAATTTCTGTGATATAAAAAGAAAATATAGACTGTTTTTAACTGCTGTATAGGTATGAAATAGACATTTTTTACGCCACTACTTAAAGATTTCATTCCTTTGCCTAGTATATAATGCATATTTTCCCCATACCCGGTATGTGAATACTTAAAAAAATGCAGTAAAATTAACATGAACGAGATGTACGAAATATCAATTAGGTGTACGGAAAAGATTGTGAAGGGTTACGCAGCGACATAGAGTTAGAAGAAGGTCTTCAGTTTGCTGCTTTACTCATCACATAACCGAGTCAAAGTATCCCATTTAAAAAGAAAAGCATATTCCTTTATGGAAATAAGTACAGTAATTCGCGGACTCACTTGTCAAGGGTACCCGCGTACATAATTTCGTACCCTTTGGGGTACAGTCGCGACAAATTTAGAGACCAGCTGGTTTACAGAGAAGATAAATTAAACAAAATTTCTGCCAATAAATTGTAATTTTTTTAAAAAATAAAATAACTTTTTTTTTAGAGCATTGCATTGTGTTATTTTTTCTTCTCATCTTGATTCACTTGGTCTTTTAACTAGCAGCTGCAAATCTTTCCAAATTCAGCACTACTACATATTATAAATCCAACATAAACCGAAATCTACATTTAAAAAACTTGATGTTCATATTATGTTCTAAACAAAGTTTGGTCACACATGTGGTCAAACAGAGTAACACCCCCCCACACACACACTTACACACCTATTTTTATTGTATAGCAATTAATTACTTTTCTTTAAAAAAAAAGCTTAAATAATATAAATAAACATAATTAAAAAAAACCATGCATAACAAACATATCCAAGCGGCTTTATTAGCCACAATTGGCTTGCAGCGGACGTCTCCATTGAAACAGCTGTTGTTTGATTGTAATTAACTGTTAACAGACTTAAATACATTATACAATACCATCAGAATATTTGAACGGAAAAGGATCTATTCAGAGCCGTTAATCATTTCACCAAAATAGATTATTTTAAACATATTTGTAATAGTTTTAAAGCAAGTAATAGAAATTTCTTTGTTTTTCTTTAGCCCATGCACATTTGAAGGATTATGTGGTTAGAACAACGCCCAGCCTGATTTACTCACCCGCAGCTATGTTTACCATCGACATATCCCAGCTATGTTTACCATCGACATGTCCCAGCTATGTTTACCATCGGCATTCCCCAGCTATGTTTACCATCGACATTCCCCAGCTATGTTTACCATCGACATGTCCCAGCTATGTTTACCATCGACATGTCCCAGCTATGTTTACCATCGGCATTCCCCAGCTATGTTTACCATCGACATTCCCCAGCTATGTTTTCCATTGATATTCCCCAGCCATGTTTACCATTGATATTCCCCAGATATGTTTACCATTGTCATTATTCAACTATGTTTACCATTGTCATTTCCCCAGCTATGTTTACCATTGATATTCCCCAGATATGTTTACCATTGTCATCACCCAGCTATGTTTACCATTGTCATCACCCAGCTATGTTCACTATTGACAATCCCCAGCTATGTTTACCCATCGTCGTGACGCTTATGTTTAAATATATGACCGATCACACTCACGTGTCTCCTTACGTAACAAGTGTCTCTCAATCGGTTCTGTTGCTGTTTTTTTTAAGATTCAAAAATATTTTAGTCCGTTCTAGTTTTCGTGATACACCGCTATATCTAAGTGGTCCTCAAACTGTCACGCCTGGTGATCCACCTTCAAAGTAAAACTACATTTTAAAAGAGATAGAATAAAGGCGTCGTTAATTTTCTATATATAGATTTTCCACTTTTTTTTTGTTTGTTTGCGGGTGAACATATCTATATGTCTGTAATATAGACAAAGAGAGTCCTAACTATGCATACATAGATTCCTCGATTATCTATTTTTTTTTTCTCTTGTCGCGACCCGTCTCGTATGCGTCCGATTGTCGCGATCAACCTTTGAGATTCACCACTCCATTAGGTGGCTGATGGGGGGGGGGGGGTGGAGTGCCGTGCAGGAATGGGCCAAGTGCTGTGTACCTTTACATTATTGGAGACAACTGTTAGTGGGGGGGGGGGGGAGAGAAACGTAGGTTTGACACTAGGGACATAGAATACTGAAGTGTAGAGTATAATAATAATATATTTTAAAACGACACTTTAACAATTATTTTATGTTAGTTTCTATGAAGTATTACAAACATTCTATTAATATGCTCTTTCTCTTTTTGGCTTTTCATTCAAATTCAAAAACTTATTATGGCCCTTAAGTGGTTACAAAACCTGTAATCTTTCAACATAATATTTCACACTTTTCTACAAAATCAAAACAGCATTTTGCTTAAATCTCATTTGTACATGAAAAGGTCTATTTGGTGAAATAAAAGAAAAATTGGTAAGTGATGGTGAGGAAATTGAATGGTCAATAAATGGTGTATTGGCGGCGTTTATATCAATTGAAAATCACAGTGCTACATATGTACCATTCAGGCAACAGACAATAATAAAAGATACATGTTCCAGACCAATTCTTATAGAAGTAAGAAAGTCATGTGGAGAAACTACATACGTATAATAGGCAACAGTTTGTAGGGAGTACTCTTAAATAAATTACAATCGGTGGGAGCCCCTGGTAATGACCCCCCTGACCCCGCCCCCTCTCTGCGTGCCTGCTTATATGGCTGGTAATTAAATTACTGATTTAAACAGAGTGTGAAAAAAAAATTGTGTGGTATATTCTCTCTAAGTGATAATTATCACTCACCCATATGTTGTCAATTGTTGTGTATTAGTTTGTGAGTTGCGTAGCAGAAAATATCTGCTGTCAGAATATTGTATATTGGTGTGAGAGCTGTGTTGAGTCAGCGTGTTTGAATGGCATGGCGTCGGTTTGATCGTTAAAGGGTGGAAGATCAAAGTCGTGAATGGAGAGTGACAGGAGTGACCAGTGGAGCATGGCTGTATTTGGTTGAGGAGATCAAGGGGGGGGGGGGGGTTAGGAGGGAAAGTGGTTGTAGGTGAACGTGGAGAGGGGAGTTAACCTACGGTAAAGAGTTTATCGTAAGGGACAGGTGCTAGTTCACGAGTGTAAAATTTGGGCCGTTGGTGACTATACTATTTGTCTGGACTTTATTATTATTTTTTTCCATCATTCATTTTATAGACCTGATGGATTAAACTTATATATTATTTTTTTGTTTTTGTGAATGCATTGTTCCTATTACTGATTGGATATTTGAAGTGTTCGCTGTTGTGTATTAGTTTGTGAATTGCGCAGCGCTGTGTTTCTCCGTGCGAGTGTTTTCCCAAGTGTCATTTGGTGCGTGGTGCTCAAGAGACAGTTGTGATGTTGATCTTAAAAGAATGCGGACATATTATGAAGTATTAACGAAGGAGATAAATGTGAAGCCCAACAAGATCCTGTACACAACAGAATATACAATCGTTTAGAAAAAAGATATCATCTACTCGGCTAATTTTTTGTCATTAACATTTTCCCTTGTGCATCCACCCAACCATTGTCTGTTACAAGATACCGCATTACAATAACCGAATGAACTATTAAACAATATACGGCACAGGGTCAACGAAAGTTTGACACTTGCTGACAAAGTAGGGAGGAGAAGGAGAGAGAGAGGGGGGGGGGGGTAGGTTCTATAAATTTACATTCAACTTATGGACATTAGGAACGGTTATCACCTGTTACAGTAAATATCACGTAAAAAAAAAAAGCAGACGGTTGGCGTCACATGGAGGATATGCTCATTTTTATTGAAATAATTTATCCTTTAGTAGCATTCTTTCCCTTTGCATCCACCCTATCGTCATCTATGACAAGATGGCGCATTGAAAAGACCGAATAAATTATTAATAAACGATATATTACACAAAGGCGTCTTCGGAAGATGGGTGCTCTTTTCAATATAATGGGCTTGTGTATGTCTGCTATGGATTTGTTAATTGATATTTCTTTATTACTTTAAATCATTTATAACGGAGAATCGATTATATTTGATGATTGTTTTTAAATATATTAGACATATACAAAAAATGTAATTGCTCTACCTTTGGATATGTAGGAGTTATTCCACTTATGGAAGTTGGAAACTGTTATAACCTAATTAAGTGATACCCCGTAAAAAATGCGGGTAATTGGCGCCACATGGATTAGATGCTTTTTTTTTTAAACTAGTATATAAAGCTTTGTAAAGTCGCAGAATAACCACAGATCAACTGAAATAGATAACACGACAACTCTGTAGAAATGTTGGCGTTGAATGTAAGTAGCTTATTACATTATACACTTTATACCAATCTTACATATAGTGAATCTGTTTGACTGGACCTGTAGAATGCATACATTTCGGTTACATTAAGTAGTACAAAATGTATTATAACGTGCTACAGCAACGCCATTTTAACTTAATTAAAAATAAATTGATTAATAAGGACATAATTAGAATGTAAGTGGTTCAAAGGAAGACGCACTTAACTCAACAATTGTGCCAATGTAACTATAATCAATAATGTCAATGTAACGGCTGTTGGAAGATGGCCTTGTACACACTCGTTGTGGATTCGTCCCTGCACTTTAGTTAAGAAGCACACCTATGATTTGTCTATACCCAGTAGCATAGGTTTAATGGTCATTAAAATTTGAATATGCATCAAATGAGATCGTAACAACTAAGTCAGTAAATTTTACCTGTATAGTAAAGTACACAGATCAGAGTCAGCTGTACATTTCAGAAACACAAGGCACGCTTAAACACACAATTTGATTAAATAGACTAGATAGGTAGATTAGATAAATGTAACGATCAATAGATAGTTTGATTGATAGATAGATAGATAGATAGATAGATAGATAGATAGATAGATAGATAGATAGATAGATAGATAGATAGATAGATATAGATAAATAGATAGATAGATAGATAGATAGTTTGATAGATAGATAGATAGATAGATAGATAGATAGATAGATAGATAGATAGATAGATAGATAGATAGATAGATAGATAGATAGATAGATAGATAGATAGATAGATAGATAGATAGATAGATAGATAGATAGATATTCATTGATTGTTTTATATGAATGTATGTGGTGTGTATTTGGTTTGTTTCTCTCGTTTCAGATGTTCGGAGCAGTCACTTTGCTGGTGCTACTTCCTTTGATCCATTACAGCTACGGTAGGTGGTAAATTACAGCTACGGTAAGTGGTAAATTACAGCTACGGTAAGTGGTAAATTACAGTTACGGTAAGTGGTAAATTACAGCTACGGTAAGTGGTAAATTACAGCTACGGTAAGTGGTAAAATTGAAATACAGAATGAAGTACATTGAGCTTTACGGGTAGGGCTCCTTACAGCTGTGTAAAGAGATAGGTCACTTTGTTAAAATACTTCTTTTTGTAGTAATATGTTTTGATTAATGGTTTACGTAGAAAAGTAACAATAGACAAATGATGTATAATTGGTAGACAGAAATGTAATCAAATTAATGTCTTTAAAAACTTCATGATAAATGTACTGTCATTGCTTTCACTATACATCTTCAACAGCTTCAGATTCTAAGACATTGTGTGGAGATAAAAAATTGCCCGATGGGAGATATGTTGACCCAAACTCATGCGAGAATTTCATCATTTGTATTTCTGGATACAGTTACGTCCTGCCTTGTCCAGAAACATTATTCTACAGCCCTAAACTGGGCTTCTGCGATTACCCGGACAACGTCCCAGAATGTCAGACAAAATGAACGTCTTCTTTTCTATATAAGAAGTCATTAAACTACATGAAATAAAAGTTGTATGCTTTGGCTTTATACGTGTATATATATATATATATATATATATATATATATATATATATATATATATATACATATATATTGTTAGGTTTGTGCTAATTATATTTACAACATTTATTAAATTAACAGAAAATATGCTCAACACATGGGAAAGGAAAATATTTAGGAAAATGTATGGGCCAGTAAAGGATAATAACTAGTGGAGAAGTAGAACCAATTCAGAGCTGTACGAACCAAATATAACAGCTGAAAATAAATTAAATAGATTGAGACGGGTAGGGCACATAGAAAGAATGGAAAACAACACAGGCAACACCCAATGAGAAAAGGCCTAATGGCAGACCGAGAAGCAGATGGTTGGAGGAAGTGGAGAAAGACCTTAAAGCCATAGGAGTGAGAGAGTGGAGGTAGAAGACCACGGATCGGGAAAAGTGGAGAAGTGTAGTATGGCAGGCCAGGGCCCTAAATGGGCTGTAGAGCCAAATGTAGCCAAAGGAAGAAGAAGATAATACAACTCCATTTTTCGGTAGATATTTTAACAATTAATCAAAGATGCACAACCTTTTCAACCCTGACTGCAGCATTCACTGTTCACACGCATTTCCCCCAATCCTTCTCCTATCACTGCCTTTCTATACTATGCTATCGCTCTTTAGAAAATATATATATACAAAATATTTATTTTTAACGGCTTCCATTTTCCCATGCCACGATTGAAGGGTGTGCACTGTGCACCCATGCTGTTAACAAATAGCTGTATGCGGGCCTCATCGACGTTTTGTGTCGCCGCCCCTGAATTATTTTCTACTTACTTCAAGGCTTAGATGATTTGTCTTCATATTTAACCCTCGTCTTAGATGATTTGTCTACATATTAAACCCTCGTATTAGATGATTTGTCTACATATTAAACCCTCGTATTAGATGATTTGTCTATGTATTCAACCCTCATATTAGATGGTTTGTCTAAATATTAAACCCTCGTATTAGATGATTTGTCTACATATTAAACCCTCGTATTAGATGATTTGTCTACATATTAAACCCTCGTATTAGATGGTTTGTCTATGTATTCAACCCTCATATTAGATGGTTTATCTAAATGTTAAACCCTCGTATTAGATGATTTGTCTAAATATTAAACCCTCGTATTAGATGGTTTGTCTATGTATTCAACCCTCATATTAGATGGTTTGTCTAAATATTAAACCCTCGTATTAGATGATTTGTCTACATATTAAACCCTCGTCTTAAATGATTTGTCCACATATTTAACCCTCGTCTTATATCATAGAGGTAGATGTAAAACTGTCTGAAAGACGCCAGTCGTTAGCGGGATCTTGTGGGAGAGGAAAAAGTCCCTCATTGATTTTTAGTGTTGAAATGAATGGGCGAATAAACGATATGTAGCGAGAAGGGAGCAGGCCCGTAGCGTGCGGGGGAACAGGGGGCCAGGCCCCCCCCACTGCTTTTTTTCTGCCCCCCCCCTGCTAATTTGCTCTACTTAGTAAAATGTATTACCTGGGCCCACCCTGCTATAGCCTGGCCCCTGCTGTAGAATGCCTGGCTCCCTGTTGTAGAATTTTCACGCTACGGGGCTGGAAGGGAGATGTATTTCGTGGTGTAGAGAAGAAAAACCATATATGTATATGTAAATATTAGTATGTTTTGTTGTCTAGCATTGTGCTAAAGTTACACATTATTATTGCCGACATACTGGATACTGCGGTTTGCATCAAACATCTCCTAGTCATCAACCGAGCTTTTAATACTTGACCTTTAACCATAATGTGGATGTTCTGAAAAATAAAAAGAAGTCCAAGTTGTGAGATGTGTCAGTATTTGAAAAATTATAATAGCGGATCTGTTAAACCAATTGATAGGTTTTTTTACATGATTTTTCTATTTAGTATTGTTACAGAAAAAAAAAAAAAACAATGTTACTTTCATTGTCAAAAAGTTGTTTAATGCTTGCTATTTACACAACTCAGTAATCTTAATCTAGATCTCAGATGAATAGCTTTTATAAAAAATACTAGATGTACCCTGCAAAACCTTTGCATAGAGTTATATCCCCTGAGGCTTGATCGGTATGCTAGGTTTTTTTTTTGGGTAGATCCGATTTTTTCATGCTTGTATTTTAAATTGGAATACTGTTGTATTAATTCTTCACTTTTGAATTAACACAGAGCCCAAATCGCTTTTATATATATTATAATATATTAGTAATAGTTAAAACAAATTAATAAGCCATCAATCAATTACTTTAGCTAGTTAGATATATTTTTACTTTAAAATAATCTTTATCACTTGAGTTCTTCATCATGTGGGGGGAAGGGGGATAATAAAAGATATTTATGGAGGTCACACGGGATTAAGTTCAAAGTCTGAGGTACCATTCACCTTCCCCCCCCCTCCCCCACCCCACCAGTTTACATTAGCAGTGACAGTGCCGACCGGACCTCTCAACATCAAATCTTCTAATTAGGCCACTGGTAGGTAGATATACAGACATACAGATAGATAGATAGATAGATAGATAGATAGATAGATAGATAGATAGATATACAGACAGACAGACAGACAGACAGACAGATAGATAGATAGATAGATAGATAGATAGATAGATAGATAGATAGATAGATAGATAGATAGATAGATAGATAGATAGATAGATAGATAGATAGATAGATAGATAGATAGATAGATAGATAGATAGATAGATAGATAGATAGATAGATAGATAGATAGATAGATAGATAGATAGATAGATAGATAGATAGATAGATAGATAGATAGATAGATAGATTAAACTATTGACTTAAAATGACCGGTAAAGGTCTTACTCAAATGGCCAGTAAATTATGATCTTTAAATGAGTAGTAAACAACCAGTAAACTATTAACTTTAAATGACCAGTAAACAATCTACCTGAAATGACCAGTAAACTATTTTTACATAAAATCACCACTAACAGGAGGTTATTATTTCCTTCTTTACATCAAATGTTCGATGGTGAATAGAAAAGCGTACATAATAGAAGGGCGTATCTATCTTACAGATGAAATATCTATGTTTACATGCGTATGATCATAGCCCTATCATGATTGTCACTTGAAATTAGGTGTTCCTGTGTGTGTGTGTGTGTGTGTGCGTGAGTGCTGTTTACTTCTATTACCCTCTATTGTTAAACAAGACTTAATAATAGTATACCGTTAACCAACCATCATTTTTAGAGAAATATTATAAGTTTAATAAAAAAAAAACATTTATTTCATCTGTGTCTTCTTCACATTTATATTCGGTTGTATTTAACAAAAAAAAAGTTAAGTAAATAAGTTACACAAACATAAAAATCGATGTTACGCACTGGCTGGTGTCACTTGATTCGGCTGAGTGGGTGTGTCAGGATATGGGTAACCACTCTTGTGTTTTGATGTGTTTTTTTTTTTTATACCTTTAGGCAGTGACTGGCCTGCTGTTAATAAATATCTCCTGATAGACTACTTCGTACGCATCTAAGTATTGTACTTAATAAATACAAGTAAGAACTGATTGAATCCACAATGAAGTTATGGCTGGCAGACCCAGGGATCGTGTTGATGATGATAATCACAGCCTGCCAAGGTAAGGGAATATAACCTACTGCATCTTTCTTGTTTGTAGTCCCTAACTTGGTTTAGGTAATCTCGGCCAAAGTACTGTCGTGCACGGACTAGACCTTATCACACACTTGGTTGTACTGACGGACGATTCAGAGCTGGTGAAAATATTGTTCTAGTACATCCCGCGGGTCAAATACGGCCCGTTGAGCTATTTAACCCGGTCCGCCGCCTGCCGCTCATTTCGTAGTAAAAAGCACATCACTAGCATTTTATATTACGACTTTTACATTAAAATTATATAAGATCTTGTCAGTTTTCAAAAAGGTTTGCCCACCTTTCTTCTAGTATAAAAAAGGGAAAGCCTTGCCTAGGATAGTGAGAAAAGTATTCCGGTAAATTTATATTATACTTTCTATAAAATGTCGAATCATTAAGCATTAAAAAAAAACTTACTAAATAAAAAGTAACGAAACAATGGATTATTAAAACAAAATCAGATACTAGATAAATGTCACACTCTAATAGATTTTTTTATACTAAACTCTAAGAAGAGCTGCTCGGTCACAGTTAGTTAATAACCGTGGTGGCTTAATGCGGCCCCATACAAAGCCAAAAACACTTTATATTTTGAACAGTATTTAAAAAAAAGAAATATGGTATGTATGTGGGCGCATGCGTGTGTGTGGGGGGGGGGAGGGGAGGTGTGCGTGCGTGTGTGTGTGTGTGTGGTGGGGTAATGTTTTCACTAAGTATTTAAAACGATGCCGCGATATGCAATGTAACTTATGATTTCACTATTTGCACAATAGCATAAATGCATAAAATCTATCCAAATATGCCTTTTTTTTTAATTTATAAAACATCACATTTTTTATGATTGTTATAATTATGAGCTTGATCTATTTATTCCCTTTTTTATCGGATAAGAGGGAAAAATTCTTTTGTGGGGGGGGGGAGCTATTACACTCCCTGTCCCTCACTCCCTCCCCTCCCCCCACACACACACACGTAAAATGGCGCAGCTGTTTGTTATATATTATAAAACAGCCCATTCTCATTATTTTCAGAATTTTAAAGCATGACTTAGTCATTACAACCTCAAACCCCCCACACACTCACACCCGATTCATCCAACCCCCCTCATCCCTCAAATGAAGCTCCCCCTGTAAGGGGTTATCTTTTACTGATTGGATAGATGTGGTATTTTAAGTTCCACCTGCCAAATCGTGTTCAATGCTTTTTTTTTTTAATTGCGTATGCGCCAAGCATTGCATACAATGTTTAATTGGTAGTAAAACTTCATATGTCACCTATCTGGCAGTATTGTCGCGTATTTCTTAATGCAAATTTCTTATCACCAATTGAGACCCACTGCTACTAGAGGACCGCGCCAACACAAATAATATTTATTTAACTCAAATATAATCTATGTCGAATACGGTTATCCTAACTGATGCTATTTGTTTACGTATTATATATAAACCAGAATGGCGAGGTTAGCTAAAGCCTGGCATTATTTGTTATGAACTGGTATTGACGTCATTCGGCTGATGTAGTTTTTACTTTCACTCAGTGTGGACAATCTATGTGTTTAAAAATATTGAGTCAAGCAGACAATCAGGCCAACAAGCCCACGTACGTTGGTTTATAATCTAATGCGTTTCAGTAAAGAAAGATGTTGAAAGACTGGCCAGATTTATTCGCCTTATAAGGATATGAGGAAATTGTAATCAATTTACACCTACGCAAAGACAGATGTTTAAAAATTGCTTCTTTATCTTTTATTTTCAAGTGTAGTGAGCAGCTCCCATATCAATAAAAAATTAATTAAGATGAAATATGCTTTTATGAATTGTGACCTTTCGTTAATAGCTGACTTTAAGATATCGAACGAATAGTCTTCGATCCAACTTTAAGGTTTTCTGTTTTAAGTTTCATTCAAGGTTTTTATTTTTCAAATGCGCCAATTGTATTAGGGATATACTGTTATTGTGTTGTTTTTTTCCCCCCACGAGGAAATTAGGGTTAATCCCTTTGTTTACTTACATTATACATATTACCAGTTTCTCAAATTATTTAAGCCACAACATATGGATTAGTAAAACTCTTTCCTTGATAGTGGAAATGATCTGCTAAATCCCAGTTTATCCCTTAGATCTTATAAACATCTATTGCCCGCGAGCTAAATCTAGCCAGACGGACGTTAAAATCCGGTACGCCAGAAGTGACACACACACTGCACCAACCTATATGTTATGATGTTCACACTTATTTTATATTAGTTCATGTATGCACTAATCCATCTGTTCTTCATCCGGCCCGCTTAAAAAAATTACGAGACAGATGTGGCCCTCGAATTTAAAAAGTTTGCCCACCTTTGCTATGAACTAATTAGGGAACTTGTTTTAGTAGCGCTCCTTCAACCCCTACCATAACCGATAGTGCAGTGAACATGTAGGCACCACTGGATATATATTGATGGAACTTTTGCCATTAACTGAAAATTCGTTCGGTCTTCTTCGCTCGAGATCGAACCGGCGACCCTCAGGTCGAGCACTTGACCGCTCGACCAACCGTCTACTATATGTTAATGATAAAAGGAATCATAAACAGGAGTAGGCGATTAGAAGATCAGGCCATGATGGTTACTACTTAATTTGTTTATATATTACTAATGTCCCAATTATAACGTGTCAATTTTTCATGTTATAACGAATATTTTATCACTAATTGTGATAGTTTTTAGTGAATTCTTGACACTGTTACCTACTCTTGGACCTCCCTCATCCTCACAGTTTCCAACCACTGTGGCCCGTCTTATCATACAGTCTAACCAATCGCAAAGTCCGTTTATAGCAGATTTCTGTATCAGGCAAAGCCACGAAGAGTATTAGCCCCTGGCATATGTTGAGATTACACAGTCTTATTACGATCATATCCCTGCTACAGCCAAGGGTGCAAAGTATCTTGAGGTACAACAGGGGAGGGGGGGCGAGGTAAAAAGGCGTCTTCGTAGTTTCAAACTTCGGCACGGTTGACGCCGCCAACAACAAGACGCCGCCTAATTACCGAATGCCGAAAAATGTCGCTCAACTATAACTCAGCGGATTTCAACCTTTTTTTTTCGCGACTGTACCCCAAGGGTTGCGAAAGTATGTCCGCGGGTTTCCCCCTCTCAAGAAAGTTCGCGAATAAAATTACTTATTTTCATAATGGAATGCGCTTACATTTCCAATGCGATACTTCGGGACGGAGTTTTGTGATGAGCCATATAGCAAACTGGTGATCTTCTTCAAAAGCTCTGTGTAGTTATAAACGAAAATGATATGCCGCTGCCTATACCCCCTCATCAACTTATTCATACCAACTGCTGAGAACCGTAGCTGTAGCTCATTGAAAGACTCAAGCTGTTGTCAGCTATGTACCAGTATAAGCAGCTCACCGTCAACTTAATCGCGAAATCTTGCATAACCACTAAAGAACTCAGCAGATGTTAATCGTGATTTGGCTACACAACCTAAAGCTATTATCTCATCCTTACAGTTAGCAAATTTACAGAGTGTGTAGTTCTTTTTTTTTTATTTCCGTTGTTTGTTTGCTTTTTGTCGTTTTATTTATTTATTTATGTTGCCTTTTTTTTTTGAGAAACCAAACTCAAAAATTTGAAGAAAATTTACCTCATGCCATCTTTGTTGGACTATATGTTTACCTTTTAGTCACCGTTTGCTAAATACAAGGGAAGTAGCCAGTTGAATAGGAAAGTATAAAGAATAAATATTTTGAACTATCTCCCTTCAATTCAGGGCTGGTAATGCAAAAACATCTTGAAGGGGAATAGATTTCTTCTTTTTTTTAAAAAAAATGCTGCGGATCGCTTAATTGATACAGTAGTTGCCTTTGTATATAAATGGATCTATCTTATATATGTTTTTTTTTCTCATTAACATGTTCTGATAACACGTGAGATCTTCTCTTTGGCTCATGGTATACGATGTTCAATCAAATATACTGAAGTGAAACCGTATTTAACGTATGTAACAGGAACTGAATTGAATTCCATAAGTCGATCGATCGGCTCCAAAAAAAACGGACAGGGTGTCTGGATGGGGCTTAGCTAGTAAGTTGGATCTACTTGTTGTTGGTTGCGGGTTCAAGTCCCGGCGTGTCCATTCAACTATATACGTCTCCCGTGGTGCTTTCATGGCCATTGCACTAATTTGACTATGGTGGGATGAAATAATTACATTATAACGACCATCCCATTGGTGGTATTCAAGGATTTTTCAACTACTGTTCAAACGAAAAAGGCTGACCAAAAAAAAAAATCTGATTTTGTATGAGGAAAGTTATCATTCTTAAGATTTTTACCTGGTAATAACAAATGGCATGTAATCTTTTTTAAGTATTGCTAAGTCTGAATCGTTATATCGTTTATCTGTATTGTTATTATTGCATTCTATTGATGAAATTTTAATATAAAATATTTGTGTATTAAAAAAAATGTATTTTCTAAATTTTCAGTTTCAGCACAGGATAGTGTAGACTCTGAATGTCTGCAGACAGCCTGCAGGTGCACGTTCGGTACTTACTGGACGACCGACTCGAAAGGATGCAGGCAGTGCTCCTGTCTACCACAGAATTGCTCCGTGTCCTGCCTGGACATCACCTGCCCTAACGGGCGTGTGGTCAACCCGGACGGATGCCCGACCTGTACATGCGAACCTGCTGCCTGCGAACCGACCGTGTGTCTTACCATAAAATGCGCGTTCGGCTTGGAGAGGGATATCAACGGATGTGAAATTTGCAAGTGCAGAACATCCCCATGCCCATTCATTGAATGTCCGGCTTTGGAATGTCCCCAGGGCTTTTTGTTTACCAAAGACGCTCGCGGATGTCCTGTGGACTGCACGTGCCCCGCGCTGTGTCCAGTCTACGACTGTCTCCCAGGCGTAGCTTGCCCTGACGGCTACGCCAAAGATGCGAACGGTTGCGAAACTTGCCAATGTAAACCGTTAGTATGCCCCCGTGTCAAATGTCTTGCCCGTTGCCAAAACGGCTTAGAGATCGACTCCAAAGGGTGTCAGACATGCAAGTGCAAGGCCAAACAGTGCCCTCTTCCGAAATGCAGGCCGTGCCAGAATGGTTACTTGAAAGATGTCGATGGATGCCAGACGTGTCAATGTAAACCTAAGTCATGCCGGCAGTACAGATGCAAGTTTTCTTGCCTTTACGGTTACCAGACCGATTCAGACGGTTGCCAGACGTGCCAGTGTAAGCCTAGAGAATGCCCACTCCTCAAATGCCAACCCTGTTCAAATGGTTACCTGAAAGATTCTCGCGGCTGCCAGACCTGTCAGTGTAAGCCTGCGCAATGTCCGCTTTTCAAATGCCTGCCGTGCGATAAAGGATATGTTGTTGACTCACGCGGCTGTCAGACATGTAACTGTCTGTAATGTCGTACCAAGCGATATGGAATGTGGTCCTGAAAAATGTTGTCAATTTTATTTTCAAAGTCTTTTATTAGACATCAGATTTACTGTAACAATAAATTTAAACATCAGATCTACTGTAGCAACAAATTTAAACATCAGATTTACTGTAGCAACAAATTTAAACATCAGATTTACTGTAGCAACAAATTTAAACATCAGATTTATTGTAGCAACAAATTTAAACATCAGATTTACTGTAGCAACAAATTTAAACATCAGATTTACTGTAGCAACAAATTTAAACATCAGATTTACTGTAGCAACAAATTGAAACTCTTTTTATTCATGAAATAAATACAAGAATAAAGAAAACGAATCTTAAAAAAAAGTTTCGTATTATCTTTATCGTCTAGTCTTTGATTTGTGTCAGATGATGTGCGTCTAGCCTTTGATTAGCGTCAGGTGAAGTGCAAGTTTTAGAATGCTTAAATCAATCCTAAATTGTATGAATGCTGATGCAGTGAACTCACCTTCCATCTATTAGATACCGGTTTAGTTCCCAGCAAAAAAACTAGGTTATACGCCCTTTTGTGATGCCCAGAGTCTATAAATAGTTAGAGACCAAAAAGCGTGTGGTATGTGTTAGCCTGGAATGATAAACAAACGAAATAGCGCAGCCCCAAGAGTAATGGTGGTGCACACATACCAGAGTGAGGGGCTGCAACAGATTATGTGGATGAATATTATTTGAGCACTAGATCAAAGGCCTGGTACCCGGACCGGCGAGTGACTCTTTATAATTGAGTTGTATCCCTTTGACCATCTTTACAAATTATACACACGTAAGCACGCGAACGTACCTACCCCAGGCTAGCCGATTATGTATTAGATGGTGTACAATAGACTTGGCCCGGCATTGACAAATGCATATCATCAATGTAGAAACACAAAATGTTTTTTTTTTAAAGATAATAATACTATGCGACTGTTAATAGTAATTATGAAAACACTGTTTAACAGTCTATCAGTTGTTTTTTTTTTCCGAGAAATTACATAGATCAAGGGTGGGCAAACATTTTGAGTTGCAGGCCACATTGGTCCCCTAAATTCGACAGGCGGGACGGACAAAGATAGATGGGGTGGAGTATTGACAACTTCTAATGTAAATTAAATGTAATTGGCATACAGGCCCGTAGCGTGCGGCGGGAGGGAGGCAGGTGGGCCGCCCCCCCCCCCCGCGTTTTGTCTGGCCTCCTCTGCTTATTTGCTCTTCTTAATAAAATGTATTACCTGCCCCCCTGCTATTGCCTGGCCCCTGCTGTAGAATGCCTGGCCCCGGCTGTAGAATTTTCACGCTACGGGGCTGTTGGCATAACATAAGAGACCAGTGTTATCCTTCAATGTCAAACAGTTAGCGGGCCGAGGCCCAAATTAAACAGAAATAGGTTAGGGATGTAGTTTTTTTTTTTTTACATTCCTGACCTAAATCAGGTATAATATGGTTACCTTAGCATTCCAAGTTAACTGACAATCAAGGGAAAAAAAATTGATCATTCAAGGAAATCGCTGGCAGCTTACCGTTAAATAATGTAAACGAATCACAGGCCGGGGCTTTCATTTGGGGGGTATTACCGATCTCTTGTCTTGTTTAATATGTTTAAAATAAACTGAGAGAAAAAATAGTTCGGTGAAAGACAGTTCAGCCAAACATACTACACATTGCATTAAATAAACAAAGCGCAGGTCAGCGGCTTCAATATTGAACTACCTATCTCTGTATGGTGTAGGACGAATGTGCTAACTATTCCAAAAAAAAAACAAAGCCACTACCAATCGACTATATGTGTTCAATGTGTAAGTAAATTGTTCGCTAGTGGTTGGAAGGATGCCCGTAGCCGGGCCCCCCTGCGTTTTGTCTGCCCCCCTGCTAATTTTTTCTACTTAGTAAAATGTATTATCTGCCCCCCCCTGCTATTGCCTGGCCCCTGCTATAGAATGCCTGGCCCCTCCTGTAGAATTTTCACGCAACGGGGCTGTTGGCAAGTGGGGAATAACCCAGCCCAAGTGTGACTATGCTTTAGATAAATGATATCGGCCTTCCAAGTCTTTTATCTAGTACAAAATACTTCCAGGAGGCCGTACCATACATAGTCCTAAATATAAAACACAAATTAAAGAAAAGTAGTTAACAAAAAAAAAAAAGGCTGGCACAAGGTAGCTGCATAAACGCACCCAAGAGCTGCATTAAACCAGGTTTGGATTAAGGTCACATTAAAGGCTTTAGCCTTGCTACAAAAAAAATGAGGCTTTTTTGTGAAATATCAGTCGAAGGTTGTTTCATTAAATTGTGATTCTTTCCAATAAGTCACAAACATGGTGTTAGTTACTTATAACTACAAGAGACAATTAATACAATGTATCAAACACGGAAGCAAATACAGTATTCTAAGGAAAATGTAAAAGAAACATTTTATATTTTTACAATAATGTGTATATATATATATATATATATATATATATATATATATATAATCTGGCTGGTTAAAATTGTTTTATCCAACATAATTAATATATACAGTGTGACGGTAATATACAGCTACAGTTATCAGTGTTATGAAAATCAGGAAAAAATAAAGAAAAAAATTAACAAACAAAACATAAGTCCTGTTTTATTTCATTTATTTCTCACACAGTAACTAAATCATTGAAAAAAAAATAAGCTAGATGAATATTAACATGAACTTGTCCACTGGTACTGCATTCCAAATTGTATCCAGTAAATCAGTTTGTCCGAGTTGGTTGTCAAGTCTTAGGTGGGGCATTTACATCCGCAGGCCTTGATGAAACCTTCATTTTTCTTAGGGAACGTACACAAGGACCGGCACCTGTAGGAGGGACAAATCTGTACGCAGTCGCAGGTCTGGCACCCTCTCAGGTTCCTCTGGTGACCAGATGGGCAGGGCTCACAGTTGAACTCAGGGCACGGGATCACTTTGCACTCGCAGTAAGGGCAGCCGAGTATCTCCACGTATCCGTCGATGCACACCTTGGAGCAGTTGAACTTGGGGCACCTGGGCTTTTCACACTCGCACAGCGGGCATCCTAAGGCGTCAATCTTGAACCCACTCTCGCAGATGATCTTGCAGTCGTTCAGAGGGCAGACGCACTTGCAGATGGTGCAGTTGCGCTCGTCGGTCTGGTAGCCAAATGGACAGTGGAGATTGGGGCATCTGTATGGCTGGTCACACAGAATGGATGAAGTGGCTAAACACAAAAAATAAAGTACCTTTAATTTGTTGTTTAAACATTTAGAAAAATGAAACAAGAAAAAATAAAGACAAAGAGACTTTGACTGATTACTTAAAACTAGAGCTGCTGTTCGATTAAAAAAATTGATCGAAATTAACGCATGATTAAAAATTTTAATCGCAAATTAACGCATATTTTAATCGACACAATATAATACATTTGTTTGTATTCAAACTAGTATGTAGTAATATCGTTGCATAATATTGGCATAACAAACAAGTCAGTTTAAATTACGAAAGAGGTATAATTAATTCAGAAAGATTTATTAAACATTTGCACATATGTCTATTGATATGGTTATTGAGACCGGTTTATTGACATGTGTTAATCACGTCCAGGCACGCAGAGGGGGGGGGGGGCAGGGGGGTCATTGCCAGGGGGCCGGCATCTGTTAGGAGGCCCGGGCCGCCCCTACCATGTCAATTTTTTCACGACTTATGTTCCCGCCCTGAGGCCCGTGTCGGCTCTCGGCGTCACTGATCACGTCAAGTGATGCAAATTGTTTTCTTTTTAAATTAACATCAATGCCAAACATGTTTTCCACCGTTCCATTGATTCCGAACTAATGACGTATGTCAACCGCTGTTCCCCCCCCCTTTCCCTGTCATATTTTGTAACACTTCGCCTCGCGTAGGTCTTGTTCACCCTACCCTCCACTACCGCACCTACCCCCCACCACTTCCCAACCCCCCCCCCCCCAAATACACACGTCATTTGTGCCTTTTTCTTTCTTTAAATAATAGTATAGCCAGAATGTACTTGCTACCTTATTATGAACGCGTTTTTTTTTTTTTTATTTTCCCTCCTCGCCCATCCCAATTTCATTTTTGACACTTAGCAGCCTCTCTCTCCCCCCACAAAGATGACGTTACTTTATTGCTTCCCAACCACCTTACCCCCTCTATCCCAAACGATTGCACGTGCCGAACTATATAGCACGCGTCTACAGAATGATGTTCACTAATGATATTCAAGGTCATAAATTAGAATTAAGAAATGACAATCCTATTGTTTCAAGGTCATATTGCTGTGATTTATGTAAACGTGACAGTTTCAGTGTTCGGGTGTTTTTTCTTTATTTTTTAAAAAATGTAGTTTGATCTGGTTATAGAATTGGGTTATTTACTGATTTTTTCTGCAACTGAAATGCTAACATTTGGGTAAAATGTAATGCATTTAGGTGTTTGTTTTAAAAATTTAATCGCATATTTTTAACGCATTAATTACTCTTTAATTGCAGCAAATCAACAGCCCTATATAAAATTTAACTCAGTGTCACAAATATTCTGAAATATACAACCACTGTCTACTGTACAGATGTGTGCATAGCCTAGTCTAGACCATGTCTAGGTACTGTCTAGACACTAATAATAGGTGTCATGTATATGGAAATATTAGTGCAGTTGCTGCAGACGTGACAAGCAAGATGCTGTTTTATCCAAATGCGATACAAAATTATGTGCAAAAAAAATGATTCACAATTTCTAGCATCTCGTTATTTTGATCTAATTATAACCGGGTTCATTATACACTTGTTGTTTTTTTTTTACCTTCAACAATACACTGTTGTACCTCCACCAATACACTACTGTATATAATGTAAACGAGTAAATGAAACTTTTCTCTTTTTACATCGACCGGAAAAGGAGCAGGATTACTTGTCTTCATTTCATCTTACTAGTGGGGCTTTTGTCGACATACCTGGGGGTTAGGGTGTGAGCGAAATGCGACAGATTGGGGTGGTAGATCTACTTAATAACTAAATGGGCCATAACTTTAAAATGTTGAGAGAAATTCTGTTATTTTTCGTTTTTGGTGAACTTTCATCATTTTGGTAAAATTAACGCATTTAGGTGTTGCGTTAAAAATTTTAATCGCAAATTTTTTTTGACGCGTTAATCGCAAATTAACGCAGTTTAATCAGCAGCCCTACTTAAAACATTACTTATAACTTCATAACTAGAACATGTTTTGCTATTTTTACTATTATGTAGTACTAAGAGTAAATCAGAAATCTCATACATTTTCCAGCTGATGACTTACAGGAATTAGAAGTATTTAAATACGATCATCAGCAGAGAACTAAGAGTACATTGAGCCAAGAGAATCGATGGACAAAACAAGCAGGAGGACTTACTTACAGAAAGAAACACAAGCTACATATTGAGAGGCATAAAACCAGATAGACAGAAAAAATACAGATTAGTTAGAAGATAGACGTACTGACAAATAGACAAACAGAGAGGTAGAAAGATAGACCGACAGATATACAGGTATATATATATATATATATATATATATATATATATAGAGAGAGAGAGAGAGAGGGAGGGAGAGAGAGAGAGTGAGAGAGAGAGAGAGAGATAGATAGATAGATAGATAGATAGATAGATAGATAGATAGATAGATAGATAGATAGATAGATAGATAGATAGATAGATAGATAGATAGATAGATAGATAGATAGATAGATAGATAGATAGATAGAGAGATAGATAGAGAGATAGAGAGATAGATAGATAGATAGATAGATAGATAGATAGATAGATAGATAGATAGATAGATAGATAGATAGATAGATAGATAGATAGATAGATAGATAGATAGATAGATAGATAGATAGATAGATAGATAGATAGATAGATAGATAGATAGATAGATAGATAGATAGATAGATAGATAGATAGATAGATAGATAGATAGATAGATAGATAGATATTTAATGTACATGTAAACTTGTCACTTACAAATCACTTGTACCCAAACACAGAGCAGTAAAATCGAACAAAGAATAATTTTCCGACCCATCTCAATCTAAGAAAAGGGTTGTAATTTCTTTACAATAATTCGAGACCTGAAAACTCACATCCTTAAAATGTCACAGATAAATGAGAGTTTAAATACCTTGTTTAGTTTTTATTTGTTGTATTGTTTCGCAACAGTAATTGATGTCAATCAATAGTCGTAATCTACCAGGGAAGGTCTCACGAGGCAGTAAACAGTCTCACCCTTGATTTAAGTAAAGAGAATCAACCCGGTGTCATTGTTTGTTTTAGTTTCGTATCCGGTTGATAACATAACGCATCGATACGGTCTCATTGGACTTATGTTTCATCTTGGCCAACAGCTTGTCAAACTTATTTTTTTTTCGTTTTCAAAAAAAGAAAAAGAGTTTGACGCTTATATTATTTAAAACTATTTTTTTATTGATTGCATGCAGGGCTTACACTAGAACTCCCATTAATATTCACGTTTATTTATGAGATTTTACAATTTTTTTTTAAAAAACTAATATTTGACATGGGTGTATTTGTTATGGTGGTTCAACGAAGTTCTTAGGGAGTCCTCGCAATATATAAATGTATACATTAAGAAAGGAGTCCACGTCTTCTAATGAATTGACACAGGGGATCCTTCTTAAAAAGGGGGACGGATGGTCGTGCGGTAACGCGCTCGACTGTCGACCTGAAGGTACCTGGTTCGATCTCCAAGTTCCCGATATATCTCCCGTGGTGCCTCCATGGCCGTTGCACTATCGGCTATGGTGGTGATGAAAGAAGGGCACCATAAAACCGTCCCATTAGTGGTTTATAGGATCTAAGGGATTTCATCTCATCCTTACAGGGACTTTACACATCCTTCTTAAGAGGAATTCGTTTTAAATTGATTAATTCCCCCCCCCCAATGTTTTAGTATAAAAGTAAAGTTCATTAATTCCCTATGGGCACATCGGGGCAGATAACTTGTCTGTTTCTGTAAAATAAAGATATGGAATAGATTAATAACGTAACAATAACTAATATGTCACACAGTGTGCATTTCAATAAGGCTCACATTTGAACTCGGGGATACAAGGATATTTGCCTTAGAACGCGCTTGACTCTAGTCCAGCAATCGGAGATAATTTTATCACAGACAAGTCTGTATATTTAGAGGGCCACGCATAGGACACACACTCCGTGGGCTTTGCGCCATGCAATTGCCGCCTTTATGGCAATACACCGTGTGTGGGCAACGAAGCAATGGTTTTTTTTTTATACCTGCACCACATTTACACTTCAACATCTAAATGCATAAAATGTATTTCTTTATCAAAAGATAAATATAGTTACCTAAAAGCAAGTTAGACAAATGCTTTATAAACATATCAAAAGACACTGAAATCTTAAATATTTTTTTATATTTTATGAACCGAACTTCGAGTATGAAGGGTTCTACAAATAATGAGAAAAGAGTCGACTATTTACACCCGCGGTTCCCAACCGATGGTACGCGTACCCTAATGGGGTTCAGAAAAGGCTATGCAATGGTACGCGGCGACATGATATTTTCATGTAAAACAACCAAGAGTTTGAAGAAGGTCGCCAGTTTTGTTGTGTGTGAGGGGTACTCGCGGACATACATTCGTAGCCTTTGGGGTACAGTCGCCGAAAATGCTGAGAACCGCCGATTTACACCACCCTGCATCAAAAAGATATACATATTTAAACTTTTTTTTTTATTTTTAATAAATCGCTAAGAATAGAATTTGAAATGTTGATGTATTAACTGATTAACTACAACATTTGTTTTCCGCCCAGTTTCAGTAAGTAAATTATTTCTAACAAAAAGTAAAGTTTTTATAAAACAATACTGGGAACAAAAATACTGTTATATAGTAGGCCTACATGTACATATTTCTAAATGATTTTCTTGCAAAGTAAAAGAAATTAAACTAATTACTTTGCATTACAAGTATCTGGACTTTTTAATACTGCACAACGTGTAGGCTTTTTTAGTCTTAAAAAAATATTTTGTTTCAACGTTTAAAAGAAGAATTCAACTGATTTAACTTTAAAATGTTATAGTCAAAAGTTATGAGATATTGTTCAAACACACTATAGAGTTGTTTTATATTTATTTCCAAGCTGTTAAGCATTACTTATTACGTTTAAAGATTAAACGCTACATACTAATTTAAGTATTTATTAATTAAATTTCGTCAGTTAAATAAAATAAATAATGTATTGCATATGTAACACCTAATTGCATTACATTCTATCAACCCCTTGTTTAAAACAACTTTGAAATTAATTACCATTTACAAACGTTCAATACACAATCCCTAAACTAAGTATAGGATTTAAAAAAAAAATACATTCAAAGCTAAGGTTTACAAAACTAACTTGAGTATTCGGGATAAATAAACCAATTTTTTTATTTCCAAATTTGTTTGTATTCAATTTGATAGAGGATAATCAAACAGTTTCTTCATAAATTTCCATACTTTATATATCTAAAAAAAAAAAAAAATTTACAATCGCTTATTAAAATAACATCTATCTATTTACTGCGCCATGCTCACTGTCGGGAAAGTGTAAATGAGCTGGTGTGTTGGACTTTAACAGTCGTAAGCTCCGCGATTGGATAAATTTGCTGGTAAACTGAATCTGTTTTAAAAAAATGAAAATAAATAAGGCAAACGAATCAAAATAAATGAAATCAGCTTAATTGTTTTTTTTTAGACAAGTATTTAAATTAAAGTTAGAATGTAATAAAATTGCAATAAGTAAATTGCTAATGCCCTAACAATTAGACAAATTTTGCTCCAACGAATATTGTACACATTCGATTTTAACATAACCAAACTAGGAGCTTCTACATTGGAGACTTTAACAGGCCATTATGATAATGAGATGATCGATTCGTTCATCATTCGATAAATGTCATAAATTGATTTCATTATTTATTAACATTGTTCATCTATTAGCCTATTTGATAACTTAAAAATATTTCTAGCACTTTATGCATTTTCTAGAAACTTTACGCAATCAATTCAAGTTTTAAATTAACTACTTTAGGCCTTGAATTTTGTTTAATCATTACTGATTGTTTTGATCAAAATAAATGTAGATCAAAGAATTTTACGCTACCTAATCAAAATAACACAAAACAGTACATTTAAAGAACTTTTGATAGTTGGTTAAAACAAACCAGAACAATGACCGAATAATGTAAACTCAGGTAATCAATTAAGTAAATATGTAAAAATTAACCGATATATTTACCTTTCTATGATACTGTATCCTTCTAAATAAGCACCAGGTTTTATATAGGTTATGCCGGAACAAGTAACGATGAATGTTGTCAATGATCCGTTCTGAGATTGTTAACATAATACAGTCGTTAATCAGTGCTTTTTTTTTTTGTAAAAAAAAAAAAATAGGTGCCGGTACTCAGTGATGGATTGCCTAAATTTTAGCTATGTTCCCCCATCCTTCTTGACCTACTACAAATGGTTATTTTGTTTACAGTTAGATGACAGCGCAATACCTTGGGCTTCCTCCCCCCCCCCCGCCCGCCCCCAGTTGCCACAATTTAAGTCCGACGCTGTTATATATAGCTAAAATTACAGTTATACTTATAGTCAGTGTTTGAGTTTAGAGAGATAGAGAATTTTAAGTATTTGAGAGAATTAGGCGATAGTGAATGTAGAGTGTAGAGATTTTTAAAAAATTAGAGAGTTTAAAGTGGTAGAGATTTATAATATTTTATAAAAAGTTGTATTGATAGACAGAAAGATGAGGATATTAAAAATTGAATGCATATTTATCGAGATGAATTTAAATACCTTGGTGATACCTTTGCAGTCGTCTTCAAATTCAAATTTATATTGTCTGTGCTTGTTATTCGAATAAAAGTTACCTTTACAGGGCCACGGTCTAGATGAACTGTAGATTTTTAAAAAAATTGATTGTCTAAATTGTGCTCATCGAAGACATCCTTACAGTAATTTAAATCCCTGAGAAAGTTTGATCAAGCTACTAATAGCATGCATTACTGTTTGTTAATGACTAGTTTATTGTGTATTGGGCAAAACACTTATGCTAGGGATTGTTCGGCACGAATGACGCCATCATCGTGCACAAATATATGCAAAGGGATTTCCTTTATTGTTGTAGTTTTTTTTTTATTTTTGCTAGCAGTGATACTGCGTCGAAACTTGAGTACAGGAATCTGATTGGTGGGTGAAAATGTGCATGTAATTAAAGGAAAGAGGCAAAAAAAACACACGAAAACTATTTTGAGCTAAAAGACCAGTGCTAAAACCGTACCGAGGGGGATATATTTACGATTCCATATTGTTCTGAATTGGTATTGGCGATATGTTATATCTCTATTGTACTGAATCGGTATTGGCGACATGTTATATGATTCTCTATTGTTCTGAATTGGTATTGGCGATATGTTATATGATTATCTTTTGTGCTGAATTGGTATTGGCGATATGTTATATGATTCTCTATTGTTCTGAATTGGTATTGGCGATATGTTATATGATTCTCTATTGTACTGAATTGGTATTGGCGATATGTTATACGATTTTCTATTGTACTGAATTGGTAATGGAGATATGTTATATGATTCTCTATTGTAGTGAATAGGTATTGGCCATATGTTATATGATTTCCTATTGTTCTAAATCTGTATCTTCCTATTGTTTTTAATATGTCACATTGAACTGAAAAAGTATATGTGATATGTTTTTAAGGTGCTTATTTATGGCCCGTAGAAAATGTGAATTGGGGGGGAGGGGGGCTTTAGACCAATCTACATTTGGGGGCTCTAATCAAAGGGAATTGAGGTCCCAGGGCAAAAACACCAGAAAGAGCTCAGATTGCCGGTTCTTGAGGCAAGCAAAAAGAGTCTTCACACGGTTACCCTAAACACTGCATACCCTTGACGGCAGCCTATTTCAACTATCCATATGAACGGATATGATTTACAGAAACTTACATATTGATCTGTAATAAATTTGTCAAAGTTGAAGCTGATCCAGTCGTACTCTTGGTACCGACCATCAGGAGTAAAATTGGCAGATATATGAAGCATCAGCTTTCCTAGTTATATAGATTGTAAAGAATTGAAAATAAACTGGCAGATATATGAAGCATCAGATTTCCTAGTTCTATAGATTGTAAAGAATTGAAAATAAACTGGCAGATATATGAAGCATCAGCTTTCCTAGTTCTGTAGATTGTAAAGAATTGAAAATAAACTGGCAGATATATGAAGCAACAGCTTTCTTAGTTTTATGGATTGTAAAGAATTAAAAATCCGAAAAGTAACAGTATATTTTTTATTAACAGGTTTTTATGTAATCACGTTCTGGTAGTAATATATGTTACTTCAGCTAATTAGCAATTAGACTTCTTGTTCTTGCATAAAATAAAACTTTTTTTTTCCTTTTCACTATCTATTTCACTATTTCACTATCTATTTCACTATCTATTTCACTATCTATTTCACTATCTATTTCACTATCTATTTCACTATCTATTTCACTATCTATTTCACTATCTATTTCACTATCTATTTCACTACTAATTCATTAGAATAGCTTCAAGGGTTTACAAACACGAAGCCGTTTCTTTACTTTTTAGCGCAAATCTGCATTGATGTGCCAGCGAAACTGGTGAGGTTAACTTAGTAGCTTCTTCCGACAAACAATAGTATGGGTTCGCTCCGTTTAAAGCTCCTTTCTGAGCATAGCGGGCTATGGGGTATCTAAATGCCCTGTCACACCTATACTTCGAAGCAGTTAATGAGACTTATTGTAACTTCTACTATTTTAAAAGATACATAAGAGCAATCATGAAAGTTTATAGTACTCATAGCAGTAGAGACATACGAGCAATCATGAATCATTATAGTACTCATGCCAGTAGAAACATACCAGCAATCATGAAAGTTTATAGTACTCATAGCAGTAAAACCATATGACATACCACGTAAATCCCTCTCCGTATAATGGATGAAGGCCGAATAAACGAAATTCGCAGACACCATGACCACAGTAGTGACGAGTACAAAGTTCATCATCTTCATGATTATGTTTATTGTTCCTGAAAAAAAAGCATTATAATGTGTACGCAAATGTATGCACATTGAAGTAATTTAAAAAGTAAGAAGTTCGAGATATTTTAAAACAATTTTGTTGAATTTTTTTTTATTCTTTTAGTATTTGACATTTCTAATGTTCAAAAATATAAGTATTAAACAATCCTACCTTTTAACATAAAAAAAATATGTATTATTCCTTTTGAACACGTTTAAGTAAAAACTTAGCTTTCTAGTTGAGAATATGTCGCTCAAAAGGTCACTAATATTGTAGTTACGGACATTGTCCCCTGGATACAAGAGAGACTGAAAGGCCTAGTAGAACGACTTATGTAGAAAATAAAGCGAGTTCGAATGCTTTTAAAAATCAAATGCGCTGAAGTATTTCATAAACTATTTGCTACACACAGAGCTGAAGGAGTAAATTGGGCAAGTAAGCGAGATAAAAAGAAAACCTACATACCTATATATATATATATATATATATATATATATATATATATATATATATATATATATATATATATATATTGAGAAATAAATTTGCTTGAGTTTAAATGTTTTTACATACCACCTTTATCTTTGTTGTTAAAATCTACAGACTGTATAATGTTTTGTGTAGTGGAGATGTACTATTGTGGAATGGAGGGACAATACAGAACAGAGATGACGTTTTTATCCTGTATCACTGTGTGTGGGGGTAATGAGAGAGAGGGTTTAGAGAGACACACATCTCCTGATGAGTACGATGGAGTTGATGAGCTCAGTAAGTAGATTAGCGTAAAAAACAACGGTATTGTAGTGTCGTCGGAGGCGGAATAAACAACTAGCAAAACTGGCAGTAGGCCCTAAAGCCCCGAAATTGTAGGGAGCCTCCGATGAAACACCGACTTTACGCCTTGATGTATTGATCTCACATTATCGTCCCTTTTTATTTAAATCGGCCTCAAATGCCATCTTTCGCCTGGACTAAAATGAGAATTGGACTCGCCTTTTCCTGCCATTGTCGTAATCATGTCAGTATTTAAAATCCTATTACAGACCAGATGGTCTAGCTGGATGGGGTAAATGTTGTTGAATACAGTCAATTTTAAGTCCTGACTTGGGCTTTATCAGCGTAATAACGTTTAACAGTATTGTACGACTTCAAAACGTTACGATGTTTTGGTGGCATTTCGGCTGTCTGATTGAGACAACTTTTTTTTTTTTTTTGCTAAAAATCAAATTTTTTTAAGCGATTAGAAATTTTTAGACGAAAAAATTTTTCATCATGGAGATTTATGATTTCGAAATTTCAGTTGTAAAAATAGGAACGCCTTCTGTGCCGTCAGACAAAGACCTATACATAGACATACGAATATAGATATTGTGTACATACTTCACACATGAGGATGAGCTTATGGCCGAGTTGTGTAGAACACTTGACTGTCAACCTGAGAGTCGCCGATTTTATCCAGCTTTAGATGGGGAAACAGACTTTAGTTAAGGAAGCAAAGGCGGCTAAGCGTGGTAACAACTAGGGAGCGACCGATAATCGGATCGCTATCGGTATCGGACCGATATTGGCAATATCGGTTAATATCGGATAGGCCGATATTTGTAGGGAGCGACCGATAGTCGAACCGATATTGGCACTATGGGTTTTATATCTCAAATGTGCCTTTCCTTCCTAAAATAATAATATAGCAATAAAGTATTAGCTCCCTTGTCATTAACACGGTTTTTTATACCCTCCCCCCCTCCGCCCAACCCAGTTTCATTTTAGACACAGCAGCACAAAGATGACGTCATTTACCAACAGGGTCGGCGAGTTGAAGGACAAATTTACTTTTAATCTTCTTTAGAAGATTTTGCTTTGCTATCTTACTATCAACTATTTGTTAAATGTTTTAGTGAACAACAGAAAAGAAATTGTATTGTAAAATGACACTCTTTGATGTTACCGCATGGCAATTCAAAGCAAAATTTTGATCGGTCGGCTTTCATTTTTCATCTTCTGTTGTTCTTTTCTTTCTTTCGTGTGTCAACATTAAAAATTCTTTCTTTCGTCTCATTTTGGTTATAGCAACAGTTGTATCAGGGACGAGGCAGGCATGAGTGTTTGTCGGTTTAACTCTTAGAGAAAAATCTATTGATGTTTTTATTGCTATATACAAAGCACAATCGAAAATATGCCTTTCCATCATATTGACATCGCTAGTTTCAGAACGTTAATTAATTAATAGACTTGCCAGGCAATAAATGATGCCTAGCTGTTGACAAACATTGACAAAACAATCGAAACATAGATTTTAACTTCGTAGGCAGCAGTTGAAAGATAAGTTGGCTTCAATTAATACTATATTTACAACTACCGATTGCTGAACGTCCATACGAAGTTTTATTGGTGTTACATTACATTGGTTAGAACCTGTGTTATTCTCTCTGGATAGCTTAATCCCAGGATAGGTCCCAGGAAATTTTCTTCTCCCGGGATATTGTTGGGTAAATAAAAGGAGGCTGGGAAAGGTACCAACCCACACAATCCCATACAATAGCCGTGGTTAGAGAATTATCATTATAAACGGGTTCATTATACGCTATAGTACCTTCACCGTTACACTACAGTATATAATGTTAACTAGTGAATGAAAGCAGGAGGTTTACTTGTCGAAGGGCTAAATAACCAAAACATCTTCATTATATATTATAAGTGGGGCTTCAGTCGACATACGTGGGGGTGAGAGTGTGTGCGTAAGTGGACGGAAAAGTCTACGCAGGGGTACGCAGCGACATAAAATTTTCGTTTCAAACAACATAGAGTATGAAGAAAGTAGCCATGTTTCTGCGAACCTACGTGTGTAGAGGTAGCCCTGGCCCCTGGCCCCTGGACATACTTTCGAACCATTCGTGAAAAAAGGTTGAGAATCGCGGTTCCAGGAGTTACCAGTGATACATAGGCTAGGGTTGGTAGGGGTTGGTAGGGTTGGTAGGGTTGGAGAGTCGTGGACAACCTGTTACGGCGACCTCAATCCAATGCAATCAAGGAGATGTTTAGGAAAATTAAGCGAGTGACAGACACGCTTTAGTTGTGTATAATGGACACATTCGATTAGCGTTCGAAGTACTAAAACCTTACTTTGTGAAATTCGCTATTGAATTATAGAGATAAAAAACAACATATGATTACCTCTCTTTCACGCTGTATGCTTCTATTACAGCGTTCTGTTTCACAATAGTTAGCCCGTAGCAAGTCAATATGAAGGTCGTCGTTGGCCCTTTCTGAAAATTGTAAACTTAGAGCATCTATAGTGGTTACTTAAGGAGATTTAGTGGGGCCTTCAGCAATGGGGGGGCCCATGCAGTCACCTAGTTTGCGTATCTATAGTAACGGCCCTGGCGTGTCTCAAACAAACACACAAACGGAAACAAATGCGCACTCTCATACACACAAAAACAAACGCATACTTTCATACATATATATACACACATACATACTTTATTCATCCCTTTAATTATTTTTAACGTTTGCAATTGAAGGCTTATTTATAGATTAAAACTAAACCAAACCAACAGCTTATTTTGTAATGGCTAATAAGAGTTTAACTATATGTAAGCTTCCCTTAATATAATTATCTAAAACTAAATTAAAGTGTCACTTGTAGATCTCAGAAATCGAAAGATTTCAGAAGAACGTGATATCGCCCGTTCAAGTAATCTTGCAGTCTATCTTTATTTTTTTCATAGCTGTAAACTTAAAAATAAAATGTACTCGTTTTGCTTTTTCTTCATTGACATTGTCAAAAGGATAACCCAATATTAACCGATTTTAACATGTCTTTACTCAGTTATCTCCTCACATTGATCAAATAATCATGAAAGGCTGATAATTTACCGAGTCCTGAAGTGCTGTGACGACCGTAAAAAAAAATTACTATAACTTTACAATAATTCTTTACTATGAATTGATTTTAGGTGCCGTTCTAGAGCAGTGTTTCCCAAACTTTGGCACTAGGGTACGCAAGGAAATTGGCGTGGGTACGCGCTTCACCGGACTGAGAACATCTTGTAAACATGTATGGCTAAAGTAAAAAACAAAGAAATGAGGGGAAACAAAGAATAAACTGAAAAAAAGGATTCTCAAAACAAAGTGCGCTGGAAGCTCTTTGGTTAGCATGGAGTACAAGTCATTAAGCATATAAGCTATGAGTGGAGAAAATCAGAAATCTAATATATATATATATATATATATATATATATATATATATATATATATATATATATGGTATGTTACCTTGCCATTTTCTATGCAGTTGTCAATGAATTCAAATTTATATTGTGTTTGCTTGCTATTCCAGTAAAATGTATCTTTACAAGACGAAAAATGAAATGGTCTGTAGAGAAGCATCAGATAGTCAAACATTGTTCTTACAGCATGTTCTAAAAATATATATAGTAAGCGACATTACCAATGCATTCAGGCCCGTAGCGTGCGTGGGGGGATTCGGTGGCCAGGTCACATGGATAATATTTCTAGGGGCCTTAGTTTTACAAGCGACGCTTTTGACAGTGTTAAGCATAGGGGCGCCAAGTGTAATTTTGTTTAAGACCCCCCTAAACGTTCCTTTGATTAGGGCTTCCAAAAGTAACTTTGTGTAGGGTCCCGAAATGTTCGTTTGTCTAGGGCCCCTAATGTTTGTTTGTCTAGGGCCCCAGATGTTCGTTAGTCTAAGGCCCCAAATGTTCGTTTATCTAGGGCCCCAAACGTTCGTTTGTCTTGGGCTTCAAAAAGATAAAAAAAGGACTGCGAAAATGAATAAGATCTTTATATTTTAATATAGTTTCCTTTGATCAGCAGGTTTCTAGTAGCTTCACGTGAGCAGATGTTTTCTACAGTGTGACGAATGAGAATAAAATCACCTGATAGACTGATATGTTGCAATGATTTTATCCCCTCTTGCATGAATATACAAAGGAACAGCTTTAATTCCTCTTTTTGGAACACTTCGTCGAAACTGCATTACATGAATCTAATTGATGATTAAAATATAATCATAAATATAGTCAAGAGAATAGTTAAAGATAAACATTAAAAAATCTTGGATGCCAATTTAAGTTAAAATATTTTTGCGTTTATTTTCCAATTTATGAGTAAATAATGTTAGAATGGATATATTTTAGTTTAGTTAGTTCATATTGCTAATGAATCAATGTAGGAGAATTAATTCAGAAAAAGTTCCTGTTAGGTAATTGTCTTATCGTAATCTACACCAATTAATGGGATGAGATATTATATAGAGTACTTTTTTTTATAGTTTTCATAGTTTCAACGGTTATTTATACTGTCTAGAGTACTTTAAAGTTTTCATAGTTTCAACGGTTATTTATACTATCTAGTGTACTTTAAAGTTTTCATAGTTTCAACGGTTATTTATACTATCTAGAGTACTTTTCTTTTATAGTTTTCATAGTTTCAACGGATATTTATACTATCTAGAGTACTTTATTAAAGTTTTCATAGTTTCAACGGTTATTTATACTATCTAGAGTACTTTTCTTTTATAGTTTTCATAGTTTCAACAAGTATTTATACTATCTAAACCAGGGCCGTTTTAAGGTCATCGTAGGCCCTAGGCACTTTCAATGTAGTAGGCCCTAGGCACTTTCAAAGTCATAGGCCCTCCCCATCTTCATTTTTAATATTTTTCAAGAATGCACATTTTGAAATCTAAATAAACTTTGAGGATGTCATATGCGGCTATGCTAAGACAAAGAACCGAAAAGTTAACGTACTGTGATTTACAGATCTACAGCACTGCAGCTTGACGTGCTCATCTCACACGGTTATATATAGTTACTTTAATACTAACATTATTATTTTTTTTATTGCATTCTGAATTAGTTCTGGCTTTCGTAGGCCCTTGGAAAGTCCGTAGGCCCTAGGCACAGTGCCTACTGTTCCTAGTTGATAAAGCGGCCCTGATCTAGACTACTTTTATTTTAAAGTTTTCATAGTTTCAACGGGTATTTATACCATCTAGAGTACTTTTCTTTTATTTCTTTTATTTGACATTTTAGTCCACTTTCATAATAGTATTTTTTCAATGTTTCATTGTGTTACACTTTTTTTTTATTGAACAATTTTAGAGTTAGAATAATTAATGAACCTTTTGACTAATAAGCATATATTGTTTAGTCAACTTTAACAGTCCTATTAAACACAAGTGAGACTATAAAAACACAAAAAAGCTTCAAATGTAAACTTAGAATCTCGTTTGACATTCTACGAGATACACAGAGTTTAAATTAAATAAATGTTGGGTTTTTTTTACTCCCGACTCAGCCAGTTAATAGAAACAAACACCTACATCATATTCAGTTCTGTTATAAGTAAAGCTGATCCAGTCGTAGTCATGGACTTTGTCATCAGGTGTAAAGTTGGCAGATAGATATTGCATCAGCTTACCTTCAGCTAAAGATTTTTAAAGGAAAATGGGCTCTGTGATGATTATAATTACAATTATGAGTTAGCCGTACTATGTACTTAATGTTTCTACTCCTTCAGATATTTAGTAGGCATCTAATATTTTTGTGTAATTGGCAATTGCCTAGTTAGATTATTCTTAAATAAAGTTCTGAGAAACCAAAGCGCACATGATATTAAGGGGGAAAAAATGATAATAGCATTCGCCACTTTTGCCTGATTTAATGGATTCCCCGCCAGTTTTTGGCAATGTTTTTCGCTGAAAGTTTTTAATAAATGGCGGGTTAGGGGGTTATTTGCGGCTTAAATATTTAATATTAATTAAATAGAAAAAGAAAATGACATATGAAATCTAAAAAAAACGAGTAAATGTTGATATTTCCTTACACAGTAACTTATTTGGCGGGATTTCAGTGGGATTATGGTTCGGCATTTTTCGTTCAAAAAACATCTGGCAACATTGGTACAGGCTCTTATATAGAAGAGACATAAAATGATGTCTTCACAGACGACATCTATTCTATAATTTTAAAACTATAATCCTTGAATTGTTGAAATCAATAGTCAACTCAAAACTAACGCTATTGCATGACTGATCCTGTCTTTGTAAACGCATGACTGGCCAGATATTCATTGGGGCCTACTTCAGGAATAAATGTGTGAGGGTCCCGTTAGTTCACAGTCACTTTTAGAGTTGGGCTGGAAAGGGGGGGGGCGGGGGAGGAACAAATGCCCTGCATGTTCTTCGCATGGTTCCTGGCTCTGAGTTCAGTTAATGAACTACTAGTGGTTCATAGCAGTGCCGTTTTAAATTCAACGTAGGCCGTAGGTACTTATATAGTCGTAGGCCCTCCCCATCTACATTTGTAATATTTTTTTCAAGAATGCACCCGCACTTCTTTGCGATTTGAAATCTAAATAAACTTTTGAGGACGTCATATGTGACTTTGCTAAGACAAAGAGCCGAAAAGTTAACATTTACAGATCTGCAGCTTGACGTGCTCATCTCACACGGATATTTATAGTTATTTTAATACAAACATTATTAAATTTTATTGACTTTCTGAATTTGTTTTCACTTTATGTTCTGGCTTTTGTAGGCCCTTGAAAAGTCCGTAGGCCCTAGGCACAATGCCTACTGTTCCTAGTTGATAAAGCGGCCCTGGTTCATAGCATCTAATAGAATTCTTCTCATCCTTACAAGGACTTCAGACACCTTTAACTAACACTTACAAAACTCAAATTGATAAAAAAAAAACAATAATGTAGTTGATTTATTGCACGGAACAGGTTTAACAGACAAAGGAACACTTGGGGCCCTGGAAAAACGAACATTTGGAGCCATAGACTAACGAACATTTGGGGCCCTAGACAAAGGAACATTTGGGGCCATAGACAAACGAACATTTGGGCCCTAGACAAAGGAACATTTGGGTCCTTAGACAAACGAACATTGGGGGCCATAGACACTCAACAATTAAATTCGGTGCATTGACCCCCAATGATTTACCAAGTACTTCAGCTTCAAATACTCTACCACCAGTTACGAAGTACACATACTCCATGGCCATAGTAATTGTCAGTACCAAATACATTGTCGTCTTGGTTTTTTAGCTGATCCTGAAAATAGCATTTACAATTTAAATGTAAAAATAAATATAGAGCATAGCACTCTGATCGCAGTGCATCAATACCGTATAATATAAATTGTATTGCATAATATATCTAATTAAATGAACACATTGTAGAATTAAATAAAGGAACAATTATTTCGCTTTTCTTACCAATGACTGTTCACCTGCTTTTTTTTTTGTACTTTGAAAAATTGTAGTGCATGTACAAGGTTTGCGGTTTACAAATGCAAGCGCTCCTGCAAATTGGCAAATATTTCATGTGTGTAAACAGCTTTACAGATGCGCGTGCATGTGTGTGCTGCCAAAAGTAGTTAGTTTTTGGCGGGCATTGTAGAATATACAGATATACACCGGTAAGTGGTATACACTGCAAAACACTGATGTATACAGCTTCATAGCTATATACTTTTATGTGCATCTATATACTGCTATAAACTGTTACTTATTGCAATGCGATGCTAACACTTTTATATACATCTATACACTGCGATATATATCTATAATTTTATACAATTTTATATTTCGTAATACATTGATGTACATAGTTTTTCTGTAGTAAAATAACAGACATTAATATTTACTGGTATATACTGCAATATAATGCTATAGACTGCAGTATATTGCTAAACGTTGCGATTCACAGCTTTATACTGCTATACATTGATCTATACGAATACTTGTAGACAATATGATTCTATACAGTTTTTTTTTACTGCTGTACACATCTATATATTGTTATACATTGCACAATAGTGATGTGCACAGTATACTGCTAAACCCTGCTCCATATTGCTCTACACTGATATATACTTAAATATGCTAATATATATGTATATAACTTACTTATACACAAAGTCGGGCATCGCTATATACTGCTATACACTACTTATACACAATGCTGGGCATCGCTATATACTGCTATACACTACTTATACACAATGCTGGGCATCGCTATATACTGCTATACACTACTTATACACAATGCTGGGCATCGCTATATACTGCTATACACTACTTATACACAATGCTGGGCATCGCTATATACTGTTATACACTGTTGTGTAATACAGCGAAAGATGCTTTGTTTTTCACCCACCTATATATTATATTTAAAAGTCTTGTTTCTAGTAAATATGACGTAAGTTAATAAATGCTGGCGATCTTCTTGGGGGACAGGAATTCGGAAAATTGGGTCTCGAACTCAATTATGGGTAAATTTAAAGACTGATGACAGTCATTATGGATCTCTTTGGCAGTTCGAATGTTTAGTAGTCAAACATAGCCAATGTGGACATGGTCACGCTAGCATTTACTTTGAATCCTTTTCAACTTATACAGGAAAGACACATCCAAGATGGCAGCTCTAGAATGATACACTCCCCCTCCCCCCCCCCAGCTGAATTTAGTTTATGGTTCTTAGTTCTGTTTTTATTTTTTTATGCACAGATGTGAATGATTGCCAGATGGTAAACAGACTACACAACACTTTTTTTTTCTTCTCCTTTAAGAACCGCATGCTGCCCATTAAGACTTCGGTTGGCCACCCCTGTCACAGTCACTTAAATCACAATGTTAATAATTTAATGAAGACAGAAGTTGGCAGATTTTTTTTTTGTTAGTATGCACTGGGTGTTGGCAATATGTGCAACACCTAGGTTTGTATTTATTTACTACAATATACATATTTCAAGCCAGACTTTCTATTGTTGAATAAGAAGTAATCGATAAACTGCCCTTACGTTGATGCTAACAGAAAATCAACATTTAACGTGTGATTTATCTCCTATGATACTATCATTTGGGCCATAGCTATCTAATGTTTGGTGCCCTCCATCCAATCTGATAAGCGCTAAATACAATTAACAGCGCTCTTTCGGCGCCCCTTCCTAGATGGGCGCCCTGTTTGGCCACATAACACGTGGTACCCTCCCTACGCCACTATCAAAGACTATCAAAGACAATGGTTAAATGAGCTGCTCGACAAAAAAAAAATTCGCATATATTAAAAATAATGTTTTATTATACTATAATACATACCACTATTTCCCTTGGGATCGAGAGAATGTGTTGACTATTCTCTCGGATAGTTAGGAGCACAGTTTAGATATTATAATATACTGGCTGTTCCCTGCAAAACCTTTGCATAGAGTTATATCCCCTTAGGCTTGATCGGTAGGCTAGGTTATGTTTTGGTTTCGGACAGATCCGATTTTTTCATGATATTATTTTAAACTGCAATACTGTTGTATCAATTCTTTACTTTCGATGTAACGCAGAGCCCAAATCGCTTATATATATATATATATATATATATATATATATATATATATATATATATATATATATATTATAATTTGTATATGGAGTTGATCAACAACAGTTTGTGCAGTGACTTTTTTTTTTTAAATTGAAGGAGTGGAGCAATCTATCAATCACTTGTAATCCTATTACAGACCATATGGCTCGATGTGGTTTGAATATGTCTAAGGGGGCGATAATGGAGAAAGCTAACACTTCTAAGCGACAGTGTCAGAGATGTTGGGAAATAAATTAGCCAATCAGTGTAAAAAAAAAATTGAGATTCGGTATTTTTTTCTTTGTTTACATGCTTTTTAGTGTCTGAAGTCCCTGTAAGGATGAGATGAGCAATCTCGTAGATCCTTTAAACCACTAAATGGGACGGTTTTTGCCGTGCCCTTCTTTCATCCCCTCCATAGTCGATTGTTAAAATGACCGTGGAAGAACCACGAGAGATACAGTGGAGGCTTTAACCATGACCTTAAAAATATACAGTGGTCCTCACCGAAGATCGAACGAGGGACGCTTTATCGCACGACCATCCGTCCCCACATGATTTTAGTGTCGATGTGGACCACAACGTTGGAAGGAAGCCCAGCAAAACACAAAATTTACGTCTTGAACATTTTTTATCTCCCTTGCCTTTTTTTTTTTTTAAAAAAAAACGGCCTTTACTTTTGACTATAAGAACTAATTTTTTAAGAAACTTGGGTGACCTATTTTAGATCAGCTCACGGCAAAGGTCGAGGTTTCCTAGCAGCTAAATTATAAAAATCCGCGTCTCTCAGGGCTGCAACTGACCTGAAACGTGCGGGAAACATTAAGCAGCACAAGTTCGGCCCCCCCCTGTGCCCTTCGCACAGCCCGCACCTTCCTTCTTAAGCCACCGTAAAGTCAATTTATTTTAGTTTAAGGATGATCCTCATATAGTCAGACGTATATCAGCGTGGATACATACTTAGAAGATCTATTAAGTAATTACCAACCAATAGATCATGCATCAATCCAGTTTGGGGGAAATAGTTGTTTTTTTTCTACGGTTCGAACCACGTCCTACTTAAAACTAACCTACCTACCTAGAGGCCGATTTAATGACGGGTGTACGGGAGGACGCGTGAAAAACCAAAGGCGCCTCCCCTCCCCCGACATTTGACGGGGCTCACAGAGTCCAAATTTTAACTCATTTTATAACTCACTATATTAAAGGTACCCACTATTTGCTACTGCACGCGGAGCCTCAAATGATCTAAGCTCGCATCTGTATCTGTATGGCAGTAGTAGGGGACGGATGGCCGAGTGGTGTAGATACTCGACTGTCGACCTGAGAGTCCTGGGTTCAATCCTCGGTGAGGCCCATGGAATTTTTTCCAGGTGAAATTTGGTACAAAGTCGTCCCACAAGTCCACCCAGCTTTAAATGGGGTACCTGACTTAAGTTGGGGAAGTAAAGGCGGCTGGGCGTTGTACTAACCACACAATCCCTTCATATGCCGAGGTTATAGAAACAGATGAATTCTACACTTCATTTTCCCCGATGGCCCGCTATGGCTAAGGGAACTTTACCATTTTCTACTGCACACGGAGCCTCAAATGATCTAAGCTCGCCTCTGTATCTGTATGACAGTAGAAGGGGTGGGAGGGAGAGTAAAAGAGGCTTTGCATTATGTTGGACTCTTTATCCCACCAATAAGACGAGCATGCCAAAATCTATTGTCCCCCCCCCCCTTATAGGTATTGGATGTGCGCAGCTTTAGAACGGACACACGAGTTTGTGTGCACGCGCTTAGCTTAATTGGGCTCAAACTTAAGGGGAGGATGGGGGTTCAAAAACCACTTTTTGATAAACGTCTCAATATTTTTTTTTAAACAACCTTGCAAATTATTTTCTAATTAATGTAAAATGTAAATAAAAACAATAATAATCTTTTTTTTTAAATTGTACAACATTATGTATATTTTATCAGTTTATAACTTTATATTTATTATAATTTATGGATTTATTTCTGAGCCTAGTAAACTTTTTTTTATTATTCAGTTATCGAGTTGCTCTTATATTTTTACTGATTTTATTGTTGATTTTATCCAGATCATTTTCTTGTCTCAGTTTTTAATCTTCTTTTTTTTTAAAAAAAAAACGTGAGAGTAATGAAATTGAGAGCAGTACAGTTGTAAAACCCATTTCACTCATTGTTTTATTTTTTTAAAAACACTTGAGTAGTTTTTGTTCAATTGATGTTTAATTTTTTTTTATGATATTTTGAATATAATGTGAAAAAAAAAAAGTAATCGTCAAAGTAAAAATAAAACCTATGTAAATAGATAAAAGTACTATGTTTCTGAGAATCTTCCTTTTAATCACTTCAGGAGGGGGGGGGAATTACATGTTGATAATATGTACGTTAATAATATTCAAGATGACCCTCTCTGTATGGCAACATGGGACGGGTGGTCATTTTGTAAAGCCCTCGACTGTCGACCAGGGGGGGGGGGGGTTGCTGGTTCGATATCTGGTGAGGACCAATAGACATTTCAGGTCATGGTAAAAAAGTCTTTCCCTCCCCCTCCCTGCTTCCATAGCCGTCGAACTAGGCCAAGGGTGGGCACACTTTTTCTACGGAGGGCGACATTGTTATCGGCGGGCCGCATATATTTTCGATTAATTCAGTTACAATTTACAACGTATGAAAATATTAATTAAAGATAATAACCAATCATTTGTCATAATTTTCACATTCAAACTCTAAAACAAAAGAAAATTGACATCGATATAGGATGACAATATTTGCATAGATACGGGCCGCAATATATACTCTGAAGGGCCGCATGCGACCCGCGGGCCGTATTTAGCCCACCCCCTGGGTTAGGCTATGGTGGGGATGAAAGAAGGGCACCGTAAAAAAAAGTTCCATTTGTGGATTATATGGTGTAAGAGATTTCATCTCATCCCAATAGGGTCACCACGACATATTCATCTATATTTATTTTTTTTTTGTTTATATTTTGTTTGGAGCTGTCTGAAAGAGTGCTAAAAAATGTCGTATGAGGGCCAAATAAATTACTAGACACACCCCTCATTCCCCCCCCCCCACCCCCCAAGAATCCTGTATCGAAAATCTCAATGATGTAAATGTTTCAGAATTTAAATTGCTCCCCACGCAGCGTACAGTATCAAAAGAAACTTTTCACAATGAATGGTTTTGATGACCAGTGGCGTAGAGAGTTTAACTCGCGGCCCGTGGCACAATACCTTTTTAGCCCCCCCCCATTCAAAAAGCCTATAATACTATATGTAAAATATATCATTTGTAAGTAACGCTCTGGGCAAGATGTCCCCCTTCACTACGCCACTGTTGACGATACATTATACTTTGGTTATTCTACTAAAAACCAGTTTTAAAAAAAAAAATAACAGACAATAATTTTCTGTTGAAATTAATCTTTTATTATGACACCAAAGGCAAACTTTTCTTTTGTTTTTTTATATATTCAATAATCTTTAAATAACATCTTTGAGCTTTTTTGTGTTCTGTCCTTATAGTGCACACAGCCTTGGTGATATCGACAGTGTTTTGCTTTTTTTTTTTCTTATTTACAGCGGCACATTTCGCACCCGTTGCTGTCTATCTTAAGGCCACGTGGGCATTTTTTCCTGTCGCAAACAATTCCGTCACATGCACATTCACATGATGGACATCCGCCTTCATCTAAAGCGTATTTGCCACATTTATTAGTGCATTTGACTTGAGCGCAGTCACATTTGCATGTCACTCTTCCTGTTTCTTTGTCTGTGTACACAAATTTGGCTACGTTGCCGCATTGCAATTTTTTGCGGCAGTCCTCCGTTGGAGCCGAAACTGAAATGGATGTTGTATCTTGTTATTTTTCATTAAATGATAAAATATGTTTCTATGATTTCATAGTATCTAGTAAAAGAAAGTAAAGCTCCCTTAGCCCTAAAGGACAATCGGGGCAGATGAAGTGTAGAATCCATCTGTTTCTATAACCTCGGCATTTGAAGGGATTGTGTGGATAGCACAACGCCCAGCCGCCTTTACTTCCCCAACTAAAGTCAGGTCGGCCTACCCATTCAAGGCTTGGTGGACTTGTGGGACGAAATTGCAACAAATTTCACCTGGAAAAATTCCATGGGCTTCACTGAGGATAGAACCCAGGACTCTCAGGTCGAGTATCTACACCACTCGGCCAACTGTCCCACATTCAATAAATGCTAGCAATTTAATGCAAGCTAATAGGCGCATGTAAGCCTTGGATTTCTTTTTTTATATTTAAAGTCAGATGGTTTGTCTTATATTTGATAGTCAAATCGATTATATGATTGCAGCTTATATCATAAAGATGAAGAGAGCCACATTCATGTTGTTGGTAATTTTGATTAAAAAAAAAAAGATTTTAAGTTTTTAAATATATAGTCAATGTTTAAAATTATCAACAAATAGTATTAAACAAAGTAAAACGGCTTATAGGGAGGTGTCTTACAGAACTAACTACCCTTGGTCTACTTGATTGATGTTATGGTTATAGTGACAATGATTGTCGCTGCATTTATGAATGTTGTCATTGTCATCATAATGGTAGAATAACTTCGACCACTGAATATAAATATATACATATATATATATATATATATATATATATATATATATATATATATTAGGGTGGTGCTTAGGAACCACTAAAAATTAAAACCTTGATTTCTTTAGGTCTCACCCTTTTAAATTGTCCCTTTGGATGTAGAAACATCTAGAAAAAAAATTGGTGCTGATATCTTAATATTTAGAGGTAGCTCAATGAAGCCAAAGTTTAGGTAAGCCACGTTCAACAAGTAAACAGATCACGCTTTTGGAATTTTTGGCTTTTTTAATCAAAGATAGTTTCTCAAACACAACATTAAACAGTAGAATGAATTATTAAACAAGCACAAACAATCCTGCATCTACAATATTCTACCTGTAATTATAGTTCAATGTTATCAGTCCGATAAGAAATCATTTTGACAATGTCTGTTTCTTAGTGTCTGGATAGGATTATCGATGCTGTTGAACAGTCTGCAGCAGGAACTGAAGTTGCTCCTCATCTCTGGTGAGGATTCCACTGTACTCTTGAATCAGTGCTACACCCCTCTCTGCATGGTCGTTGACAACCTAAATCTGCCGAACAGTCTCCAAAGATCGCCGATAATCTTCATGTTTGGTCCACTCATCTGGGTCAGCATCCAGGAATCCAGTCTGAAGCTCCATCATGTCAAAGAATCTCTTAGACTTTGGCGACACGAAGTCCTCAAGCCTCCTGTTGTTGAAGGATTCCAAATCAACAGATATTAGCTTGATGTCCTCTGGCTCCTCATTACCACTTTCATTCATGGAATTTACCATGCGTCTTTTTGTTTCCACCGATACCTGATCATCGAAGAATGCCAACCCAACCAATTCAGGGGACGGGTACCAGAGGTGCTTTGAAAACTTGTTGGATGCAGCACTGGAAACAGCTCTGTTGATTCCGGAGTAGCTGAGAATTGATTGGAGCAACAGCATATCATTGTATGGTGCAGCGGCTGCCAGATTAGCCGTGAACCAGGCTCTCATGTAGACACGTACAATAAAGATGCACAGCTCTTGAAGACCTCTCTCTTCCTTGGTTGTCAGTCTGAATTGCCCTTTGAACATCCATATCTTCAGGCTGTACAGAACCTTCGACATCCAGCGAGCATGGTGCATTGCTCCAGGAGCAATGAAGTGAACTCCTTTTTTAGGCACGACCCCAAGAAATAGCAGAGCAAGTTCCAGGAACTCTCGATAATCATCTCTTGGCTGCTGCTCTTGAATATGCTTCTGAGCGAATTCAATCAGAGAGTTGCGCACATCTTCTAGCGAAGTAGACACGTCTGAATTTGTCAGTGATGTTTCATAGTTTGCTCTGTCAATGAACTGCCAATGATCATTGAAGCGTTTGAATAGCAGAACCTCAGGAGATGAAGTGGCACCTAGACAGACTTGGAAAACTGCGCCCAGAATCAGTTCCATAATGTGATGTTTGCAAGCAAGTGATAGATGACCTCGCTGAAGTTTTTGCTCCAGCAGGATGCAGGTACCACTAATCCAACCAGTTTTGGAACTAGTAGTATCAAAGCACATGCCTCTGATCTTGTCACTAACACCCCAGTCTTGCAGAGCTTGAAATACAGCTCCGGCCTGTGCAGCACCAGTTCCGGAAGGCAGTTTCGCAACAGTTAACAACTGTGATGCTCCTTTCCCAGAAACAATTACAGGAAGTCTGTCGATGCATTCTTTATTTGAGAGATCCGGAATCAACTTTCCATCCCAATGCACAACCATAGGATAATCAGTTTGGCACGTTGCCAATAGTTTCTAGGTGGAGTAGGTAGGCCTATACTGTGTTGCTAATAGTTTCTTTGTCTAGGCCTACTAGGCCTGCTGTGTATTAAATTACCACTTCCAGGCCTATTTACATGTTTTATATGTTTAGTACATCAGTGTAGGACAATCCACATAACTTGAAATATTATACAGTGTTATACACACAACAACAGTGCAGTACACTATGTATTTTCATCACGGTCCAATACTCCTAAACTTTGACGCCATTGAGCTACCAGTAAACATGAACTGAACACCTTAATATTTTATTTTAAGAGTTTCTATATATAAACGAACAAAAATAGGGGGTGAGAGCAGAGATTTGTGAAAGTTCATTTCTAAGCACCACCCTAATATATATATATATATATATATATATATATATATATATATATATATATATATAAGGGTGCATCACCACAATAGAGGAAAAAAATATTGTTATATTTTGAGCTGTCTATGTTTCTAATTTGTTCTAATATCATTAAGAATCAGTTGTGTAACATATTTTTTCAAATCAGAGTTGATTTAGAGGTCCCCCCTCCCCTCCCCCCTATTCCCAAGAAATCACAAAACATGGCATGTAAGGCAAAAACGTTTATTCTAGCCTATATAAAAATTACTTAAAAGTATTGAATTGCTTATTACTGTTATATTTGATTCAGTTTCTTTTTGTTGCACGTTTGATAGGTTTACGCAAATTTTAGATGTTTTTTGCGGTCATTTCTACCACTTGAAGAATAGTTTGAAAATGTTTATCCGTTAGCGTTGCTTTAACAAAATCGGATGCTAGTTTCACTCCTCTCTCGGCACATTTATTAACAACGTTAATAGCAGAACCATTTTCTGCACTGGCAATGTAAGAAGCTTTTGGCACCTATCATCAACATGCAGTTCAAGGAATCCTGTGTCAAATTGAAGTTTGTATATAGTAAACCACAAATCAACTCCTTCCAGATCACACAACCGAGTTGAAGAATCAATTGATTGGAATCGTGGCTTTCCCCAACCATTTCCAAATCGAAGCCTAAGTAGAGCATCTCCTAGGGCTTGCTTTTCCAACACAGGTACTTCATTGCTGAATATAGCAAGTGGGATCATTTCAGCAGTCAGGTACCATAGATGCCTATTCAGGGCAAGGATGGCTGACTTGGATATGTCTTTATTGACATCGTTGTAATCCAAAAGTTGCTTGTAGAGCTGTAGATCATTCCATAGTGCATCCACACTCTTTTTGCAAGTGAGCCACCACACGACATAAACATGTGTTACAAATGTAGCAAATGAACGAATCTTTGGCACTTGGTCACTTGTGGTAATAGTACCTGGAGGCAATAATTGAATGAGCAATTACTGAATCTCTCATTATCGTTAGTCGCTCTTAAGCCTTCAGATCATGATCAGATAACGTAAACGAATGACGTACATGAGACCAATCATGTGCCACCAATTCCCAATTATTTCGCAGCCTTGTAAACAAAGTTATATCCGGGGATTTGGAAAATTATATTTTCGTGTCTGCAAACACATGCGAGAGGATAACTTCACCAATGTGATGGCGACAACCTGACCACAGAACAGCACGTTGCAGCTTATTTTGTATGGCAATGCAGGCAGCAGTCTGATGACCAGTGTTTGAGCGTGTTGTGTCGAATGTCATATTAACGATACAGTCATTACAATGCCACTCCTGCCATTAGCTTATGGTTAGTTCTGCAATTATTTCACCAACGGGTTTCTTTGTTGCCTTGGCACTCCTAGCAGTCTCAATTGCTTTGCTTCAACAACAACTGTTATGTGTTCTTCAGTGACACGATGATATTTTAGAGAAGGGTGTCAGTTTGCCATCCCAGTGGAACGTGCAGAGTTTGTGTGGTTCCCAGGAGTCGTGGATCTTTGTAGATATCTCACTTACATTTTTGCGACGTGAACGATCTGTAGTAGCATATGAAGAAGTCACCATTGATACATCACCCCCAGACTCACTAATAAGTTCATGTATGAAAGCTGCCTGCTGTATTGGTGTATTCTTTAATCTTGTCGCTAGAGAAACAAGACTTGGTTGGCTTAAAACATCTGGAGGTACAAATACCGAAGTTCCTATTGGCTTTCTTCGCTTTTCCATTGGCATTATATCATCAAAACAGTTATCAATAAACTCCATATTATCTTCAGATTTAGAAGTAGAATCATCGGGTTAGTAACTGCTACCCTCGTTTGGAGGCACTGATATCGTTGAACATGCTGTATTTTCTTCTCTTGTGTTCCAATGCTGCGGTATCTCGTGAATGGCGTCGAGCGACTTTTTTTGCAAGTGTTTTGTCAAATGATCCAAAGCTGGAAGACTTGTCTCCTTTCATAGGGCCTCAAGAATGCTAGATCTTCTACATTCTTGATAATAGTCTCAACATTTGGTGGCCACAGTTGAAAAATTGTTGCCAACATAGATTTCATTTGTTCCAGTTTACGAAGTAATAACTGGATATGACACTGTTGAAGTGGTGTCAGGGTCAGCCAGCATGTCCTTAGAAGGTGTAAAAAACATATTTTTGTTTTCCATATTATTTCTATGTTCTGATTGTATAAGTCGTGTGTATCAGAAATTAAAATTATACAAGTAAAGAAATTAAAATGCTTACATTGGTCATCAATATGCGGTAAGGAAAAGTGTTGTTTTTGAAAACAAAATGTGAATTTTAAATTTAAAAGTTTTTATCAAAATCATGGCTGCCAAACATTATAAAACCAAAGAAAATAAAACAATTTATATAGCGCCTCACTTTTTGTAAGTAAGTCTCTAAGACTTTACAAGTAATGTTAGTTTTATCTAGTTTTCCTTAATTATGCAAACTTTGTTGAAGTCCGGGGGACCTCTAAACATTGTCAAATATTTTTTATTTTTTTACACAATGCTTTTTTTTATCAATGGAACAAATTTAAATAGCAGACAGATCAAATATCAGACTTTTTTTTTGGTGATGCACCCTAATAAATATATATATATATATATATATATATATATATATATATATATATATATATATATGTACTTTGATCTCGACTAGTTTTTTATTTTATTTTTGACTTGATGATTTCGTTAGATTTTGTTTATGTTGATTTGTATTTTCTGCTGTTGTTGAACAAAGTTTGACCTCCATCAACCTAGATAACAATATGCTTGTGGATATTCATCTCTGAAGCTTTTTTGCACATACGTTTTTTTTAATGCTCTCTATGCCAGTTGTCCGAGTTAGGGGACGCTTTCTGTTAATCGGGCAGGGAACTGACTGTCTTCTATTAATTTTACATGTCTGTTAAAAACTTCAAATAAATCTCTTGATTTAGCTATGTCTCAAAATGACTCTTAACTTTTTTTTATCATAAATTAATCATTTAAAATCGTTGATTGGGCTCATTTGTATCGGCAAGCATAAAATAAATAAAAAGATAGATTTGCTCATTCTCAAATGTATTTATTTTGTTTATAATTATTAGCATACGCGAACTCTTGTTAAGTCGTTTGAAACCAGGGCTGGCCTTAGAAATGGCAGGGCCCAATTTAACGAGGCCCCCTTTTCTAATTATTTTTTTTACAGTAACGACATTTAACATTAATTAGATCATTTGAAATGTAAATTGCGGAGCCCCTGCCAGGCGCGGGGGCCCAATCTGGAGCAATCGGCCTTATGCCTGCCCTGGTTGAAACAAAATGATTTTTTTTCCAAGGACAGTCCTATTTTTTTAATCAAATAAATTATTATCTCCAACAATGCATTAGCATTGTTAAATATATTCACCATTAACATTGCGAACAGCTCTGCGGGTCACGTGACAAAGTTTAGACCCCCCCCTCTAATTTAAATTATTAAGCATTATTGATTTTATTTTTCTACGGATATAACTGTTGTTGTTTTGTTCTGTCTTTTTTATTCCGTGGATTTAATTCTTTTATTTATTTATTTATTTTTCTGAGTTTGTGGTCGTTGCTTTTTTTGTGCGATGAAGGATTTGGTTTTAATGTTTGTCTTGCTGTAGATACTTTGCTTGATTCCTTACACAAAAATGTAAACAGATTAACAGGGATAAACCGGTAATCATTTATTTATTTAATTTTTTAATACACTGGATAGACAGACAGGCGGATGGACGGACAAACAGACGAATGGATGGATGATGAATGGATGGATGGATAAATAAAAAGGATCTACTTACCAGCAATCTGTGACTCCAGCCAAAACAAACCAAGAACAATCAAAAGAACTGTATGCATCTTTCTGGTCTCCATCATAAGCAGGAAAACTGAGAAAAATTCTTGTTGTCAAATTAAAACAATATTCAGGACTTGCACATCAAAACGCTAGACAGAAATAATAAGCTTTAATGTTTAAGTCTAATATAACCTTATATATTGAACAGCCTACGTTTTAATCATGCAAAGGATTAGATGTCTACAAGATCAATTGAGATTAAGGACTTCTCTCGTCCGTTTCTTCTTCATCATTTTACTTTCCATGAGTTGTTTTTTTTTTCTTTTTTTTCGTGTAAGTATTTTTTTTTTTTGGTATTGATTCACGTCCTTTGCCAAAAAAAATGTTCATGAACACGTTGTATGAAAATATATGCGAAATAAAGTAAAATCTTAAAATATTGACTGTAAATTTGTTTTTTCGTTTTCAAAGTTTCTTATTTTTTTTCCCCGAGTATGCAATACAGATAACCCTCATCTTTGGAAATTTAACATATATTGTTGAGAAAGTGTGTACCACGTTCATAAGTTATGATGTCTGAACATTTGAAAGATATGACTAAATAAATATCAAATAGATACATACAACGTGTTTCATATCTATGCATACTACTTGTTTACGTAAAAATTATGAAGATGTAACTTAGAAACTTTAAGTCAAGACTCTGATACGACGTAACATAGAAATTTTAAGTAAAGTCTCTGAAACGACGTAACATAAAAACTTGAAGTCAAGTTTCTGATACGATGGAACATCGATTGTAGTTATGGATTTACTAGCTGTACCCTGCAAAACCTTTGCATAGAGTTATATCCCCTTATGCTTGATCGCTAGGCTAGGTTATTTTTTGGTTTCGGGCAGATCCGATTTTTTTCATGGTTGTATTTTAAACTGGAGTACTGTTTTATTAATTCTTTACTTTCGATTTAACGCACACTGGAAATGAGTATTATTATATATGATTATTCATTTAACTTTCTCAATAAATTTTTGAGGGAATTTCACTCAAAGCAACAACCAGCCTGCGGGAACGGAATTATTAGCGGTCACCGCTATTGGAAACCTCGATCCAAACCCCCTAGTGTTCAGTTTACAGATCAACGGCCACAAGGGCCCCACAACTACTTCAGTAAGATATCATTATAATCATACTTGAAACTAAAATTAAGACAGCGAACACTACCTATTGTCTGACGTGTGAAAATTAGAGTCAAATTAGTACTTACAAATGAATATTTAATAAATAAAGTCCAACTGTCGTGTGCTATTGTGTTGTTCATATGCATTCATATATATAGTTTGAAAATGTCGGAGATTCAGATTGAAATTTTTAAAAAATTGGTAAAGTAGCTCCCATAGATATATAATGGTAGCTCCTATTCAATTGTTGAACTAGTGTTTACATCGCTGTGACCTTAATTTTGATTTGCGTTTTACTAATTTATATATATATATATATATATATATATATATATATATATATATATATAAATTATATATATATATATAATCTTATGTTTTGACACTGGTTAATTAAGATATTAATATGATGAGATCCTTAATTTTCAACATAACAAACAATACTGATTCTTTTTTTTTTTGTAGTAGTAGTAGTATTACCCCACTATAGCCAAGTGTGCGCTAGTCATTGAGGCACTACGGGGAACCTATGTGTGACTGCACTCACTGGGACTTGAACCCGTAACCCACACCTTGTAGATCGGCCTCACAACCAAAGCACCACCGAGTAGCCCTTGATAGTAAATGCCCTTTAGGCACCCTCAGGTCTCATCGGCGCCGATGAAGTGTAGAGTTCACCTGTCTCAGCAGCCACGACGTATAACGGGATTGTGTGGTTAGCACAACGCCCAAGCGTCTCTACTACTCCCCCCCCCCAACTTAAATTCAGGTACCTATTTAAAGCTAAGTGCATGTCAACTTTCACAAGGGACCTGAAGAATCCCAAGGGTTCTCACTAAGGTTCGAGCCAGGGACCCCTCAGATAGATAGTCGAGCGTTTTATCGCCACCACCACCACCACCACCACCACCACCACCACCACCACCACCACCACCCCCACCCCCGATACAGTTAAATAAATTATATTTTCGAAAAAAATTATTCAATAGTGGCTCCGGTTTAGTTTGTCTGTTTTGCCAGAGGGGGGGAAATACGTGTACATGTAAGAATGAACTTTTTACATTAGTCCGTGTTCTTTAAAGTACTTTTTTTTTTTAAACAAGCAAGTGTGTTTGACAAAGAAAATTATATTTTCCCTCTGGCCACCCTCTCATGAAAAGTCGGCCTTACATCTTTGAACATATGGCTCAGTAGATTAACATTCTAGTTTATCAGAACTCGATTAAAAATCAATGGATAATGCATGCAGCCCGATTAAAAACAAATTATGCAGTAAAAGTCACCCCCACACAAATAACTTGAATCTGTATAATGATATGTTACATGATTAAAATCAAATAACGTTGCAAGCGAATTATTCCAAGATGTCTATTAATTAAAAAGAAGTTCTTTTTATTGTACTTATATTCCACTGTTTTTAAACTATGAGTCAGAGGAAATTCTTCATCAACGGTTCTCAGGTCTGCACTGTGTAGGAAATTAAGATGTGCCGTTGTACGATAATGATGAAATGATCCTGAACATCGAAAACACTAGAGGGCTTATAATGCTAATCAGGGACGTAGCTTGGGGGGGGGGGGGGGCCGGGGGCCGCCCCCTGCGTTTTATTTGGTCCCCTCTGCTTATTTGTTCTACTTAGTAAAATGTATTACCTGTCCCCCCCCTGCTATTGTCTGTCCCCTGCTGTAGAATGCCTGCCCCCTACTGTAGAATGCCTGGCCCCTGATGTAGAATGCCTGCCCCCCTACTGTAGAATGCCTGGCCCCTGCTGTAGAATGCCTGGCCCCTGCTGTAGAATGCCTGGCCCCTGCTGTAGAATGCATGGCCCCTGCTGTAGAATGCCTGGCCCCTGCTGTAGAATGTCTGCCCCCTACTGTAGAATGCCTGGCCCCTGCTGTAGAATGCATGGCCCCTGCTGTAGAATGCCTGGCCTCTGCTGTAGAATGCCTGCCCTCTGCTGTAGAATGCCTGCCCCCCTACTGTTGAATGCCTAGCCCCTGCTGTAGAATGTCTGCCCCCTGCTGTAGAATGCCTGGCCCCTGCTGTAGAATGCCTGGCCCCTGCTGTAGAATGCCTGGCCCCTACTGTAGAATGCCTGGCCCCTGCTGTAGAATGCCTGCCCCCTACTGTAGAATGCCTGTCCCCTGCTGTAGAATGCCTGGCCCCTGCTGTAGAATGCATGGCCCCTGCTGTAGAATGCCTGGCCCCTAATATAGAATGCCTGCCCCCTACTGTAGAATGCCTGGCCCCTGCTGTAGAATGCATGGCCCCTGCTGTAGAATGCCTGGCCCCTGCTGTAGAATGCCTGCCCTCTGCTGTAGAATGCCTGCCCCCCTACTGTAGAATGCCTAGCCCCTGCTGTAGAATGTCTGCCCCCTGCTGTAGAATGCCTTGCCCCTGCTGTAGAATGCCTGGCCCCTGCGGTAGAATGCCTGCCCCCTGCTGTAGAATGCCTGGCCCATGCTGTAGAATGCCTGCCCCCTACTGTAGAATGCCTGGCCCCTGCTGTAGAATGTCTGCCCCCTGCTGTAGAATGCCTGGCCCCTGCTGTAGGAATGCCTGCCCCCTGCTGTAGATTGCCTGGCCCCTGCTGTAGAATGCCTGCCCCCCTACTGTAGAATGCCTGGCCCCTGCTGTAGAATGTCTGCCCCCTGCTGTAGAATGCCTGGCCCCCTGCTGTAGAATGCCTGCCCCCTGCTGTAGATGCCTGGCCCCTGCTGTAGAATGCCTGCCCCCTACTGTAGAATGCCTGCCCCCTGCTGTAGAATGCCTGGCCCCTGCTGTAGAATGCCTGGCCCCTGCTGTAGAATGCCTGGCCCCTGCGGTAGAATGCCTGGCCCCTGCTGTAGAATGCCTGGCCCCTGCGGTAGAATGCCTGGCCCCTGCTGTAGAATGCCTGGCCCCTGCTGTAGAATGCCTGCCCCCCTACTGTAGAATGCCTGGCCCCTGCTGTAGAATGTCTGCCCCCTGCTGTAGAATGCCTGGCCCCTGCTGTAGAATGCCTGCTCCCCTGCTGTAGAATGCCTGGCCCCTGCTGTAGAATGCCTGCCCCCTGCTGTAGATTGCCTGGCCCCTGCTGTAGAATGCCTGCCCCCTACTGTAGAATGCCTGCCCCCCTACTGTAGAATGTCTGCCCCCTGCTGTAGAATGCCTGGCCCCTGCTGTAGAATGCCTGCCCCCTGCTGTAGAATGCCTGCCCCCTACTGTAGAATGCCTAGCCCCTGCTGTAGAATGTCTGCCCCCTGCTGTAGAATGCCTGGCCCCTGCTGTAGAATGTCTGGCCCCTGCGGTAGAATGCCTGCCCCCTGCTGTAGAATGCCTGGCCCATGCTGTAGAATGCCTGCCCCCCTGCTGTAGAATGCCTGCCCCCCTATTGTAGAATGCCTGGCCCCTGCTGTAGAATGTCTGCCCCCTGCTGTAGAATGCCTGGCCCCTGCTGTAGAATGCCTGCCCCCCTGCTGTAGATTGCCTGGCCCCTGCTGTAGAATGCCTGCCCCCTACTGTAGAATGCCTGCCCCCCTACTGTAGAATGTCTGCCCCCTGCTGTAGAATGCCTGCCCCCTGCTGTAGAATGCCTGCCCCCTTGCTGTAGAATGCCTGACCCCTGCTGTAGAATGCCTGCCCCCCTAATGTAGAATGCCTGGCCCCTGCTGTAGAATGCCTGCCCCCTGCTGTAGAATTTTCACGCTACGGGGCTGATGCTAATATAGGCGATCCTTGTTTACATTCGGTGTGAAAGTTATTGATGCTAATGTTGGCAAATAAAATTATGAATGAAAAAAATAAAAAAGTGGACACCACACTGTTACTTTTTACTGCTACGTTTTTACTCTCCGTTTACTGCTCATGTCGGAGTCAGTCTTCTAACTAGAGGTCGGCAATACTAGATCCTCAAACCATTGGTGGTCTTTTGAGAAAATTTTAATGGGCCAGCAAAACAAAAATACACAACAGAAATCTTGTTGTTAAGGGGAATAAAAATTACATTATAAAAAAAATATTTTATAAAAAAACAACGTTTTTCTTGCGTACTAAAAAGCAGAAAAATAATTTTTCTATGAGCCTGAAAAAACTTCTGAATAAATTGGTCACATGGTAATAGACTTTATAAGTGCTTCTAATTTTTATAAAACGAAAAAATGATGAAAGAGTTTTTGTTAAAGATACACACATGTAATCACGCAAACACTTATATATATATATATATATATATTTTGAAAAAATGTCATATAAGAGGGGGGCATTTGCCCCCCCCCTTACATTTAAAAAAAAAGTCCTAAAGTAGTTATTTGCCCCCCCCTGGAAAAATTCCTAGCGACGCCCATGTATATATATATATATATATATATATATATATATATATATATATATATATATATATATATATATATATATATTGGTTAATGCCTGCTAAACCGGCCAATGTGAACATTGGCAGAGAAATACTGGTCAATAGCAAAGTGACAATGGGGAACATTAAAGCAATATAAATTTACCGTGAACAGTTTCCGCATTAGGCGTGGCCGACATCTTTTTATTAAGTTTGATTGTGATGTGTGGATCTTTTGATACTAATTGAAGTAATTAAAACTGTTATTAATTGTTTTTTTCTTTTGCTATCCCTATGATATTGAGCTTTTTATTTATCTGACATTGGACACCAAGCAGACATTGGCCATAACACACACATATTACATATATATATATATATATATATATATATATATATATATATATATATATATATATATATATATATATAATACTTATATTAAGAAAAGGGGATAAAGGGAAGAAGGGGAGAGATGAAAAAGACATGGACATTGTTGTTGTTGTTGTTGTTGTTGTTGGGTTTTTTTTTTCGTGGGTGGTTGGGGGAGCTTTGGGCGGGGGGGGGGGGGGGGATTACTGATATATTATTTTGACTTTTTTTTTCGATCTGCTCCAGAAACTGGACAATATATAAGGACCGTTGTGCGTCACGGTTTAAAATTTGCATAAAGTTGGACGAATGGAGCGAGCTGATCGTTGGAATGTTTACCAGTATGTGTGTATGTGGGGGGGAGGGGGAGGGGGGCGGATTAAAAAAATGTTGATAGGCTCAGGCTGTGTTTAAAAAAGGAAGGGGGGAGGGGTATTTTATTTTTGTTGTTCTTTTTTTTTTATTGTTTGTTTTAACGCAGTTTTATATCAAATATAAAATCAAGGGTGTCTTTTTACACACTTTTCTGTTCAGCCCCCCTCCTCAAGGCGCACCTGTCCGGTCAAACGCGCCCCCACCCACCCACTCCACCGTTTCACATAAATTCAGAACCTATTTTATAAATAACATTTTCACACCCATTCACTTCTGAGAAGTGAGACCGGACATTCTGGGTAGTCTGACGAACTAACTGACCATTATTTTTATGTAGGGGATTGGATTCTCTCTCTTCCTTTCTCTCTCTCTCTCTCTCTGCTTCTCTTTCTCTCTCTCTCTCTCTCTTTCTTTCTCTTTCTCTCTCTCTCTCTCTCTTTCTTTCTCTCTCTCCCTCTCTCATCACTCTCTTTCTCTCTCTATCTTTCTCTCCCTTCCTCTCTCTTTCTCCCTTTATTTCTTTCGCTATCTCTCTCTCAATCTCTATCTCTCTCGTGTCCCAAGCTTGGGCAGTCATTGGCAAACTACGGACATATATGTCACCCTTGAGATTATCATGTTTCAAAAAAAATTAGCAACCCTAGAACCGGTACAAATGTGCAAAAATCTTAGGCTGTTTTATTCGTCTTATTAATACTTACCAATTTAAATAAATTATACAATAGCTGCCTAATCGTCCCATCCATCAGAAAAGAGTTCTGCTCCTAACAGTTCATTACACACATAGCCCGCCTTTGAGAGCCCAAGGCAGAAGCTTTCATAGATAGGTGTGGGCTCTAGGCAAAGACACGTGTCGGGCCAAATGCGTACCTAGGGTGGGGGAGAGGAGGGCCCAAATTCAAAAGTGCACCCGGGCCCCAGCATGAGGGGGGACCCCAAATTTTTTTTACCTTAAACATTATTACATTATCTCATGTCATGGTGTCGAATGTCAATATACAGTGGTCCCCAAAGAGGCCAAGCCCCCCCGGGCCCCTAAATCCCTAAAATCGGTACTGTGTCGGGCCCTGATAGAGTCCGATTTGATAAGAACTGGCACGGTAATGGGGCTTAGTTCACAGAGGAGAGTGGTATGGTGGGGGTGGGTGGAGGTTCAATGCGTTTCGCCTAGTTTGCCATTCCTTTAAAAACTGCTCAGTTTGCATTTTTAGAGCATTTTCGAAAAAAAATGCTCTATTGTCCCCGTTTTGTCTGTCTGTCTGTCTGTCTGTCATCACCCTAGATCTCAACAACCATAAGTCCTAGACCCATGATGTATTTATCATTTTGTAGGTCTTGGCCTGCCATGTGTGCAGCAAAAGTTCATTTCGCGATCTGACCTCTGAGGGCCGTAAAAGGGGGCTTATAAAGTACCGTTTTTTACAATATAAGCTAAATTAACAATGGATCGCCCTATATCTCAGCAACCATAAGTCCTAGACCCATAATGAATATATCATTTTGTAGGTCTTGGCCTGCCAAGTGTACATCGAAAGCCCATTTCGCAATCTGACCTCTCAGAGCCAAAATATAAGAGTTTCTTAAGTACCGTTTTTGCTTATATTTTAAATATAAATAATAAAAGCTAATCAAAGGGGCGTAATCATTATTTATTTTTGTAATAGTTATTCAACATGATTACTTCCATCTCTAAATTTATCAAAATTCATGCGCGTGGAGCAATATTTATGGCTGTAACCCGGAAAAAATACGGGATTTTGTCCGGCGAAAATGCTCTAAAATGCCCTTTGTCCGAAATGGAAAAGACTTAAATTGCTTGTTGTATCTACGGTCTTTGTAAACTTCTTTATTTTTTTTAATGGGACAGTTTGGTATTGCCATGGTGCATCTCCATTGTAGTCCAGGCTGCAGGGGGGGTGTCGCCGTAGTGGCTACTGTTACTGGCACCCAAGACGCAATCCTCTAAAGATGCCGCCTCATTTCTGTGTTAAGACGGACAAGAAAAAATTATGGTAACAAAAACCAATACTTGAGTTGTAACAACATCTTCCCCTACGCTGGTGAAAAGGGTAGGTGCTGCCCCCAGAAAGAACACCCCCCTTCCTTCCATACAAAAATACGCCCCTGTGCGGGGGCGGAGGGGGGAGAGAGAACATGGCTAGCTAAAGTCTCTAAGACTGAAGCTCATAACTAGCATTACACTGATCGGCGTTCATAGCTATTTGAGCATACCACGCAAAAAAATATTAATAATAAGATGAAAAAAACATTAAATTAATCTACATTGAGAATACCTCCACTTTAAACGTAATGCTTCCACTTTTAATCTCTTTTTTGTCTAATACCAGCTGTAGACACTCCTCCCACTCAGTGGCGTAGTGGGGGAGGGGTGGGGGTCATCATGCACAGGGCGCTACTCACAAAGAGGCACTAAATTGTATATTTTACACATGAAATTACACAAGGCTTATAAATGTGGCGGGGTTGGGGCGATAAGAAGGTATTATGCCCGGGCGCGAGTTAAGCTCACTACGCCACTGCTCCCACGAATTTTCTTGCCCCCCCCCCTTCCCTTATCGGATCAGAAAAACAATGTATTGATCTTCGGGTGTGGTGAGATGTGATGGTGGGTTGGGGGTAGAAGCTGTTAAGACATTGACAACAATGAAAAATCTATGCAGCAGATGGTGTCGTCTTTGTAACACGTTTAATCCTGTCTGTCAATAGGGCGTTCGTAATGTGAACGTGTTTTTTTTTTTCCTTTTCTAGATAAAACCACGACCATACCTATTTTATTTTACCTCCCCTGAGTCACCAACTGAGTTTGTTCCCCTGGCTATATAATTATCCCTCGCTGCGTTTTAAGTTGTGGAATGTTTTAATTTGATAAACGTGGAACGAAGCCCGAGTAAAGGAATTAAAATATTTGTTTTTAAAAATATTTAAGCTTGGTTGATTCATATTTGTCCCTATTCTGAATGTACTAATTCAGTGCCGATCTTAAGTCTTTTAGGGTCCTGTGAAGAGACTGACATATATATGGTGGGGGGGGGGTAATTATCATTAGATTAAGCATAAATAAATAAATGTTGTTAAGGAGGGGTGGGGGGTGGAAGACCTAGAGGTTTGCCCAGGCCCACCGACAGAAATTTCAGTCCCCTGGGCAGGGCTGTCACGCCTCCCCCCGTGTTAATAATAATATTTTCAAAAGTTGATTGGCCAGCTCAGTCCAGGCCCCTGGACATTTGCCCCACCCTCGCCCCCTCCCCTCTCGGTGGCACTGGGTTTGCCTAACAATTTGAACGACTCTGACCGCCTCAGGGAAAGTTCTACTTTGTTTTTAAAGACAGTGTCTGCCAACTTTTTTTTTTGTGTGACCCCCCGCAGGGCAGCCGCGAAGGGTGCAGCCAACATCAAAGTCAGGGGCTCCTAACCCTTTGGGGCCCCGTCGGGTGTAGTAATCTGCTATAACACGAATAATCCATCGGTGTGGGTGGGTGTGATTAGAGGGGGCCTCATTTGGTGGATGGAGATTGTTAAGGGCCCTATGTCATGCCGAAAACTAAATCGTTCAAACAAGATTAAACCCCCTTGCAATATAACAATTTTTAGATTGAATTGTTTAGTGATTGAAGCATTCGAAGATTGCACTGATTGAAGCATTCAGAGATTGAATTGTTCAATGATTGAAGCATTCAAAGATTGAATTGTTCATTGATTGAAGCATTCAAAGATTGAATTGATCACTGATTGAAGTCTAGATGAAATATATTAGTGAAGAATAATAAAGGCTGTAAGAATGAATAGGTTTAAATGGTCAATCACTAGAAAATTGTCAAGACAAAACAGCCAATAAATTTTCAAATTTAATGTACTGTAATTGAATTTTTTTAAAGCCTCCACCCCACCCCACCCCCTTACAATAAATAAGCTTCATGCTAGGCACGGGCTTCACTTTGATAACTTAATGGAGAACAATGACAGTTAGTTAATGAAAATTTTAATTACTTCATTAGACCAAACTAATGTATTCAGTAATAGAATATACACTTTGATTACTTACTATAGGTATTCCTGCATGTTATTACTTCTGTATGAGACACATGCACTTGCAAAAGCAAGGGTGTACATAAATAAATGATTTATAATTATTAGCTAATTAATTTAGACAAACTGTGTCTGCTTTATGTAGTTTACGTGACAAGGTTTTTAGAGTTATTGTTTTTTTTTAAATTACAATCAATAATTATCCAGCATAACATTTCATTGTATGGACATGTATTACTGATTCAGCGATCTTTTCTTTGCTTGGGTTTTAAATATCTCCTATTCTGTAGTTCATTAATTAAATGTAAGTCCTTTTAGAAACAAATGACAAAAGTAAACATTATTGAAACCATTTTCACTAGAACTAATGATTAAAAAACAAATTACAATGAAAACATATTGATTTGAGAGATTTGGTTTCATCATTGCAGTGTAATAAAAATGTTTAATTCAGAAATTTGGCCTTTTTTTTTTGTCACATATAAATGTGCTCCTTAAAACACCAGAAGAAAAGATGATGAAAATAAGGGAAGAAGTATAATGTATAAAAGTAAAATAATACTTGTTTTTTTAAATGCCACTTCTAGAATCATATTGGGTTATGTTTATTTCTACAAGGTGAAGGATTGTTTTAATTTCAAGAGTATATGTTAGTAATTAAAAAGTACTTTTTTGTTGGAAAAAGAAATAGCTCTTTCCTAACAAGTAGTAATAGATGTGAAAATGAAAGGGAAAAAAAATTATTGTCTGCATGAATGGTGCAGTATTATGTATAGTCTGCAAGAGAGTCAAATGATGTCAAATATATTAGAATAACATTGACCTAACTACCATGCTTATTTCTTTGTACAAAACTAACCACAGGCCTCACTAAATTTGAAATGTGATTGCAAAAGTATCATTATATTATTTTAAAATTATTTATCTCTAACATACACATTTCTCGCCCTTTCCCCCACAATTATCTTTCTTGTTTTTCATTTTGATTTAAGAAATGTTATCTTCAGCTAACATATTGTAACTATTCCAGCATAAAACAAGTTTAAGGTTTTTCGTTATGGGAATGTAAATGGTGTAAATTCAACTGATGATGAATAATTTTGTCATGTTACCTCCCTTATGTATTTAAAATAAGGAAACCAAAAAAAAAATGAAACCGGTAAAATGAATTATTGTGTCCAGCAAGATATATAGAAAGGAAATCAAATAAAAGGGCAAAAGTTAAAGATATTTCACAATGAGATTTCTTTCTGATGAAAAAAAAAGAATTTTAATCATATTTTTTTAAGAACAGACAGTAATTTGATGTATTCCATGTTCTGAATGATGTTTATAATAAGTTTGCTAATCTCTAATTATAGACCAAGGGTGGCAACTCATGGGGTGGATGAGAGCCCCGATCCAGTTTTTGATATATTAAAAAATATTTAAAAAACCAAACAATAGTAGTTGATTTATCAAGTTTGGTAAGCAAAAAAAATTAAATAAGAGAAAAAAATCGGCTCATTGGTAGCCACACAAAAGTTATTCAAGAGCCACATTTTGGCTCTAGGAGCTGCATTAGGATACCACGGTTATAAAATGTCACATAATTTTGAATTAAACATGAGATGAATATCAATTCTAGTATCTTGATTGGTTCCAACAAAGGCAATACCTATTAGACAGATTAGTTATGTTTAAAATACAGAATATACTATATTTACTTTTACATAATTTGCTAAGACAACTTAGCCAACCATTTCTAGATCAAAATGTTTAAACTTTTGTATCAGCACTAAATCAAACAGAAAATTTTCTTTTTAATTGCCTGTGAAGCCATCATTTTATTAAGCATTAAGTTTACAACCACTGTTAAAAACAGGACAAAATGAAATTTTAATAGAATTACATGACTGTCATTTTTTAAAGAATTTACTGTATTCATCTAGATTGACACTTGTTTCAAATTCCTCAATAACTTCTAATTTCTGCTTTGGCTTCCTTAGATCAACTATCCTTTTCTTTTCCGCATCAGACAAAACACTGACGTCAATAGGCAGCTGTAAATTAATAATAAATACCAGATTTTTAAAATATTTTTACAGAATTTTAGTGATACAATAGGAATAGGAAAAATTAAAACAGAAATGTACAAAATACATTTTACAAAAAAATATTGCTAGGGCTTTTTTTTAAAACTTGTCCTTGACCTTTAATTATTCCAACTTTAATTTCTTAATATATGAATAAATACAAAAAGCTCATCACTCATTGAAAAATGTTTTTCTAAAATAATAAGGTTAAAAATGATCCAGTAAATAGAGTAGATATTAAATTATTTATACCTTTATAATTTCCCTGGGTTCTTTATATCGAATATTTATTGTACTGCCGTCTGGATACACTAACAGCGTTGGATATGTTCGTGGATAAGCGAATCTTTGCACTCTGCAAATGGAAGTTGTATTGGAGTTGCTTCTAGCATTCTGCAATAATGGGACACCACTTACTTGTCGACCGACTGACCTGTGTAACAATCTGCAAAGGAATAAAATAAATTCAATGTAAATCTTAATCCTTATTATTAAGCTTTTGATGCTCTTCTTTAATGGTCATATTCAAAACTTAAATTTACCAGCTTAAATATCACATTAAGTCTACTGTGCCTCTAACCTAAACTAACTTTACAATGGTGCATAATTCAGAAAATAGATTTTGTGAGGTATTTTTTTTTTCTATTATTGAATTTCCTGTTTTTATTTAAATCTTGAGAAAAGTACAATGGGGAGGTTCTTATAAGTATTTTTGATATATTAATACTGAAAATGCTATTTTTTGCTATTTAAATTGAATGAAAATTATTTTTAAGAATCATATCAAACAATAAAATTTTTTTTAAAATTACAAATTGAATATTTAAAATTTTATGAGCTTTTTATTAGCATTTAATGATTTATATATTTCAGTCTAAATAAATGCATATTGAGTAGATTAGAGGAATTTAAAAGTTTATGGAATTACAACTGTTAAAAATGATGACATACTTGACGCTACATTATATTAATTTTAGAAACTTGAAATGGTTCATTATTTTACCTTTTAGCTTTTGCAGGAAGTGGGGCATAAAATCATTACTATTGTTACATTTTTCAAAATAACTTCAGTATATAAAACAAGACATAACCTTTTTATCAATATTTTAAAATATGTAGAAATAACTAAAATAATTTAAATTTACTTTTATAAAAGACATTACTAAGACTAGAGAAAGACTGTCTGCTGGCATGATTAAGCTAAGAACCTATAGTGCTATAGGTATAGCTATCAGTAACAAAAGTAGCATTATTATACTCCGCTTCCTGCAAGAGCTAAAACTAAAAGCCTTTAAAAGGTAAAAGAGAAAGAGACCAAGAGGCAAGACGGTAAAGTAAGTTAGGGTAATCCCTTATTTTAGCCCCAATTATAGTTAGTTACTAACTTAATGCATCTTAGTAACTGTTAAAATAAACAAAATCTCTGGTAACCTTGGAGTTAACAAAATAAATTCGCCTCAATGTAAAGTTAACTACTAATCTATCATGTTTACAGTAATGCTTAACAGTACTTTAAATATTTTTTTGTACTCAAATAAAATATTTAAAAAAAAGAACATAAAAAATTAGATGCCCGACCTAAGTTTTGCCAAGGAGGCTGCCATTTTGAAATACGATAGAGTAGTCTCCCATACACTGTCACATGACTCTGCTTCATGTGACATTTCAGTGTTATTTGTGGAAATTAAATAAATGGTAATATCTTTATATGACTTGACACTTCAAAACTGTGTAAATTCTGAATGGCAACATCCTTTGATTTTATTTCTAATTTCCGGCTAGCTTTGGAACTAAAATGACATTTCCTATGTGACTTTTTTGTTCAGAAAATTATAGATTCTAGTTGTGTGGCTGAGAAGTCTTGTCTTAAGTTTAAAGATTTTCACTAATCAACTGTTATACATTTTTGACAACACCACTGGTGATTAATCACAGAAAGATGAAAGCCATCTGTTGTATTTTACTTTTAACGGTATTATATTTCCAAGTATTTGTTACAGGTGATTTGCATTAAATTTAGAATGATTTTTTTACATTTATAATTTATAAATATTAAGATAGATCATAGATGCTGATTTTAGATTTATAATTATAGTTAAGATTTTTAATGTGTGCTCTTAATAAGTGACCATTCTTAATGGTCCACAACTAAAGACATTGCAGAGTGGCACAAGACATATCCATCGTGACATATTAATGGCATGCTATGGGCCATGCTGGGGTGCCGAGAGCCAACAAGGGTCCCAGGGCAGGACATCATTGCGGGCCCCTTAATAAACAATGAGCCGTGAAAAAATTGACATGGTCTGGGCGGCCGGGCCCCTTGGCAATTACCTCCTCTGATCCCTCCTCTCGGCGTGCCTGGGGCCATGTCCCAGGGGGTGGAATAGATTTAGTCAACAGACGTAAAATGAATATTATTATATTAATGCATGTATGTACATAACATGGGTATAGATGTATTACAATGTAATGTCCATTACATTTATTTCTTTTTAATTAAATGATTGGGCATTAGATAGAGGGGGGAAATCAAACTTCAAAGAGGCTTCAGTTATCACTTTTTCTTAGAGATTTTCTAAGACCCAATATTTGCTGGCGGGGCCCTTTCATGGTGCACTCTGAGGTGGCCCCTCTGCAGGGGTGACAAGTTTACTGTTCCTAGGTGGGTGTCTAAAAATAGATTTACTCTGACTTGGAAAAACATGAGGAGTTATCTGTCCCATCATATCACTGTCTCTACTAAAATCCTCCGCCCCTGATTGAACAACCGTTGTCTGACTACCTCCCCTGCTCCATCTGTCAAACCATGAGTCATCATGTCTTTCTACCTTCACCCGAGCTTTATCATTAAACCTATAGCCCCAGGGGTTCCCCGCTCTTCTGAATGGGCCCCTGGATTCTCTAACAAATAAGAGAAGACTAATGCTAGATATCTATTTGTTTAAGGAAGTTAAAATAATTGCATGATCATAAAAATGTTTCTGTTTTGTTTTTTAATTTTTATTTCTTAGAAAATAGATGGCCTACTTTTGGAAAGCCAATATCTCTTAAATCAACAAATTAGGCTAAATCATTTATAATAATAATTTATATTATAATTTTATTTTGCTTTCATGTGCACTGATTTCAATGTTTTCATGTGCTTTAGTTTATGTAATGAGGTCAATGGAATAACTAATAACTTTGGGACTACCTATTAAATGATTCAGGTGGCTCTCCTAAAGCCGAAATTCCCCATATTGTAGAGTCCCTAAAATCCTGGGACTCTGTGCACCACAAGCTCCATGTTTCCTTTAATTTAGAATAATGGTACCAGTAAATGAGGTTCTTATTGCAGTATACCCATTTTGGAAACAGAAATTGGTTTGCAAAAGTAACAATAACGTTTTCAGTATTGCTATAAATAGGTTATTAATTTTATAAAAGCATCCCTGATTTTTTTTCCAGAATTATGTTAAATAAGTAAAAAAAATCTCATTGTTTTATTTTATCTTTCAATCTTTTGTGACATTTCATGTAAAATATTATGTTTTACAATTATAATGGTATATATTGAAATTGTTAACGTTATTTCGCAGGGAAAAATGTAACCATACAGTTTTCAACAGACAGCCTTGATATAGAAATTGGGGAAAGTGTCAATGTAACTTTGTCTTTAAGGTACTTTTTTCTCTTTAACAATTTTTTAGCAAGCTTGTTAAATGTATTTTGGAAAATGTAAGCAAAAATGATCTTAAATATTTGTCATTGACAGTGACAGTTTGAATCAAAGCACTGTTTTGAATTTCACCTACGATGACCAATACGAAGAGAGCACTGAGTATATCAAGCCTCTTAACAACATCATAGTGTTAGATGATGTCAACTGGACAGTCACCATTAATGGGAGACATGCAGGACATACCATTCTTGGGGTCAATTCTTCATCTCATGAGATCATACAGTCAGTATTATTTGTACATTTGTGATTCCCATTTTATTTTCAATGTATATTGTTTCAACACTTTTCTCATATTTGTTAATCTCTCTTTTTTTTTTTTTTTTTTGTATTTTTTAAAAATAACTCAAGTTCCTGCTAGCTTGTTATGATGCTATAATGACTACTTTCTAAATCAGAGATGTTTTACATCTTTCGTTCTAAACTGAGCAGTTTTAAAAATATAAATTTTTGACTGATGTATTTGACTTTCATTTTTGGAAATTATTATTATTGATTATATTTATAGGTCTAATCTAGGGGAGGGATGGTCGTGCGGTAAAGCGCTTGACTGTCGACCTGAAGGTACCTGGTTCGATCTCCGGTGAGGACCAAGGAAATTTTTCCAGGTCTTGGCTCAAGTTCCCGATATATCTCCCGTGGTGCCTCCATGGCCATTGCACTATCGGCTATAGTGGGAATGAAAGAAGGGCACCATAAAAACCGTCCCATTAGTGGTTTATAGGATCTAAGAGATTTCATCTCATCCTTACAGGAACTTCACACATAGGTCTTATTCAGATCATTTTATTGATAGGTGTTATGTAATAATTTAGCCTTTATTAGCCACATTTTGTGGATTGTCTTGTATTATTACTAATTTTATTTTCTGTTTCTTTCAGAATTCATGATGCTTTCATACGTATTGATGTTGTGCACAACTCTATTCTTGTCATTATTAATGCTGTAATTGGCTGGATTTATTTTGTCGCTTGGTCAGTCTCTTTTTACCCCCAAGTCTATGTTAACTGGAAGAGGAAGAGGTAAGTAAAGTTTTTAAGTCTTTCATATTTGACGTCACCAAAATGTTTCTTAATACTCCTGTAATTTAATGTTACCTGTGACATGCTTTCCATTCAGTGAAATTGCTTAATTTTTCTGAATTCTGCTTAGTATCTTCATAATTAATTGTACATATGTTTATTAGGCTTCCACATAGCCTATCTTTTTAATAGGTGAGCTGTGATGTACCATTCTTAATCACAACCACACTGCAATACAGTGTTTTCAGTTGAGAACTACTTCACCCTAACTCTTAAATGCATCCCTTTCCTACTTTTTTTTAATACACCATGTGATTAGCATAACAATAATGATTATCATATGCTGTGACTCTAAATTAGCAAAGAAAAAATGTCATGGCTTATGGTTTCAAAATGAACAAACATGAAAATTAAATAAAAATCGCCTGCATGGTATTATTTTTTTAATACTTTTCTGATGAGTTGCCTATTCTATGCTTGTATGTAAGCTATATTTTTTTTTAAATCATAGCTCTTTAATATCAACATGTGTGCATTGAAGCATTTGTCTAATAAAATTGAGGCCAATATAAGATTGAAAATATAAAAGGGGTTATAACTCAAAATAGGCTGGGAACAATTGAACTAAATAAACATTTACAATCATCTTGTTCTCTGTTAAGTTCATTAATCATGTTTCATTTGGAATGGCAACATATTGCATCTCACTTTTTTATCTGCTTTTTTAATGCATCCTTTTTATGATTCTGTTTTGAGTAAAAAATTTGTTATGTTTATTTATAGCTTCATAAAAATGTAATATGAACTATTTGATTGACAAATGCATAAAGGAAACAAAATTGTTCTCTATCACATAAAAATTGACTAATACTTTCTAATCTTTCTCATCTATTTTATTAATTTATCAAATGTTAATATCTGTCATTGAAAAACTATGTTTCAACGACTGATTTTTTTTGTATCATTTTAGTGTTGTTGGTTTGAACTTTGACTTTCTCTGTTACAATATCACTGGATTTCTTGCTTATGGATTCTTTAATGTGGGCATGTTCTGGGTTGACACAGTCCAGGTGAGATTATGAATGATATATAACTTTATAGTTAGATTACATTAAATTTTTAACAATAAACAAATAGGTAATTGACGAAAAGTATTTAATTCTTATGTACAGTATTTGTTATTCAAATAACTTTTGCTTTAAAAGTTATGAGTAAGCCTACTTATCTGCTCTTTTGAAGTAAATATCATAATCTGTTTTCATAAATTAATGACATAATAGGTATTCATAATTAATGCCATAATCTGTATTCATAATTAACACCATTATCTGCATCTGTATTCATAATTAATACCATTATCTGTATCTAACCACCCCATGATGGAGACACCAACAAAATTAGAAATTACAATTACATCTTTTTTTAACGAAACAAATATTTGCATTCCAGCATTTTAACTCCAGTAGTACAAACTTTGATAAAAAAAATGTACTGCATATTAGGGGATTGATAAGATTTGTTTTTATTCACCACTTTAAAGCAATGGGTTTGGAACATATTGAATAGTATGAAGTGTTTTCTGAGAAATTACTTAGTCTTTAATAGTAATAGATCACACATCATCAGAATTGTAAATAAATCTAGGAAAACTCTTCACCTTTTATTTTTTTTTTTTTGTGTGCCTGTATTAAGCATTTATTTTATTATCAGAAAAAATAATAATACAAGGAGGTGTATTGTGATGCATCATACACATGGCAGGCTGGTCAGTACTGAGCATTATATATTATTTTTGGGCTCTCTCCTTATCCTCCACAGGACCAGTATTTTGAGAAGCATCCCAGGGGAATTAATCCAGTACAGTTGAATGATGTCATATTCACTCTCCATGCTGTGTTTGTGACACTCATAACAATCTTTCAGTGCATTATCTATGAGGTTAGTCAACTCAGCTGCATTTTATTGAACTTGAAGGATTTTTAAACATGTTCCACAAATTTAAATAAATGTAATTTTCATGTTGAATTAAAGTTTAAAGAAAAATATAATTTACTTTTTGATGAAATGATGCATAATGGAAACTATTGATGAAGTTAGTAAATGAAAATTATGCAAGATTAAGCATTTTGTCTTAGAAAAAGCACCTATTTTTCATCCTCTTACTCGGATATTATTAATTAGTGTTTCAAGAGGTGTAGGACAGTGTAGGTATATTTATTAAGTTAACAATTATGGTGCCCGATCGAACATAAATTAAAGCATTTTAAGCCAGATCACCCCTTAGGTTTGGCTAGAATGGCTTAAAATGCTTCTTGAATATAAATATGTATATAAATATATGAAGCCTTCGAAGATTGTGCTAGCCACACAACCCCTTATCACACAGTGGCAACAGACAGAATTAATCTTCCCAGGTGACCCATAAGGACTAAAAGAACTTTACTTGCTTTACTCTTTTAAATAAAGTCATAAGCCTGACTTAGATTAACATTGAATGTTTCAATTAATTGGCTGTCTAGTTCCTGACCTTTTGCTCAGATCCTGGTAAAAATTCTCAAGTCCACCCAGCTTAATGGGTACCTGACAAATGGTGGGTTAGCAGAAGCGTGAGGGGGATGGGTCTGATTGGTATTTTAGTGCTGGATCACAGACTCAAATTTTCTTCTACATTGTTGGTAAATGGGCATTATCGTCCTTTATACTTTCAAGGGACTTCAGCTTAGCTGCCCCACTGGGATCTTCATCTCACCATTACAGACAATGTATAAGATTGTTTCTAAAAAAAAATATTTCACAGAATCTTGTGTTGATATCATTTTAATATGATTTTAATATTTTTTTTGTCTTTTTCCACTTTTCAGAAAGGTGGTCAGAGGGTTTCCAAAATCTGCATAGCGTTAGTAACCGGGGCATGGCTGTTTGCTCTGGCATCTCTTGTTGTCACTTTGACTCACACCATCACCTGGCTTACCTACTTGTACTATTTTTCATACATCAAGTTGGGAGTGACACTTATCAAATACATACCTCAGGTCAGTCTCTTCAATTGAATTAAAGTTTATTTTCATCCAGTTAAAAACATACTTTTGAGTTCATGAAACAAAACAACAACAAAAAATAGTTACTTTCTGTTACTTATATTCAAAATCTCTATCAGTATATGTTTTCTTTGTTATAGAATTTCTAAACATTTTATTTATCTAAGACAGACAAATTTGAAATATTGTATCACTATATCATAAAATCAATCCTTTATGAATCCATTCTAGTACTAACTTTTGATTGCCATAGAAAAGAATTTGGTATCATTTTTCATACTGTGGCTATCTTTTTTTAATTTGTTATAAAATCAAATCTTTTCTTTTTTTTTGTTATTAGGCTTATATGAATTTTCGGCGCAAGAGTACTGATGGTTGGAGTATAGGAAACGTCCTGTTAGACTTCACTGGTGGATTTCTGAGTCTCCTGCAAATGTTTCTCTTGGCCTACAATAGCGGTAAGTAGACTATTTTATAAAAAATAACGAAAACTTTTACAAATTATTTTCTATATTTTTTATTTATTTTTTTTTTTTACTTTTTTTTTTTTTTTTATAGATGATTGGGGCTCAATATTTGGCAACCCAACCAAATTTGGCCTCGGTGTATTCTCAATCTTGTTTGATATATTGTTCATAGTTCAGCATTACTGCTTGTACAAAACAAAAGATTATTATGAGAGAATAGGGGGATTATGGGATAAGAGTCAACTTTTTAGTGAACTCAGCTATTCAACCATGAATATTTAACCTTTGACTGAGATTTTAAAGAAATTGTCAAAATTTAACTTAAAACATTTAGTTTTGTTAAATGATTAAATTTTTTTTTAATCTTCTGTAAAAGTTTGTATGACTCTTTTTTTTTATGTTGACGGTCAGTATTATTTTTAATGTTGATGGTCAGTATTATTTTTAATGTTGCTGGTCAGTATTATTTTTAATGTTGACGGTCAGTATTATTTTTAATGTTGATGGTCAGTATTAGTTTTAATGTTGACGGTCAGTATTATTTTTAATGTTGACGGTCAGTATTATTTTTAATGTTGACGGTCAGTATTATTTTTAATGTTGACGGTCAGTATTATTTTTAATGTTGACGGTCAGTATTATTTTTAATGTTGACGGTCAGTATTATTTTTAATGTTGACGGTCAGTATTATTTTTAATGTTGACGGTCAGTATTATTTTTAATGTTGACGGTCAGTATTATTTTTAATGTTGACGGTCAGTATTATTTTTAATGTTGACGGTCAGTATTATTTTTAATGTTGACGGTCAGTATTATTTTTAATGTTGACGGTTAGTATTATTTTTAATGTTGACGGTCAGTATTATTTTTAATGTTGATGGTCAGTATTATTTTTAATGTTGACGGTCAGTATTATTTTTAATGTTGACGGTCAGTATTATTTTTAATGTTGACGGTCAGTATTATTTTTAATGTTGACGGTCAGTATTTTTTTTCCTTTAGATGACTGGGGCTCCATATTTGGTGACCCGACTAAATTCGGTCTGGGGTTTTTCTCGATCCTGTTTGATATTTTATTCATCGTGCAGCATTACTGCCTGTATAAGGGCACTGGTACTTACACCTTGTTAGAGGAAACCGTTGTCGCCAAGTCCCCATACACTTCTGCATACGGTTCCAGCGACAGAAGTCAGAGGAATGTCAATGTAGACTCTGACCAATCATCGCAGTTCATTTACTAACTCTGTTCTTGGCTTGCATATTTGTGATCTGTATAAATATGTGCCACCATGGTGCACCTATACAGTGCTTTTGAACGCCCTCACTAACAAACTTTAACCAAAATAATTTAAAATCACTACTGTAGAATTGTATACACATGCACAAACAGCCAATAGAATTACAAAATCACTTTATTTGTTTTCTATGTTTAGCCATTGTACAAAATTTTCAACACTATTTTGAACAAAGAAGGGAATGTTGCAATAAGCATTTTTTAGCATGCGTCAGTAAAATATCTGCTTTATTAAAAATACACTATTTATATTTTTTTTTGTATAAATTAACACTTTAATAGGAGCATTTTATTAGGTGATATTCTTAAATGTGGCAACCTAACTTAATTGTATTTTTTTTTAAATAGTCTGACGTGTGTTATGGTTGACTTGTAAATGCATCACTGCGGAACTCTGTGTAAACATGTAATTATGCATTGAAATAAATAGTTTTCTGAGCATTTAAAAAAGCAACTTTACCAACTACATGTATTAGGAAAACAAAATCTTTGCATACTTCATTTTTAGCCTTAATTCCAACTTTTTATTACATGTTAAATTTGTATATTTATGTTTGGTACTTTTTTTAAAGATTTCAGTAACCAATGTCCCCATAAAATGGAATTAATTGAAATATCAAAACAGTTTTTCATATTTGTACATAATCTAAACTGTTCTATTTTTACAAAAATATAAAAAAAATCTCTTTGCATACATCTTCTTAATGGATTCTGAAGTCCAATAACAAAAAAATTAAATGTCAAATCTCCTGACCTTTAGCTTATTTTATGTAGTCTGTAAAGTAATACAACTTCAAACATTTCTAAAAGTATCTATTAGCACTTCTTTTTTATCTTCCAATTTTAAAGAAATTTTTTATACCCATGTGTTGAAAAAGCATTTCCTATTATCATACTTGAAAAATTGGATAAGTCTTTTGTATAGGCATCACTGCTAACTTATCTCATTGGTAAATTTATTTATTTTTTTGTGAGTATTATACAGATATTTTTTTTTTCCTCATTTTATATACACTATGTCATATGTATAAATGTAAATACATTTACATATTTTGTTTTCACTCTTTTAAAAAAGTGAACAAGGGTACTATGTAATTGGTGCAGGGGTTGTCAGAGATTGACAACCGCTGGAATTTTTTGAATGGCAGTTGTTTTGTTGGTGGTTTGTTTTTTATTTAGATTGTTCATGGACCACCAGATCAAAAAAACACGACTTGCAATAAAGGTTGAAAGCACTAATTTTCACTAAGTGACCCCATTTTCATTGCGCTCTGAAAAAGCTTCAGAGCCCTTATGTGTACTAATGCTCCCAGTTTAAGAACCACTGAAATGAATTAAAAAAAAAAGGTTGAAAAAAATTCATTATCAGTTGGCATTGATATAATAATTGTAAATAATTAATAGACCTGGATTATGAAACCCTTACTCATGTTCTATCATTGAAACGGAGGGTTTGGTATTCTGTTCATTTGCAGTTAATTTACTAAATTTTAAGTCTATATTAAGACTAAAAAATTGTGGAGGAGGGAAAATACCACTTGAAGAGATGTGATTTGATTAAGGGATGCCATTATTCAAGGGTTGCTGGTCTCATACTTCTGCTATACTTGACAGTTGATAGATTTTAATCTTTCACTCATACCAGTAACTGACTTGAAGTACTTCAGTAGCATTCGTGAAATTTTTTAAAGCACAAATCACAAACATCTGGTCTGTAGTTTATACATACTCACTGCATTTGATTAGTTAATTGTCCTGTTTGTTTGTTGAGTTTTTCTCTACATTGTCTTTATGTAATTTGTTGATAGTGCTAAAGTAAATGCATTAGGGCAAACTGCCTAAAACACAGGATTCGGGCGAACCCGGGTAATTTACTGTAAATGGAGGCAAAATTACATTCTTGAGGGTCATGATTACTCAAAAGTGAATATTATTAAAGGAGCTAGTAACAGAGGCTTACAAACTTCCGTGGTAAATATATAATTTTGGGTAACAGAGCGGTTTTCAGTTATTTGGAGTTTCCTTAGTCATCAGATTTCATTGGGATTATTGGAAGAAGGAGGGGGGGGTTCTAGGCAGCTGCTTATCCACCAAATAAGATTCTACTCAGACCAAACATGTGTTTGGCACAAAAAATAGTGTAACTCATGTGTACAAGTAATGTATTTATTTTATAAATATTTATAAAAAAATGTGTTCTTAAGTCATTCCAAATCAAATTCGTGTGAAATAAAGAAATATATATCGCTTGAGTTATTGCTTTGTTTTTATTTTGTTGACATATTCTTTGTTTTTATTTTGTTGACCTATTCTTTGTTTTTATTTTATAGACATATTATTTGTTTTTATTTTGTTGACATATTCTTTGTTTTTATTTTGTTGACATATTCTTTGTTTTTATTTTATAGACATTATTTGTTTTTATTTTGTTGACATATTCTTTGTTTTTATTTTGTTGACATATTCTTTGTTTTTATTTTGTTGACATATTCTTTGTTTTTATTTTGTTGACATATTCTTTTTTTTTGTTCTGTTGACATATTCTTTGTTTTTATTCTGTTGACATATTCTTTGATTTTATTCTGTTGACACACCCTAACCCTGAGGTTGCCGTGTACCTTTCTTCCATGATCATTTAATTTAATTTTTTTTCCTCTTCTAGCCGTAAGAAAAGAATTGATTATGATTTATGCTCTGCGCTCATAGTTTATTTCTGTCAAAGGACCCAAGGTGTAAACCATTTTTTTCTTTTGTACTGAACCGGCTTCATTAAGAGCTGAGACTTGATTGTGGGTTGACCAAGTATTGTAAGCCCATTGGGCGTCATATATACTACGTGTTCAAAGGGTCCTCCCCGAGACAGAAGTCACCTGTGGCCCCTCCAGGGCCCCTTAAAAGTAAAACTTTACACTTAAAGAAGTTTTTTTTTATTTCCCTAATCATTATGGAGAGAAAAACTTCTAGTCAGAAAGGGTTTAGAAAAATGTAAAGCTGTTTGTCGAAAAGTTTACTCACTATTCTGGGACAATTGAATGGATTCTGCGATTTTGTCCCCAGGCGAACTTGGATGTCTGCTCATCGTATTTTAGGGGCTCAACATTAACTTTCCAAAAGTGTGCTATTAAAGCTAATTAAGCCACAAGTAGTTTTAGATTCAATGAGTAATAAATAACACATTCAGTGGATCCCTTTGCCACAATTGTGTATAGCACGTAATTTGGCCTAATTATAAAGCTCCTACTTAACCCCCCTAAGTCATCAACAGCGCCGTAGCGAGCTTAACTCGCGCCCGGGGCACCAGGCCCGTAGCCAGGTCAAAGTCAACATGGGGGCACCAATGCCCAGCAAGGGGGCACCTTTACTTTTTCTTTATTTTTTCCTCTTTTCTTCTTTTTTAAGCGGGGGGAGCACGGCCCCCCAAGTGCCCCCCTTGGCTGCGGGGCACAATACCTTTTCAATACCTTGTTAGCGCCCCTCCCTCCATTCGAAAACCATATAATATCTGTAAAATATACCATTTGGCGCCCCTTTGTGAGTTTCAACCGAGGCATGATGCCTTCCCCTTGCCTACCCCTCATTACGCCTATGACCATCAAGTCTACCGGCCCCAGAGACCTTGATTCGGTTTTACTTATTGGACTGCGAAACTGTAGCGATCAATATAACACATACTTTATTAGAAACACTGTTAAGTTTTTTTTATGTGTGCCAGAGACTACTGTGTTCGGTTTTAATTGCCCCCCCTGGATCATGTCCCCGTTAACCCAGTCGTGTCACAATGACACAGACGGAGCCTACATACTTATCTATCCCGTGTTGGGCTGTAAAATATACTTATAAAAAAAACTATTCTTTAGTGTTGTTTTAGTCCCAGGTCATATTTTAGTTTCAGTTTTTATTTCGTTTTTTCTGTAATAATTTTAGTTTTCGACTAGTTTTAGTATTGCTGCTAATTTTAGTTTTAGTTTTAGTTCTCGTTGACGAAAAGTCAACATTTTCGTTAACGAAGGTTTTAGTTTTCGTGAACGAAAGCAACACTATATTTTAGTTTCAGTTTTTATTTTGTTTTTTCTGTAATTATTTCAGTTTTCGTCTAGTTTTAGTCTTGCTGCTAATTGTAGTTTTAGTTTTAGTTCTCGTTGACGAAAAGTCAACATTTTCGTCAACGAAGGTTTTAGTTTTAGTTTTCGTCAACGAAAACAACACTACTATTCTTTAAAACTCTGCAGTCATTTCACGAAAAAAAATGCCGCACTTGTTTTACTGTTGAAAGAAAATTGGCAGAATTATAGAAATTAAAATATAAAATTCAAAAAAGCAAGGTTTGGATTTTATCTTTCAACTCGAGACACAATTCAGGTTAATTTTTATATACAATTTATTGGGAAAAGAGGGGTGGGGTGTCTGAATTTCGCATTACGTTGGCGCGAAATAGGTAGAATGTAATGTTTCAAATATTTTTTTTTTTGAGTTATGTATGGGGTAGGCCACTTATATAAAATTTAGCTGTCCAATGACTCTCACGATGTTTTCATACTTGGAGATGCTGTGATTTAATACAAATGTTTTTTAATTTTATTTTTTACAAATTTGTTGATGGAGCATGTGCCATAAAATGTGTTGTTTGCTGCGCCCATTTCAATTCATACAGTTTAATGCTCTTGTTTCGTTGAAATTTACCAATGGCTTGAAAAAAATTCATACTTTTGAATTTGAGGTTATTTTTTTAGGCCTGCATGTGTATTAAATTATTATTTTTTGACGTGGTACACCGATTTCGGAGCGCTGCTGCAGCACTGTGCCCTTTAGTAAACAAATATTGTTGGGGGTTGGTCCTTGATTTGTATACAAGTCTTTTGAATTGTATCATCAAGCTGGATCTTGTAGAATCATCAGGTCTGTATAGGCACTAAATGAAAAAGCTCCTTGGGTGGGGAGAGCTAGAAAAATAAAGTCATGGGAATGCCCACGATGTCTGTTAACGGACTTACACTTTAATGTGATTAAATAAAAAAAAATTCTCACAAACCCCGAATGGCTCATCGGGGCAGATGAAGTGTAGAATTCATCTTATTCAATAACCTCGCCATATCAAAGGATTGTTTGGTTAGCACAAAGCCCAGCCGCCTTTACACCCCACCCCAACTTAAAATCGGGTAGGCGTACCCATTTAAAGTTGGGTGGACTTGGGGACTTACACCAGGACCTGAAAAAATTCGAAGGCTCTCACTGAGATTCGAACCCAGGGCTCTCCGGTCGACAGTCGAGCGCTCTACAATAAACAACTACCCGTCTCCAACGTGATTAAATAGTTGAGTAAAATTCTGCCGCTGGAAATTAGGTTTTACTTTTTTTACAATTATTTCAATAATTGGATTGTTTGCGGAGTGTTTTTTTTTTAAAGTTCTCTTAGCCCTAACGGGCCATCGGGGCAGATGGAGTATAGAATTCATCTGTTTCTATAACCTCGGCATATAAAGGGATTCTGTGGTTTTGTACCCAGGCGAACTTGGATGTCTACTCATCGTATTTTAGGGGCTCAACATTAACTTTCCAAAAGTGTGCTATTAAAGCTAATTAAGCCACAAATAGTTTTAGATTCAATGAGTAATAAATAACACATTCAGTGGATCCCTTTGCCACAATTGTGTATAGCACGTACGTTAGCCTAATTATAAAGCTCCTACCTAACCCCATAAGTCATCAACAGCGCCGTAGCGAGCTTAACTCGCGCCCGGTGCACAATACCTTTTTAATACCTTGTTAGCGCCCCCCCCTCCATTCAAAAACCATATAATATGTGTAATATATACCATTTGGCACGTTTTTTTTAAGCCATTTCTTTATATCCATGACGGGTGGTCTAGTGGTGTAGATACTCGACTTCGACCGGAGGGTCCCGGGTTCGAATCTCAGTGAGAACCTTGGGACTTTTTCAGGTCCTGCTGAAAGTCCCCAAAAGTCCACCCAGCTTTAAATGGGTACCTGACTTTAAGTTGGGGGAGTAAAGGCGGCTGGGCGTTATGCTAACCACACAACCCCTTCATATGCCGATGTTATAGAAACGGATGAATTCTACACTTCATCTGCCCAAATGGCCCGTTAGGGTTAAGGGAACTTTTTTTTTATATCCATGAAAATGTAATGACCACATTATTAAACAAAAAAAAACTATAGTTTAATGTAAAATATAAACATTTAATATAATGACTACATTGAAAAAAAACAACTAATAGAAATTCAAGTTCTGAGTTTTTTCCTCTGTCGTTCTCAACTATTGCAAACGCTTAATTATATTATTAGTATGAGTGTTTATGGTCATTGTGTACTTTTACTTTGAAGTGAATACCGTGAATTTTTAAGACTTTCTATACTTTGTCGAATCAACCGCATATCAACCGCAGCTGTACTGCTAGCAATCGACTCTGGAAAGTACAGACCAGACAGTAGCTGCTTTTTTTGAGGGTATCAACCAGGCCTAGCGCCAATCAGAGGGTCGGGGGAGGGGGGTGCGAAGGAGCGTTTTGATTCGATAAAGATAAGTAGACTACAGTTGCGGTTCTCACCCCCCCCCCCCAACATTTGACATTCGCCCGAGGCCCAGCAATTTCAGCATTACTGCTAATGCTGCTTTTGCGCCCCTTTGGTGAGTAGCTACCGGGGCATGATGCCCCTCCCCTTGCCAAGCCCTTCGCTACGCCTCTGGGCTCTGATAAACGGCCATGGAAAAAAAATCTTTTTGATAAATATATTGATGGAACTTTGTCTAGCAGCCGCCCTTACTAGAACAGATCGCGGGTGGACTTTAAGCTTTACTGAAATGTAATGCTTCGAGTTGTTTAGTTCCTAATACTCGAGACGTACAGCCTACTTTTATTTTTTCGTAGATATTTTAAATTTCCTATAGCATACCAGGTTGTTGTTTTTATTTTTTTGACTTGCCACGTTTGGCACGTGAGCCATGTGTTTGTTGTCCTAAAGAGTTGATTATTTCATAACCAAAACATCGGTATATTTTATAACCTAAACAGGGGCAGGCAAATATATTCTCAGAATAGGTATATTATCATAATAAGGGTATAATTATTAATTATAAAATGGTAAATATTTTTGTAATTAGAATAAGTCGGTGTATATTCATAATTGGTAAAGGGGTAGATTTCTTAATCAGAATAGTGGTATATTTCATAATCATAACAGGGATAAATATTTTACAGCCACCACAGTTATACATATATAATTCATAATAATTGGTGTATGTTTCTCAAACAGAACACGACAGTATTTCAGAAAAATAACAGGGCAATATTTTAAAAAAATCAGAACATCAAAAGAGGGGTATTGTTTCATATTCCGAGAATGGGTATATATCATAATTAGAATAGGATTATATATATTTTTAATTAATACGATCATAAGTATTGTTCATAAACCGAATTGGCTTATAGTCAATGACATCTGTAGACCTAATGAACTAAGGCTAATAAGGCGATAAGCTTTTTAAGTTATTGGCAATGGTAATAAGCCATCAATCATTCTTTTATCTTTATAACATCTTTATAAATAACCATAAGTCCCTTATCTATTTCCCTATCATAGTCGGGGAATCCAGTAGTCGTGAAAGCACATGGGGCTTTCCCTATCATAGTCGGGTAATCCAGTAGTCATGAAAGCACAGAGGGAGACTTTGACACATAGTGCTTTCCCTACAATAAATGGGGAATCCAGTAGTCATGAAAGCACATGGCTATCACTGTGAATAGGCAAACCACGTGACCTCCTGGGGCTCCCAGCCCTCCACTGCGATTGGGGATGCCTTCAAGAACTTTTCCTATTAAATATGATGCCAAGAGGGCCCCTGATTGGTTTGCCTACGGCTCCCAGGCATCTTTGTTAAGTCTCTATCTATCGCCCAGAAATACCTACTCTGGTGGCACAATAAGTGTACAAAAAAATGGTATCATATTAGTCGTCTAACAGTGTAAAAAAAATTGGAAAAAAGTATGTAATATACGCTTGCTTTGTTCATCCATATTCAGCTATATTTTAGCAATATAGAAATACGTGGCTCTACAAGAGGTAAAGCGATGGACTGTCAACTTAAGGGTCCCAGGTTCGATCTCTGGTGAGGACCAATGGATTTTTCAGGTCTTGGCTCAAGTTCCCGATATATCTCCCTTGGTGCCTCCATGGCCATTGCGCTATCGGCTATGGTGGGGGATGAAATAATTGTTTAAAAAAAAGTCCCATTAGATATTTATCGATTCAAAGCTACTTTTATCTCATCCGTACAGGGACTTCACACACACACATACATACACAGACATACACACACACATACACACACAGACATACACACACACATACACACACAGACATACACACACACATACACACGCACAATATCTGAACCTTGTGAACCTAGTATTCTCAATAATGAGTTCAAGTTACAATCGCGAAACATTCCAATAAAACAATGCATTCGGGGGGAAAGTATGACTTACCCCCCTGCAATGTTTATTACGGGAAATAATATTGTCAGCTACTTCTTTTTACCCACATGAGGGTGTGGGGGAGGGGGGCAGCTATATGTTATACCTTTCCCCCCTGCCCCTTCTCAAACGTTTTCTTCAACTAATCAATGAGAAGACACGCTGCAGCACGCAAGTGTGCGCACAATTTCGGATTAGATCGGATTTGAATGGTAGTTTGAACCACATACCGGTACGCTCTGCACACAACTAAAAAACCTTTTATTATACTATCTTGAAAGTTGTACACAACAGGATATATGTATTAACAAAAGAAAAGAAGAAATAAAAAAAAAAAACAAGCCAAGCGACAGATGGCGTGCTGCTGTTGACCTCAACCATACACATCAACTACACACGACCACACATGCTTCTTACGCTAACAAGGTGAGTTTTAAAAAAAAAAAAACATTCTTAGCTAAAAAAAAATTAGTTCATACTCATTTATTTATTTATTGTTTTGCCTTCCCCCAATATGTTTTGTTATTTTTTCCCCACGGAAGAGTTTTTTTTTTTCGAACTTTTCCACGTGGCACGTGCACAAGTTCAAAGGTTATAGTTCATTACGATATAGGCTACTGGTAGAGAAGATCAACGTATTTCTTCCTAATCGTCTTCCACTTAGTGTTGTTTTCGTAGACGAAAACTAAAACTAAAATTAGAAGCAAGACTAAAACTAGATGAAATCTGAAATTATTACAAAAAAAAAAACGAAATAAAAACTGAAACTAAAATATAGTGTTGCTTTCGTTCACGAAAACTAAAACTAAAACCTTCGTTAACGAAAATGTTGACTTTTCGTCAACAAGAACTAAAACTAAAACTAAAATTAGAAGCAAGACTAAAAACTAAAATTATTACAGAAAAAACGAAATAAAAACTGAAACTAAAATATGACCTGGGACTAAAACAACACTACTTCCACTACACAGTGATGTGCATCGCGAGCTAGTTAGAAAGCACGTCTTGAAAAGAAAAATAATGAAAATAGTGTTAGGATTTTTTTAAAGCGAAATTTAAAGATCCTATTTGATAGACATATTTATTTTACAATTCGATCTTGTGACGCTTAAAGCATTACCTAGGCCTCTAATGTGTTGCCAGGCAGTGTTTCCCAAAGTGTGATACGTGTACCCTGAAGAGTTTGGTGGGGGGGTTCGCGATGCACCGGGCTTGGAACATTGGGTAAACATGCATGGGATAAAAAGAAAACAATGAAATGAGGAGAAACAATGACTGTAAAAATAATATATGAAAGCTGTTTTTGTTTGTTTTGTTTTTTTAGTAGGGGTACTCGGTAGACCCTGTTAGGAAAATAAAGATGGGGTACACAGAGGTCGAAATTTTGGGAAACACTGCTGTAAGGGAAAAAAAGTTTTTAGACTTTTTGATGGTGTCTACAGAATGAAAAAAGTCCATAGCTAGGGCCCTCTTGACACATGACCCTTGACACATGACCCTTGACACATGACCCTTGACACATGACACTTGAGGCGAAGGGCCCTCGATTTAAGGGCTCACGTTTTTTTTCCTTTACATTTAATTCTTTGAGTATTTGGCGTGGGAGAGGGGCTCCTTCAGGGCCGTAGCCAGTAAATCAAGGGGCCCTGACGATTGTTTGGGTTACCTCCCCCCTCCTCCTCGAAGCGGCCCCAGGTTCGTAATGCTATCCAGCCAGATAATGGACTAAATATTAAATACAGTCAAATGAATTTCACCTCAGTTCTATTGTTTTTGAAAACAACAATACTTTCAAATAGCACTTACGAAATGTCACGGGTCTGTCTGTCTGTATGATTATTCAGTAACGTTTTTCCCTTTGATGAAAAAAAAAAAGAATCAGCGGGGATGGATAACTTGGGTTAGAGGAGGCAAAGCGTTGTTGGGACGCTCTACTCATGAAATGCCTGGCTTAACACAACACTATTCATTTGGTGCATTGATTTCTTCCGCTATTGATTATTTTGCGGCTCTCAATGCCGGTCAAGACATTACCTCAACACACTTACGTCACAGTTCAGTAGCTTTTGATAAATTATTGCAGGCTATTTATAATCAAACAAAACAGACAAAAATGAAGCCATTCGAATATGCGAGCAAACAAATACGCAGTGATTCCCTATCGATCACTATACGGAGCTACTCGGCTGCATAGGTTAAACAACATGTTTTAGTGACTGCAACAAAAGATCTGAGATCACCCGAAAGTATAAAAAAGAAATAAAAACTGCATTGACCCGTAAGTAACATATTGTTTCATTTTAGCGAAGACCTGATCTTGCCACAAAACAGCGATGAACGCTAACGATTCCCCCCTCCCCACGGCCACAAACATTTTTAAAAACAATACATACAACTACATGGGTTGTCATCGTCTAAACATCAGGGCCCATTTGAACTAAAAACTGTTTGAAGCTGTGGGGCATATACTCAATGGCAGAGCCGCTTTATTGGTTAGGCAGACTAGGAGCTCTCCCTTCCCCCACCCCCATCCTTTCCAACTTTTAGGTTGGTTCTTGTGGATTTAGCCGTTAACTTAGAATGTTTGGGGGGGGGAGGCAGAGGGGAGAGGGGGCTCTGTTTTCAATGAATATTTGGGGCCTCAAGATTTGCAATGGGGTCGGGTGGTAATGTGTTGTAGAGCGCAAGACCGTTTTGGATTTGAATTTCAGTGAGAACCTTAGGAATTTTTACAGAGTCCTGGTGTAGAGTCTCCAAGTCCACAGCTTTAAAGGGGTATTTGAGTTTCCAAGCTGGGGGGGGGGTAAAGGCGGCTGGGCGTTGTGCTAACTACACAATACCTTTATGCCATACCGAGATTATTGAAACATGAATTCTACACTTCATCTGCTGCCGATGAGGGGCTAACGGACTTTAGGGAACTTTTACTTTTTTGTTTACATTATTTGCAAGTGTTGTTCTTGATACTGCATTTTTCTACCTCAAAGTACCTGTGTCTAGGGTCCCCTAAATTTTACATTTGTCTAAGGAAGCCCTAATATGTATCTGTATCATTTGTCTAAGGCCCACAGGGTAGGGCGACGAAGTATGGGGCCCTGTTTTGTGGATACTCTCCGGGCTCTCAATTGGGTAGCAGGGGTATGCAGCGACACTTGTCGTTGGAATACAACCAAGAATTTGATGAACTTACGTGTTTGGGGGGGGGTATTTAGCGGACACACTTTAGCAACTCTATGAGTGCAGTGCGAAAAGGTTGAGAAACGCTGTTCTAGACGGAGCGATTCACTGAGTGTGTATGGACGGTATGGACTGTGTTTTTTTTTTTTTTGGTAAATACTTTTCTAGACGTATGGGCGCAACGAGACTCAAGATACCCCCACGAATATATATAGACTCACGTGGCTGATTGATCGTTTATGATTCACCTGTTATGTTAGCCTGTCTTGGGGGGGGGGGGGGCAATGTCGACACTCTTTGCAGACACTGCAGGGAAGTGGAGGAAACCGTGGATCATTTGCTTTTCGAGTGCCCCGGGCTGGCGGACCACAGGGTGGACCAGTCCCGAAGCTTGCTGGCCATCGGGCTCTATGGCATTCTCCAGATGTTGAGAGACACAGCAAGTCTGATCTCACGGGCTCTAAGAGACTAAGTCTCAGCCCGCAGATTACTGAGAGAGTTCAAAGAGAGAGAGAGAGAGGGGGGGGGCTACACAAAAGGTTTTACCGGAGGGGGGCACAAAGCGTTTAAGACGGCTCACCCTACACACGTGACCTATTTCAATTGAATATATAGAACATGTTATGATTGCCCAACACCATTTGACAAAACAAAATAGAGATTAAAACATGACCGACCTCCCCCCCCCCCACACACACACACCTCTATTAGCTTGGTCGTTTATTGTGCTTACCTGCAAGGGGGGGGGGGAGTACAGGACTAAGAAGATTAGTGTACCAATCTGGATGACTGTGAGATCTATATTGGTTTAATTGATGTGACTGAGCTAAAGTAAATAAAAAAAATACATATTATAAAACTTCCGTTTTTCATTATTAGACTCGCGTAATTGTACGAAACAATTAATTTTCAATCAATACAATAATTCTTACGCATGTGTAAGTTAAAATAAATGGTAAAAATTTATTTTTTTATCTTATATTCACCAGTGACAATGTCATGCAAAGTATTAAAGTATGTTTGCACCGCTAATCAAAATGGTTTTAAAGATCAGTGGAGGCTCTTTCTCATTGTTTTATTTTTTTTTTTTGCCCGCATTATAAATCTGTTGTAAATGAGTCTCACAGATTGGGCAACAAAATGTATTAAGCGGGGATGTTTAAAGAAAATATAAATATTACAGTAATGACTTACATTTAACTACACCAGCAGCTTCCCTACGGGAGGAGGGTAGGGGGAAGTAACAGACAGAATCTATTTTATTATAAGTTCCAAAAGTATTTATATAAATTACTGAAAAAAAAATAACATTTTTCGGTCCAAAGCATTAAATATCGGACGGGACCGAGGTCCTTAGGGGTCCTCAATAGGTGTTCTGAAAATGTTTATTGGGCCCCCCCCCCAGAAAACAATTTGCGGTTATTTTCCCGTCCCCCAAGTTTTTAGCGACGCTACTTGTGCTAGTTACGATACTTATTTATAAAGGTATTTTCAGTTAAGGGGATAGACTGAAAAAAGAAACCAAAATAAGGGACTTTTATAAACATAAACATGTGGCGTACCGTCATAGATTATTTAGTGGGTAAATCGCTATCATCAACCAACAGTACGATAACGTAGAGATTGTTTGTTTTGTCACGATGATTAGACAGAATTTGTTTTATTTGTTTACAAACATAGATAAAGGAGACAGCCTATTTTGACCTTTCTAAATTCTAACTATAAGCAGTGAACAGCAGCTAGTGGCATTTTTTTTTTTAATCTTTAAATGATCAGCCTATACCAGTTGCACAACGAACCATATATATATATATATATATATATATATATATATATATTCAATCTGTCGAGTGTTCGTTGTGCAGCCCAATCCTATCGCTGAACTATATGCTCTCTGCAAACATCAATAAGAAATTATATAATATTATCTGGGATGCCACGACCTATCTAGAAAATCACTAAATGAAAGCGCATCGCTTATGATGTGTGTGTGCGTGTGTGGGGGGGGGGGAGGTGACAACTATTATAACCCCAAAGAAAGAAGTGATTTTGGGCTTCACGGGACGATCACCGAGGTGTCAGCAAAGCCACTGCTCGCGAAAATGTATGCCTATCCCTTGCAAATAAACTTCTATTCTGACCGACATTTTCGCTGGCTCTCTACCATCCGTTTAACTTAAATACGGCGCTGCCACTGCAACCAGTTCAATATGTAACGGTTATATATTATGTCACACGGTGACTGCATGATTCTATAACTGTCGGCGGCGACTCGTAGATAACATCGGTTGAGGGGGGGGGGGGTCCCCAAATTTTGTAGCCTTTTGTTTTTATTATAACTGTAAAAAGGAAACAAACGTGTACCAAAGAGAAAATGTATTCAGAAACTTGATAAAATCCTAAAATAACTAAAATCAATCATTTTTATTTACTGACCATTCTTAGCTCACTACACTAACTATCAGATGCGGATTTAAGGACGGGTGCAGCGGGCGGGCGCCAGGGGCCCCCGAATATTTAGGGGCCCCACAGGGACCAATTTTAAACTATATGATATTTCTCTCTTTTTCTAAAGGGCCCAATATTTTCTTCTGCGCTCGCGGCCTCAACTGACGTAAGTCAGCACCTGCTTACTATAAACTAAATTGGTACAGTTCAACCTTGACCTATTCATTTAAAAAAAAATGGGTCCGCACTGCGGCAGTCACAGTGCATTCTCGATCCCTTGCAGCTTCGCGTGCAACTTTGTGTGTTACTTGTGAGCGTGCACACTAATTCCAAATGACAAAAGATTTTTATTTCATCTGTTATGTTGTAGGCCTACTAGAGGATGGCTGAGGTACTAAGCTCAATAATCTTATACTGTACAAGTGTAAAGAAAGAGTTCAAGAGAAAAGAACATTACAATGTATGGTATTAATGATATCAAGTAACAAAAATGTGGGGGTGGGGGGTGCTGTGGTTTCATAGTTCCAATACACGATACGCCGCTGATAACTAGCATTGATAAAAAAATTAAATTAATAGGTAATGGTTGCTACACACACACACACACACACACACACACATCATTGGCGTGGACAGTGAATGAACCTTGTCACACGTTCAACCGGAATGCAGCGGTTCTAAAATTGTTGACCATTATACAACGTCTTTAGATTATAAGAAGGCCACATTGTGTTAAAGTAATGTGTTAGTATTGAATGATACCGTGTCGTTATTTTTTTTTCTTTTAAATTCGATGTCGGGTTAGTTTATTTTGTCTACACATTATTTACGTTTACCTAGGGCCCAATATTTTACATTTACATGGAGCCCCATTGTTTACATTTACCTAGGGCCCCATATTTTACATTTACATGGGTCCCCATTATTTACATTTACCTAGGGCCCCATATTTTACATTTACATGGGGCCCCATTATTTACATTTACCTAGGGCCCAATATTTATACATTTACATGGGGCCGCATTATTTACATTTACCTAGGGCCCAATATTTTACATTTACATGGGACCCCATTATTTACATTTACCTAGGGCCCCATATTTTACATTTACATGGGGCCCCATTATTTACATTTACCTAGGGCGCAATTATTTACCTAGGGCGCCATTATTTACATTTACATAGGGCCTATCTTTTACATTTACATGGGACCCCATTATTTAAATTTACCTAGGGCCCCATATTTTACATTTACATGGGGCCCCATTATTTACATTTTCCGAAGGCCCATCTTTTACATTTACATAGGGCCCCAATATTTACATTTACCTCGGGCCCCATTAGTTATCTTTACTAAGGGCCCCATTATTTACTTTTACTTCCAACTATACCTTTCCCTAGGGCTTCTAACATTACCTTAACCTACGACCTCAGTCGTTGTTTTTTTTTACCTATGCGTCTTTATGTATGTTCTATGTACGTGAATGTATGTCGCCCAGTGCTCCTCAAAGTGTGGATCGCGAGCCACTGGTGGCTTGGTGGGTCGCAGAGAAGATTTAGGTTGGCCGCGAAAAAAGAAATTGCAATTGACGGGATACAGGATCGTCCATGTGTGCATAATTATAAATATATTTCTCGAAACAATATATATATATATATATACACACACATATATATATATATATATATATATATATATATATATATATATATATATATATATATAGTTCTGCAAAGTAAAATGGGAAAATCGTTATATAAAATGAAAGATACGTCGTAGTAATTTTTTTATGAAGGTGTTTCGCGAAAACAAAACGGTTTTCCCGGTGGCTATTGAAGTGTAAATGTTTGAGAACCACTGGTGTAACCTGTTTTATAGACGGCACGACTACCACAATGTTATTAAGACTTCATTTCAAATACGCACTGAGAATTCTCTTATATTGTAACGGTGAAATTGTTCCTACACATTACAGAAGTTTTAAAAAGAGTGTTTACTTCCATCAAGGGTTATTTCTCCCAAGGCGGGGTAATTTCCCCTTTCTCTTACAATAAATTCTGCGGTATGATTTCTTTGTAAAAGGACCCATAAATCAGGGGCGGATCCAAAAATTGGAATGGGGGGGGCGTGGCTTTAGAATGAAAAAAGCCCGCTGCAGGGGAAAACTTTTTTTTGGGTTTTCTAGATGGTTCTTCATAACTTTTTGCAAGTAACAATAAGAGCGAATATCAGAATAGAATAAAAAAAATCTTGGAAAAACGTTATATTTCGAGCAGCAGCAGAGAAAAGGGGTCTAGACATTAGAGGGGTCGGAGCCATGGGGGGGGGGCGACCCGGCCTCGCTCCCCCCCCCCGGATCCGCCAATGCATAAATGATACACTACTACACGTCACATGTATACTGTTGTTAACTATATTATAGAATTCTCCCCCTTCTCCCGCTCACCATTTACCCCCCCCCTCCCCTTCAACCATTCTCAATTCATATTTTGTAGTAAAGTCAGCTGAACATTACCTCCTCAAATTATGTGTCAAGATTTATTTACTAAAGCACAATCAGAGTATTCACAGTTTCAAGCAGGGAGATAACACGAGCAGACATTCGACACTAGGAGCATTTTTAATATGATAATGCATGACCATATCTAAGTCGTTACACATTAGTTGGGGAAAAAAAATCTAAACTGATATTTCTTTTCAAAGTGATGCTGTTTATATTTATTATAAGCATTTCTACATAACCGAAAAAAATAGCTTCAATCGGACAACATTGCGAACTATGTATCACAAGATCAGCGGATTAAATCGTCGAAATTTAAGTTTTTGACATCCTTAGCTTAAAAAAAAAAAAGAAAAGGATATGGCTTCGAATTTTTCTGAGAATGACTTCATAATAGACTTTGATGACAATGACAGTGAACATTTCTCCAATTCCAGCCACGGTAAAGTCATGCACAGTGCTGTCATTGATGACATCGCCTCTGTCATTGGCTGGATTTACTTCGCGGCATGGACTCTGTCATTTTACCCACAAGTCATCAGCAACTGGAGGAGAAAAAGGTAAAAAAATTTTTTTTTTCTCATTGCATGCATGGCTGATGTTGAGTCTTTTTAATCCACAGAGGCGGATTTTATGGATGGTGGACTGACGCGGGGTATGGGATCCTATTTCTTAGGGGACCCACAAACTCCTATTGTACATTTTTTTTGTGTAGTTTTATTTTTACTTTATTTGACTTTTTAAAGGGGTCCAAGACCTAAATCCGCTTCTGACTTTCAACAATTCGTAACAATTCACCCATCCAGCCATGCATTCATCTATCGATCCATCCATTAATCCATCCCAAGCCTTGTACTCTATTATTTATCTTTTAATCTGCCTATCTGCTGTCTCTCTATTCTCTATCTATTAGTGTGTCTGTCTATCGTTATATCTCTCTTATATTCCTCACTGCACATTGATAACACGATGAGTCACATGCAAAACAACAAATGTTACGTTATCCACTCGGTTCACAGATTTTTATGTTTTCAACAGTTTTATTTCAATGGTGGTCGAATTCGGCTGTTAGAGCTTCAATGGAATCAACTATTTCATTACTTTAAGTCACTGAATTATGTTAAATAGACTATGGTTCGGCTATATATATATATATATATATATATATATATATATATATGTGTGTTGTCTGAATAGGACCATGTACTACTGAAATGAGACTAATGTGACCGTGCCACCATAACCTAGTTAAGATAATACATTTACTTTTGTAGGCCAATTAACAGAAACTAATAAAGTAATAGTTAAGTTGTTGTGGTTTTTTCAACTATTTTATACTTATATATATATACATTTCTTAGCCCACCTCCCCTCTCTCTCTCCCACTTTGTCTTACTCTCAATCATATTCTTTTTTTGAATTTTACAACATAATCTCTTCCCCAAACAGAACAGAAATAAGGTCGGCTCATTCCCAGGGAGAAGTAGAAAATATTACTAAAAAAAATAACACAGCACACATTTGTTGTTCTCCATCGGAGGTTACTTTTTACTCATGTTTTTTCTTTCTTCTTTTATTATATCACGTGCCTTTTAAAACTGCCTCCCGCGCATGAAATCAGCTTGTAATTTTACGTCTTTTATTAATCTTCAAAAAATATTTTTGTTTCAGTGTGGTAGGCTTAAGCTTTGACTTTGTCTTCTTCAACATGATAGGGTTCATAGCTTACTGCTGCTTTAATGTGGGACTGTTCTGGATACCGTCCGTCAAGGTAAAGTTGTATAGAAGTGGCGATAGAGGGGGCCCGCAATGATGCCTCGAGCATTAGGGGCTAGTATCATAACTAGCGTTACTGGCGCCCCCTAGGGCTAGCTCTTAAAAATACTGCCCCCCCATTTTCCGTGCCCCAAAAAAAAATAACAAAGTGGTTAAAAAAAATGCTCTTCTTGCCTGTATCAGGGTTCTGTTTTCCACCACCTCTCCATCCAAGATACGCAACTAATGATAACACTTCAATACATGTCTAAATAGAAGTTATTTAATGTAGGCTACTATATGTGTCCATTCCCTGTATATATCCATCACGTAATTACATTCATTTAATGGGTGGCTTAGCTAAATGAAAGGGGGCGTTCCACCCGGGAGCGACATCTATTTTTTTTTCACTCAAGCAAAGGGGCAGCATCTGCCGTAATTTTTGGCAAGCAATGGGGGGGGGGGGGTTGAGGGGGGTGGGAGGGAAGAGTTTTCATTGACCGTCCCTGGCGCCACTAACGCAACTTACGCCACTGCATTTAATTCTTTTTTTTCTGGGAAATAATATTGGATCCCTATCAATTAAATGAACACAGGGCGTCAACGTAGATGTATGGATAGACATTACTTCGCAACAGTGCTTTTTTTTTGTAAAAAAAAAAATAGATGCCGGTTCTCAGTGATGGATTGCTTAAATTTTAGCTAAAACCCAGCGTCTAGTTTAGTTCTTATTGCGCAAAATTTTAAAATAATTCAATTTTAACAAATTAATAATATGATAAATGAATAACAAACGTTAAAATACAAGAAAAGTAATAATCCCCCCCCCCCACATTGAAAAAGGTGCGTACCGTCACAAAAAAAGCACTGCTTCGCAACCACCTAAATCACCCAATGCCAAAGGTCGCCACCACCCTTCAAGGACAAACTACTATCAAATTTCATGCTATTTTTAGCCTTAGGGCGGACTAAGGTTGGTTAGTGCCCCAGCACAAAATAAAAATATTGGGCCCTCAAAATAAAGGGAAATATTTTTTAAAAAAAGGCTTGAAGTAGTATTTAGTGGTGTATAAAGTAGCGCACTGAGGGACCCCTTCACAATATGGGGCGAAAGGCACAGACCCGGTGCAACCGCCGTTAAACACGTCATTATCGTGGCCCCGACTGGCCCTTTTTAAGTAGGGCCGAAGTAAATATCTTAAATGTTCTGCTTCTAATTCTCTATTTTAGGGGGCGCCAAGTTGAGAAAATTTTGGTCGCATTTCAAATGTTTTTTTTTTCCCCCTTTCATCTCTTGTACAATCAGGATGAATATTTTAAAGAACATAAAGACGGCGTGAGTCCAGTCCAGATCAATGACGTATTCTTCGCTATCCACGCAGTGGCCATCACACTGATTGTGGTCATCCAGTGTTTACTATACGAGGTCAGTCAAGGGTCCAGCCAGATTTCTTAAAGGTGATGAAGAGCTGTATATTGACCTTTTCTGTTAGTGTTATTAATGTTATCGTAGCTAGAAAATATGCATGTTTTAATCTTAATCGCAGTGGTCTTTGTTTCGCTCGCATGTGTAATGACGGGTGAATAAATTAAAGTTCACACATGATGTAACGCTTGGGTCAGGACAGTGTTTCTCAAAGTGTCGCATGCGTACAGCGGCGGAAGGTACGCGCAGCACCGGACAAACAAGCACGGCTAAAGCGAAAACTTTGAAATGAGAGGGGGACATATGACCGTAAAAAAAAACAATATGAAAGTGCGTGTTTTATTTTTACTAGGGGTCTCACTCAGTATTACGAAAATAAGAAGGGTGGTGGGGAGGGGGGTACACATGCAGTTATGGAAAGTTTGGAAAACATTGGGTTAGGCCATTAGGGGGGTGGGAGTTTCGGTTGCTCTTGTTGTTGTTTTTTTTTTGTTATTATCAATTATTATATAATGATGTTGGTAGCTGACGTCTGTGCTATCATGTACATTAAAAAAATTAAAATACAAAAATTAAATAAAATTTGAACCTTTTCTTCAACGATCGTGTGCCTAGAATGACGTTTTTCTTTATGTACAAATTATCTGTGACTCCTTGTATGGATTCAAAGCCCTAACTCCGAAGCACATATATGATCGCCATGAAGGCAGAGTATGTTGGTTTGTGGTCGAGAATGAAACCATGGATACCTGGTGTTGTCTTTCTTTTACAAGACGTTGGTTTTCTTCCAACTGGACGGCTGCGCGTATCGTAAAGAGCTTTGCCATTAAAATGAAATTATGTTCTTGTTTTTTAAAAAGCTCATTATATAAAGTGGAATATAAAGCATTTATTATGAATTATTATGATTATTTGTTGTTGTTGTTGACAGCGAGGAACACAGAAGATTTCACTATGGACTAAAATTCTTGGCGGTTTCGTCTTTCTGTATGTGGCCGTGACCTTGATATTGACATTGTCCGAGGAGATGACGTGGCTTGACTTCCTGTACAACTTCTCATACATTAAACTGGCGGTCACCTGCCTAAAATACACCCCTCAGGTAATTTGTATACAGTAGCGTCATTTCGGGGCACGACTTGGAGGGGGGGGGTAAAGTTATGATGAGCGTGGAGCAAGAGTCTATAATTGGTTCTTTAATATGGTCTATAATGGGGTCTATATTGGGGTCTATATTGTGGTTTATAATGGGGTCTATAATGGGGTCTATAATGGAGTCTACAATGGGGTCTACAATGGGGTCTACAATGGGGTCTATAATGGGGTCTACAATGGGGTCTATAATGGGGTCCATAATGGGGTCTATAATGGGGTCTACAATGTGGTTTATAATGGGTCTACAATGGGGTCTATAATGGGGTCTAGATCCTTTGGAAGGTGAGGCAATGACCCCTCCACACACACACACATCAATCGACGCCCAATGTTGAATTGACATTATTCGGTCTAGCGACTGTCCATTAGTGCTTTTGATTTAAGCTTTTTTTTTTTTTACTGTAAGTTAATGAGTTATCTATAATCCATCAATGCCACTCTAAAAATAACTGAAAGTAGCTGGGTGGGCTTAAAGATAGGCTTCATTTTCATATAATCCAATACAGTGGTTATCACCCTTTTTGAAGTCGTGGAACACTAAACTGTGTTTTTTTCTCTACAGAGCAAATATATTACATAAATTTCGCCCAGTTAATATGTCAAAATATGCTTTGCTTGTTCTTATGAAACAATATTTAATTGTAAGTCTTCTTCGTTTTGTGAATGTTTAAACTTTGCCTTTTTATTGAATCACACCTTCTACTTGCATTATCGGGAGCGTATGGTCATGTGGTAAAGAGCTCGACTGAAAGAAAGGCATAAGTAGTTTATAGGATTATAGAGATTTCATCTCATCCTTATAGGGACTTCATACCTTCTAGTTGCAACATCGCCCCGCCATTACTTATTGTACAACCATTGTATCCATTTAATTAAGCCAGCGGCTCTCAACCGATGGTACTCTTACTCCAATGGGTACGTGAAACTTTATGCAGGGGTACGCAGAGACATATAATTTTCGTCTAAAACAACCAATAATTTAAAGAGCTGACGAGTGAGGAGTACCGGCGGACAAAATTTCGCGCTTCTTTTTTGGTACAGTCTCGAAAAAATGTCGAGAACAGCGGAATTTAACTATATACAGTCGATTCCGCTTAATTGGGACACATCGGGACCGCAGTGTTGATTCAGTTACCATTTTTCAGTTACAGTAAGAGTTACAGTTAGCCTTTCAAATATTTTTCAGTTACTATTACAGTTAGAGTAATTATTAAATTGTTTTTACAGTTACTATTACAGTTAGTAATTTTTTTCAGTTACTATATCAGTTATCACTAGTAAAGACGTATGCATCAAAACATATGAAAAATACCGGTATATAAACCAAATATTTTTTACAAAACAACAGTGTTGGGGTATCTGATAAAATTTTTTGCTCACTTTCATAAAAGTACGCATCTCTAGATTTTTTGTCAGTCTGCTTCTCTTGCCAAACACGTGTTTTTCTCGTGCATTAGTTTCCAATCATATGACGTATGTCAACCCTTGTTCCCCCCTTTCCCTGTCATATTTTGTAACACTTTGCCCACACGTAAGTATTGTTTATCCTCCACTACCGTAATACCCCCCCCCCCCGCCCAACTTCCCATCCCAAAACAAAAAAAAATACACACAGATGTTCACTAAATGTATCATTCAAGGTCATACAGTAGAATTCAGAAATGCCAATCCTATTGTTTCAAGGTCATATCGCTTATGATATCATGTAGACGTGACAATTTCTGTGTACGGGTTTTTTTTTCCTTTTTTTTTTAAATCTTGTCTGATCTGGTTATAGGATTGGGTTATTTACTGATTTTTTTTTTTATGCAACTCTGTTGTGAAAAAAAAAAAACAATGTATCGGCAGCCAAAAAACGGCGGTCCGATAGTTAACCCATAGTGCCAATATCGGTCCGATACCGATCCGATTATCGGTCGCTCCCTAATACATGTAATATTGTAGCGCATTTCTAGAATTTTATTTTATAGCGCATTTTTCAGTTAGTATTATTATTACTATTATTTTTTTCCTATTAGTATTACAGTTACAGTTAAAATGTTTTTTTCAATTACAGTTTCAGTTAGTATTTAACTGAAATCACTCTTTTCAGTTATTAGAGCCGTTTCAGTTACAGTTACAGTTAACTGAATCAACACTGCGGGACCGAGCTATTTTGTCCCAATTATGCGGCTGTCCGAATTAAACATACACATTTACTATTGGCTTCTTGGTTTGGTTTCTTTGAGATTTGTCCCAAATAAGCGGCTGTCCCAATTCAGCGGTGTCCAAAATAAGCGGAATCCACTGTACTGTATAAAAGAAATGTTAAAGAGCAATGTCTTATTTGTTTTTTTTCCCATTCATCACTCAAGGCTTACTTGAACTTCAAACGAAAAAGTACTTTGGGCTGGAGCATAGGAAATGTGTTGCTGGATTTCATTGGAGGATGGTTGAGCATACTACAAATGTTTCTGTTGGCTTATAATGGAGGTATTCTGAATGTCTTTATTTTATTTGAATATTTTCTATGTCCATATTTTAGTAACGCCTGTCACCTGTAGGGTCGCTAACAACATTGGGAGGCGGGGGGCGGGCGGGGGGGGGGTGGGGTGGTAATGGCTGCAAAAGTTTTAAGTTTTATAACAATTATCTCTCAACCAGGCAAAAACTTCTGACCCCCCCCCCCTCCAACCCCTTTCCGAGATGCCAGTGGATATCATTGTTAATCAGGGCCACAACCTAAGACATTCTTTCTCGAGAATCCCAGCGAGTGTACGGGCTTCGTGTCCATTGATAATTTGCGTTTCATCCGTAGCGTCCTTTAGGGGGGTGTCACATGGTGTCGATCTCCCCCCCCCCCCAAGCCTGCAGAGGCGGGGGGGGGGTGTCTGAACCTGAGGTAAACCCCCGCAAAAGAAGAAATTTTAGTCATTTGACCATAAAAGATCTAATAGTTTTTTTTCTTCAATTATATAGTGGTGGGGGGGGGGATTTCCAGTATCACTATGTCAGTAGTGACCAAATGAAGCCCCCCCCCCAACCTTAGGAAAAAATAACGCCATACGCTCAGTGTACTGCTAAGGCCACTTCATATTTCATTCAGTGGTCGCCGTTGAAACCTCATCCCAACAGACTGCCCCAGGGGGGCCCATGACTCATGTGCCATGAGGCTGTTAAATCGGTTCTGGTGTAGATCACTGATGTTCTGTTGATTGCAACCCTAATGTCTTTGATAGGTCTGAGTTTACAGCATGTGTCAACTTCTCTTTCCAGATGACTGGGAGTCTATATTTGGAAATGTAACGAAGTTTGGCTTAGGAATCGTCACCATCGTGTTTGACTCCATCTTCATCATCCAACACTACATCCTGTACAGAGGTAAGAATCTCTACGACGTAATGAAAAGTTCTGAGATTCACGTGACTTTGAGTAAACAGACCGGAAGTGACTCCTTCCAATTTACAACTCCGTTGCTCAAAACTCATAAAACTAAAGTGAGTTCAGCGTGGCAAGATAGAGCAAGACAAAGTGGAATATAGCCTAAATAGTGATTGACATAGATGTCAAATTTTTTCACTTTGCCAAACCATTTCAAAGGTCATTTTGTTACGAATACAGTGAACATGCCCTTGTTTACTTAGGGTGTAACCAATCTGTTACGTTTTAAATTGATGTTAATATGGCAGCAGGGTAAGCCAATGGAAATACATTGCACTCAGCGATTGATCTATAAGTATTAGTACAATTTAATCAACAAGGTAAAACTGGCTGTGATAAAGGATTTCAAAAATTTTCAATGTTGCATATGTGATATTCTGAGTTGAATCTCAGAGATTCAAAGAGCTCATTTTATATAGGACTGTACATTACAGTACATATATTTTTATAATCTATCGAACGTGTAAATCAAATGTCTAGATTTTTTTATACTTCTTAAAATAAACCAAAGTTTAAAAAAAAAAATCTTGATTGTTTTAATACTGTATGTAAAATTGTGGACATTATCCAATATTTGTTCATATACAAATGTTTCTGTTTAGAACAAAATATTATGCCATGATTTGTGCCTTATATGTTAAAATTCATGTGATGTTTAGTTATTAGCAATTATATTTATTATCAACAAAGTGAACAGGTTTTTTTATTTACATTTAATTGGTATTAAAAATCACCATTGCCTTAACTTTTATGCCCAATTTTTTTTTTCTTGTAAATGAAAATATGTGTTTTGTTGGGTGGTTTTTTTTTTCTTTCTCACATTATTCACTGCATTGTGGAATAAACAGTGTATCTACCTTGTCAACAAGGAAATTCATTTCAAATTTCAGAATATTACTAAATACAGTAAAACTCTAAATTATACTGAACCTAAGTTCTGAGGATAATCTGTTTGCTTTCTGCACCAGATTTTTTTATTTGTAAATATTTTCTTTTAAAGAACATTTTTTCTGCAGTCCATTTACCAGTTTTAAACTATGCAATTAAAAAAAAATTAGAGTAATTCAATCAGCAATTCTTTAAAATATGTACTGAATTGCTTTATTTAAAGTTTCACATTTTTCACCATTATCTTGTGAAATCAAGGATTCAATAAGTATTCAATCATATTTTTTATCCTGGAAATTGGTGGTTTTTGTAGTTTAACGTTTGTTTATTTTTATATTTTACGCTGCACTCATGAAGGACACGACTCTGACAGGTATGTCTACACATTCGCATTACATCAACAACACAGCAAGCCAAGTTAAGCAACAATGAAAAAACAAAATCTCATCACAACACAACATGAACAAACTCCAATAGAAAAAATAAAACAAAGCAATAATCTTTCCCCAGTATTTATTTATTTACAATAAAATATTTTCAGTAAAAATGTATTGTTTTTAAACAGACTTTGTTTTTCTTCTTTTGCCACATTTTAAAAAATATTTAAAAAGAAATATTAATCTTTTAGCTTTTTTGAACCATGAAAATAAACTGGAAAGTTGGTTTAATTGTTTTCAGGTGTAAACAATGTTATAACAAGTTCAGTACATATTCCAACAATATTTAAAAAATACAACAATGTTGAAACCATTTATTATTCAGAGCTGAGAAAATAAACTGGAAAGCTGGTTTAATTGATTTCAGGTGTAAACAATGTTATAATAAGTTCAGTACATATTCCAACAATAATTTTATGAAATATAACAATGTTGAAGCCATTTATTATTCAGAGCTGAGAGCAATGTTTTTACTCATCCCTGATGATCAACAATAAAGATAAATCATTCATTCCGCTCACCAAAGTTTTTAGAAGCAGTTATAAATTAAATTAAAGGAATTAAGAAATGTACTATCATCATCTTTTAGATTTCTTCTTTCCCTTCTTTCCTCTCTCCTCTTCCACAATCCTGTCACTTTCTTCTGGTGTCTCCGCTCTCAGCGCATGACCAGTTTGCTTGATGTGATCAAACAGTTTATTCCGAGACTGGTAACCTCGATGACAAACATTACATTTCAGGATTTCCTTTACCTTAAAGAAGAAATAATTAAGCTTACTTCATTAAACATGCTTACGTCATTAACTATGCACTAAAATGATATTCAAAATCAAATTTCAGGATAAACAAATTTCAAAACTTTTAAATTTTAATAACCTTTTTATATACCAGAAGTTAAAAAAAACAATTCATTCTTAAAACTGTTATATAGTTTTACTTAAGCATCCCATAATTAACATGAAAACATAACCTATGAAATAGTAGCTATAATTACAATCGAGTGAAAAATCTGTGGGGGGCGGCTAAACTGCTAAGGGTTTAAAAAAAAAAATAATGAGCGTGAACTTTATTCCGCAGAACTAACCTTTGGTGTTTTAGTTTTGCTGTCTCCACTGTTACCATTTTTCTGAGTGTCAGTGGCTGTCACTTCTTCCGTTATCTGGACATCATCCAATCTTGAGGGGGCAGCATCTTTTAAGTCCTCTCCAGTACCATCCTCTGCATTCTTCTCACCATTCAAGACGTTGCTGCTGTCAAGTGTGGGGACAACACTGTCAGGGAGATTCTCTTCTGTGGCAGTATTTTTCTGCAAAGATCAGATCTTATGTTATTTTTTACAATTCACAAGACTCTCAACCATTTCTGTATATTTCTTATTAAATGCGAATCAACACTACTGAATAGGATTAATAACAATGAGGAATTAAATGAAAACATGCTAAGGCTAACTATTTATTTTTTTGATTGGTTTGGAAAAATATCAATACAGGATAATGGTTGACATGTTTACTTTTATTTTTAAAATCATTAAAAGTCTTGTAATCAAAACTACATAACTACAAAGGTTTAGATTTAATCCATGTTATCCAGATGTAACTGACCCTCCCATCCCCCGGGTCATATCAGGGAGGCAGCAATATCAGGCTAAGCCTAAAGAAGGATGGCATTAGAAGTAAAATCCAATAGTATTAAAAAAAAATAATTTTCGTTCAACATTTTTAAAGACTAGCGTTCTACTGAGATTTTCTACTGCACCCCCTGAAAAAGATTGATCATTTGGATAGATAAGTAAGATAATAATTAGCGTCCTACGATAATAATTGGCACAAACTCTCAACTGAAAGATTTTTTCTACTTTTGTATTGATATTCAAGAAAGTTCCACAGATTTAACTCACTGATGACTCTTCCAGCTTTGATGCTTTTCTTCTGGCCTTTTTAGACTTTGCAGTTCTATAATATAAAAAATAAAAATAAAAGGTAAGTAGATTATAAATTAACTATATTAAGGACAGACTCAAGTTTGAGCAGTCTAAAGCGCTCGACTGTCAACCAGAGGTACCTGGTAAGATCCTCTGTGAGAAATGAGAGAATTTTTTCCAGGACCTGGTGAAAGTTGGTCCACTCAAGCCCACCCAGTTTTAAACAATGACTTTAGTTGGTCAGACATAAGCAGCTGAACGTCATGCCAGCCACAAAAAAAAAATCCCTTCACATGCCAAATAAACTATAGAAACAGATGAATTCTACACTTCATCTGACTCAATGACAATCAAGGGTTAATGGAGCTGTGACATTTTATAAGAATGAAGTATATTTCTTCTTTCTTAAATGTTTAAGAGTATTATTTATACAACAAATTAATTGCCATTGCTTTTTTTCCTCCATGTCACAGAAACACAAAGGAATATTTCGAATTGCATTGATGGAAAAAAAGTTTTTTAGATTAAAAACTGTTAATTTAATAATACACAATGATAACAAAATATTTTTTAATGAGCAGAATATTTAGCACAAAAATATATGTTCAAAGTTCAAATCTCAGACGAATCAGAAATTGAAGACAATGGCCTCAAGTCACCCCCAATAAAAGTCAAACGGTTCCTTCTTTGTGATTTAAATCAGACTTGACTCATGGAGACTAACCTGGTGTTAGTTTTTTTTTCTGCTTCCTCCCATTTTTATATTTAATTAACAATGAAGAGAATGGATAGTTGAGCAGTGTAAATCATGTGACTTTTGAGCTTCTACCAAATGATTTTTTTCAGGGCATAGTGAAAGTTTCTTACATCTCTCCCCCTCCCCCCAAGTGCCTACATTGCCATTACACTGTCTGCTATGGTTACGATAAAAGAAGTGCACAGCAAAAACTTTCCCATTATTGGTGTATAGGATCTAAGAGATAAAACATCTAGTCCTTACAGGGACTTCACAGGTTGTATTACTGAAAAATACATTGATGATTTTTCGTTGTCTGAGCTTTAAGACTTTTCATTTAAAATAATACCAATGAATTCATTTTGAGTATTTTTTTTTCTTATTGCTTACCTATTTACTAATATCAAACATTTCTTAATCTGTTATATAGAGGAATGGAAAATACTGTTTTAACTTTTCTAACCATTCCTATTTGTTTCTTTTTGTATTTGATAGATATAAATGAGAAACAGGGACACAAGACTACTTTATTTCTGTTGGTCTGATCTCTAATGATTTCTCATTACCCTCGGGAAATTTTTATTTTAGCACCAAAAAAATGGGTTAGAGTATCCTCCCTTTGGTTATCCTTGATACAAGTACCAATGGTTCTCGTCTGAGACAAATAATGTCACCACTATACGACAGTAATAGGTGAAGGTCATTATGAGCTATGCCTACCTTTTTTCTGGAGTTTCATCTGTGACTTTCAGGCTCTCAACCTGTCCAGCTAACTGGTCATCCTCTGTCTGACATAATAATAAATGTGAACTTCAACAAACAGTGCTGACGAAAACATGTTTGGTTACAATCACAAGGACCCTAGGTTTCAATCAATGGAACAACAGCTTTAAATTTCTAACTTCAATCTGAGATATATATATATATATATATATACAGTGGCCGGCTCTGGGCATAGGCGACATTAGACAGCTGCTTAGGGCGCCAAATTGCTAGGGGCGCCAAATTTTAGAAAAAATGTACTGTTCATGCAGAAGGGGTGGGCGTCCTAATAGATGACTGCCTAGGGCGCCAAATTGACTGGGGACGAGCTCTGGAGATATATATATATATATATATATATATATATATACATATATATATATATATATATAGGGGGGGGGGGGGGGGGGGGGGGGGGGGGGGGGGGGGGGGGGGGGGGGGGGGGGGGGGGGGGGGGGGGGGGGGGGGGGGGGGGGGGGGGGGGGGGGGGGGGGGGGGGGGGGGGGGGGGGGGGGGGGGGGGGGGGGAGGGGGGGGGGGGGGGGGGGGGGGGGGGGGGGGGGGGGGGGGGGGGGGGGGGGGGGGGGGGTAGTATATATATATATATACCAATGTCGGTTATTCATAAGCTGAGACCAAGCTTTGACAATGGTGGAGATAGAGTGGGGAAATGTGGAGAATTTGAAATCAATGCGAAAAAAAAAATAAATGGCAGGGAACATATTGGTGGAGGGGAATTTTTAAACAAATGAAAAATGTTGCTAACACCCTAGAAAAAGTAAAGCCATAAACAATAGCATAAATCAGATTAAATAAATAAACTAACACTTACATTGGTCCCAGCCTTCTGTCTGCGCTTTTTCTTCTGCTTTTTTGACAACCTAATTTAAAAAAAAAAACCACAAAAAACTGTATTAGAGTCAGAAGGCTTAATTTCTACTTGTCTCTCTTAAACTGTAAGACAACAAAATGTATCTGAAGAATGAGCACAACACTGAACAAAAAAGAGGTAAACATCGTCACAGATGGAAGGAATGAATCATCTTTTTAAACCTTCCTGACTGTACACTCACTAACCCCCCCCCCGACACACACACACAGACATAATACAGAGAGTCAGCTGTCAGTTGACCAATAAGGCAGCAGTAGAGCCTGCGAGAGGATCTGCCAAATTACTACCATGACAAGGCTTGAATAGGTGGGGAAACACTTATTGTACGTGGGGGGCGGGGGTTTAAGATTATTTTAACCCCCCTCACCAAACACAACCAATTACGCAGTTCACTAACAAAGCCTGTCAGAGTATTCCCCCTCCCCCCTCTACAGCCGCGGTTCTCAACTTCCCTGCACCCCCAAAAACGTGCGGAAGTATTTCAGCAGGTACCCCCCCACTAGTAAGTTCTTCAAGTTTTTGGGGATTTTTTTTTAACGTAAATAATTTATCGCAGCGTACCCCGGCATGGCCTTTCTCGTAGACCCTTGGGGGTACGCGTAGCACCGGTTGAGAACCGCGGCTCTAGAGTGTCTCCCTCCCCCCCCTATAAACAAAAACAATGACAGTGAACAATATGAAAGTCTCATTTTACACCACAGACGCTGGTTTTTTTTAAATAGAGATTTAAAGCAAAAATACTTTTATCTTCTCCATTAGTGAACACTTACAAGTAAAAATAAAAAAAAAAAAACCCGTAATATAAATAAAAGCTTTTTTTTTTTTTGAAAATATGCCGTGTTGTGTCTACTCGTGAGTCCAATTTGAGCTTTCTCTTAATTCAAGTTACAAGATTTGCAAGTCAAACACACAATTCCAGACACATAATTCACTCACAGAAAGTGAAGTTGATTAACATGCGCAAAAAGAAAGGAAAAAAAAAAAAGAGTTACGGTAGTGAGAAGTCATGATCAGTAAGTACCACGTGACTCGGTCAGCACCAAGCCTGGAATGCCGACACGCACGGGCCAGATCAGGGGATGTGCTAACTTTTTTACGATTCGCGGGCCACATTAGGGCTCATTCATTTGACTGGCGGGCCGGGCCAAAAGCGGACGAGTGAAGTGTTGACATGAACTGTTACAGTGCCGAACCTGGGGGCTTGGCCTCTTTGGGAGCCCCTGCATTTAGACGACATTAAACACCAAGACATGACATAATGTACTTAATATTTAATAATAATAAAAAATGGGGGGGCCTCCCTCAAGCCGGGGCCCGAGGGACTTTCGAATTTGCCCCCCCACCCTGGGTAAGCCTCTGAACTGATATACAATATAAATGTAAACGTCATAACACACAAAAAACGGGCTAGTGCAGTGGCTCACTCCAAAACACGCGGCGGGCCCGAACAAACAGTTCGCCCACCCCTGCAACAGTCGCAACAAGACAACAAGTCAAGTGGTAGGTTGGTGTTTTGTTGTTGAAGTTTTGTACATTAAGCTGAAGTCAAAAACTCGAGAAGTCTTGCTATGGGTATTAATTAAAAGATACGCTCCCCGACCAAATAAACACTCAAAAGTATTGCGTGCAGAAATCAGAGTTGGCTGCATTCGAAATAAGAAGTCATTTACTCCGACTTAATATTACTGCCTTACATTTAGGCTTTTCTTCATCTTCTAAGTTATTAAGCTACAACTTACATAGTTACAACATACAATTTCCATAGTTACAACATACAATTTCCATAGTTACAGCATACAATCTTCATAGTTACAACTTACTACTTCCATAGTTACAACATACAACTTCCATAGTTACAACATAGTTACAACATACAACTTCCATAGTTACAACATACAAAGACCAACAAAAAAAAAAAGACGTAAACAGAACAATCGTGGCCAACAAGAGGTAATGACGGTTTGTGAATGGCACTGCGTCACTTCAGACGCCAATGAAACGATGTCAGGTCGTAATCTGACACCGACGTGTGTGTGTATACCTCAACTTCTTTTCAACCGAGGAGGGAACATGACAATAACGTCGCACTACGCAGTTACTACAGCGGGCGGGGATAGGGAAGATAATAGCAGATTGGGCGGGGGGGACGGGGAAGAAGGGGAGGGGGGAGGCTGACAAGCCAATCTGCTGACCCGTTTGTCTGCAAAGATCATTTGCCGCTTAAGTTAAGATGTGGTGCGGCTGCCTCGTGATAGGTGCAACTCAAAATTTCGTTTTTTAACTGTTAAATCTGAATCATTGTGACCTCCTCACCTAGTACTAAACTACGACCACGTATTAGCATAACGAATCCTGTTCAATAATCAAATGGGATTCACCTTTTCGACAACTAAATAAATTTGACTGGAACCAGTTTTCATACAAGGAGAATAAAAACGTTACATTCGTAGATATAATGGAATGGATCGCAGGGAGGCGGACAAGCGCATCCTGGTGGATGTTTCTTCTGCTGCTGCCAATAAGTCAATCAACCCCATCCCGCCTCGAGCCAAACAATCAGACGTCGCAGCTGGGAGACGAGGGTGGCCCTGGCTCGGCGCCCTCTTCAGAAAGCTCAAACCACGCCAACGGAGGCGCGCCGGCGGCAAGCGCCTTTGGGAATAAGACCTTCAATACTATACGCAGCCTGCCCTCCCCCAGAGAGGCGGCCAACTTCAGCCTGGAGAGGCTGGGCCAGAGCTTGTCTCGGCTGGAGGGCAGCCTCGGGGGTCTCATTCAGAGCTTCCTGGCCATGCAGAGGTCCGTCTCTAACCTAGAGCAGCTCCAGGAGCTGCTTGTCTTGCTACTGGAGGATATCCTGAAGCAGGTAAGTATATATATATATATAGCACACTCTCATCAAGGGTAACATTATTACATCAATGTCAAAGTAAAATATATGCATTATGCAATGTAACGGACGTGCTTTGGCATTCATGTCATTAGTCCTTTGGTAATCATGTCATTAGTGCTTTGGTACTCAGGTAATTAGTGCTTTGGTATTCATGTCATTAGTGCTTTGGTATTCATGTCATTGGTCGTGCTAAACAGTCAGTAGTTGTATGTTAAATTTAATGATATACGACACTGTAATGATTTTGTTTTTCCTGTTGTATTACAGACAGTTAATGTGGCCAAAAGTCCTAAAATTACAAAGAAAGAGCTCGATATCAGCCTTCGCCACACAGGGGACAAAGCGTCCACAGAGTCCAGCGAAGACGACCACGACAACAGCGATGCGGGTAAAAACGACCACAGTTCGAACATCAGACCCACGGGGGACAACGGGGGTAGGGTTGACGTCGGCGACGAGAACCACTCCGTTGCATCCGGCCAGGGCAACGCAGACGACAAACGACCGTCGGACCCCAACGCTGACCGCGGGAAACTAGCCACGGGGGACCCGACACCTGAATGGACGGACGGAAAGAACAGCGAAGAGGTGGACAGCCGGGACGCGGACAGCAACAGCGAGGAAAACGACAAGTCGCGCGGAGGGAAATCCCCTGCAGGTCAAGGGAGGCCATCCACTCAGGACAAGGGACCTAACCGGTCGCCACAATGGGCGGAGCCGATGACAGTCGGGCGCGGCGGGAACATCCTCGCGTTATTCAGGGAAGCGGTCGGCCGGCTCGCCGTCCAACAACAGCAGCTGCTTCCGCCCGACGGTCAACAGTTTCAGCAGATGCGGACGCTGGCGAAAGACCACGAGATGAACGCCGCCCATGCTGAGAGCCCGGCGGAAAGTCCGCCGCGGCCGTTCGAGCCGCTGGAAGTGAAAGACGGGGGGAGCAATTTCCTGGACAAGTCAGCCGGGCGGCAAACGCTGCCCACGCAGGTGAGAATGCGGTACCTTTCGCCCGTCATCAGCCACGGTGGGCCACACGACGGCCCTGAGAAATCTTCGCCGTTTTTGGACGACCTCAGCGAGATGGCAGTGAAAGACAACTCTGGAGAACGACCGACAGGCATGGTAAGATTGTTCTAGTTATCTTTCAATAAGTTTCTACAATTCATGCCACATTGTACTTTCACTTTGACTATTCCAATGTAGATTCTTATGAATATACCATAAATGAATAACTCCAGGTCGCAGATTTTTTTACACCATTCACAACAAGCCAAAGTTAGTTAACTGTATTTCAAAATGAGCAGTGGATTACGGAAATAGTCCGATCATTTATATATTTAAAAACAAGCAATTAAGCCTGTTCCAATCTGGACACAGGACGTGTTAGCGCATTTTCGTGTATGTATCAGTACGTATGTTATATTTCAGTAAATATTTGTAAATTTTGGAAATGTTTATAAATTCAATTGTGTAATGCATATATCTGTAAAAAAATGTTATAAAGACGTTTCTTTATATTTGAAAAAAAATTATTTTCTCTTAAATCTAACTACAAGTGGTTTGTGGTTACTGAAATAGGACTCATAATTGAAAACATTCGAAATTGTCGTCATTTAATCGTCCGAAAACTCCGTCAATTGTTGCATAGCTCTGATACTTTCAATTAAACTCAGAACACAAGCTTACTATTTCATTTGATGAGTTTCTTAATAAATCTTGGTGAAACTACGTGCTACAGTATTTCGCACCAAATGAATGGGTTATTGAACGTATAATATATACGCCCCTTAGGAGCCCTGAAGCCCGGCCCTCAGAGGTCCTTTCGCGAAATGAACTTTTGATGTACATATGGCAGGCCAAGACCTACAAAATGATATATACATCATGGGTCTAGGACTTATGGTTGCTGAGATAAAGGGCGCTCCATTATTAATATAGCTTATATAGTAAAAAACGGTACTTTATAAGGCCCCTTTTACGGCCCTCAGAGGTCAGATCGCGAAATGGAAAAACGTCATTTCTTGGCAGGCCAAGACCTACAAAATGATATATACATCATGGGTCTAGGACTTATGGTTGTTGAGATGACAGACAGACAGACAAAACGGGGACAATAGACGCATAAAGATACTACAAATATTTTTGGAAAATTGAAAATGTGAATTTAATTTTTTTCAGTACAAAAAAAAATCACGTGAAATGAGATTTAAGCGTATCAACGGACCAATATGGTACCTTTTTTTAAAATGCATTTATAGTTAAAAACTAAAATGTGCAGACTGTTTAGAAGGGTGACACAGCAGCTAGCTACGTAACTGCTGTTCAGTTCTTCAAAATAGAAATAAAATCAGTGACGGCTCAATTTTTCTTTTTTTTTGGTTCAATAACCATTTTGAGATATTTCTATTTTTGACAGATCAACGACCTGCAGCTCCGTCAAGATGACCATCCCGAGAACGACTCAGCAGCAGATGCCAAGTTCACAGAGAATACTACAGCGGTAAGGGCAGAAAATGCAACGTCCACGGCCAAAAGGAGAAAGAGGCACGCGGCCGGTATTTCTAGTAGGTCCACAACAGATAAGACCAACGCAATGCCAGCCAACACAAACAACTTTCAGTCTCAGACAAACGCATCAGTCGGTGGCGAAACCTTATTTAACAGTTCATTGAATCACGGCGGTCTGGCAGAACTAAACTACACTGTATCCAGTATCCCAGGGGCGGACAACGCTACAATTCAGGAAAACAGCGAGGGGCTGCTGGGGCCCGCCTGGCAAGACTTCGATCACCTCGTCGATGCCCTGCTGAAGGACTTGAGCGCCAAACTCAAAGAGCACCAGAGCCATCAGACGTCCGGTGACGCCGCCGTTGAACGCGCCGTTTACGAGCTGAATAAGCTCATTTGGGTGGCCACCTCTGACCGCGAGCAGGCCGCGCAGGGCGACCAGCTAGAATCAGGCCCAGAACGATTTCATCTCGTGTCACAGCCAGTTAGTTCAACAATGGAGCGAGCTTACATAAGACACACGCACTTTATCGCCGCTAATGACACCAACTCCAATAAAGACAAAACAATCAACAGCACTTACACGTGGCAGTCAGATAAAAAGAAACCGGGCCTTAAGATGAAAGAGCATGCTATGGCGGCGTCAGATGTCGCGGAGAAAAATAATTACAACGCGAGCACACGGCGAGCGATGGAAGAAAACAAAGCCAGCATCACCAATTCAACAGACAGAATAGAATGGATCTGGCTAGCAGAGGTGCCCAACGCACTGAACGTGCCGAAAGAAGAACTCTCGGGGCTGGCAGAAACGCTGACAGAATTGTCGCAGAGGCCGGAGTTGGCAGCGACACTGCAGGAAATAATTAGAAGAGCCTGGGACCTAATGCAGACGAAGTATGAGAACCTCGACACGTCGTGGCTTGACTCTCATTTCACTGGTTTAGAACAGCGAGACGAAGGTGCCGGGCTGGTGAAAAATGACGGCGATAAAGATGACGAAAGCGATGCCGACTTTGAGGGAGAAGAGGAAGAGGAGAGCGAAAGTCTCACAGCCTCACATAACGGCGACAGCCACAACTCTTGGCATGATGGCGACAACGAGCAGAGCGTGAGCAGCAAGCCGGTCGACAACACTGACGAAACACTCCAACAAGCCATCAACGCTTTGAAAGATCTGCTTGTGGACGTCAACACGGTAGGTCACAGCGATAAGCAGGTACCTCAATCTCATCTCGTTTTTCCTGACACCGAGGCTGGAGATTCAGAAGACGGAAGCCAAGAAGATAAAGATGACGAACACAGGCGGGACACAAATGCAGTCCGACAAATCAGGCAGCCGGTAGCCTTCACAGGGAAGAAACTACAGCACACTGAGTACCCAGATGTGATTAGAAGTGAAAGATACAAACGGAGCAGACATAAGCGATTATCGGGCATGCTCTGGCAGCACCTTCTTAATGCACAACCTCCTGAAACAGCCAACTTCAGGAACCAGAACCAGCTCACAGAGCAAACGCACGGGTTGTTAGCTTCAAACCACCAGACCCTGGCCCCCACACACCAAGGTAGAAACATGAGTGTGCCACATAACAATGGCATCTTTTCATCATATTACCAAATGAACCCCAATTATTTCAGAAGACAGACAGCTAACGAGCCTTGGAGCCAGCGTCTACTGCGCCCCTTCAACCATCCATTCGGCTACTCCAACTATCTAGGGCACCTGGGCGGCAGCTATCCCAAATGGATTCACAGAGCCCTGGAGCCGGACGACTCGCAGCCGACAGATGTCATGGGCTCCATGGAAACGGAGGACGCGCTGGCAGCGCTGTTCCAGCGCTACTGGCAAAGGCTGTTCGACGTGTACTCCAGGTCATCCTTCCTGACTACAACAACAGAGGAGCCGGACTTTGACGGGGAGGACACCATGCCCCAGCCAAACACCACGGCTACAGCAGAGAATGTGACAGCAGCATCATCCACACCATCATCAGCCGCTGTCATCACCACTGACAGTTCCCTTCAGGAAGTGTGGCCAGACATGACCAACAAAGGTGCAGGAAATAAAACTCTGAATGTAACATAAGGGAATCATTAACTTTAGAATATAACAAGTCATATTTTATTCAATTTAGTCTTAGTCTATAGAGTTTTTTTTAATGGCCGCCAGCACTGAATATGGAGGATCATCAGAAGATAAATGAAAGAATGTCATGAATTCCAATGGATGCCACAAGTAAACTTCAGAAATAAATTATACACTGACTTGTCAGAAAAATTATACCTGCTTGAGCACTGAATTTGTTATGAGGGGAGGTCTGGAAACAAAGTTATACCTCACACTGAGTTTAATTATTTGGAATCATCTGATGCATTCATCAGAAGTCTTGATAGAAAATGCTAAAGCTATGAGCCTAGCCTTTACATGTTTTTTTCTTATATTTAAATATTCATCACTTCATTAAGGTAGTTTTAAGCAATTATTCTATTTAAAAAATACATATGTCCTCAATTCATCCACTATAGAAATGTGTTCATTTTAGATTTTAAAAAAATACTTTTGTATCACTAATACACCATATCTAAAAACTGCTATCAAACTAGTTGTTTTTCTTGTAAATATTTCTTAGTCAATATTTGTATCGGAGAATGTAGATCTCAAAATAAATACTTTTACAAGGACATCCCCATCGCCGCAGCACTTTGAACATAGCCTGCTTGATAGGATAAGACCTAAACATAACTACCTCCCCAGATTTAATTAAAAGGGCAATAAAAATTTTAATAAAACTAAATATAGTTCATGTATAATTTTTTTGTTACATAGAAATAATACAGTTATATTTAAAAAGAATACTTTTGCTTGAGGTATTATCAACTTGATTCATTTTTTAAAAATCAATATTCTTTAACAATATTAAACTAATTAATACCATTTTTAGGCACAAAACAAACTATCTTTACAGTTTGACATCGGAAAAAAGCTTATGAGAATAAATAATCACATGTAAATACTAAAACATTATACAAACAGTTCAACTGGTAAAAGTAAATTCAGAAAACTCTTTCACCCTAAAACTACCTAGAAATGACAGATTTATCTGGTAGTGGAAGTCAACAATTCATAAATTTAGCAAAGGGCATTAAGTATTACATGTATCTACTTCATTTTACAAAATGTAAGATTTCTCATTAATAAGCTTTATACTAGTACCGCTATGAAAAGATTGCAACTTTAATAGAAAGTTGTGCTCCCATTTTCAAAGTGTTATTTACCGTTGATAAGTATATTAAACTAGTGGACTGTATTTTTTGGTAATAAAATTATTTACCAAAATAAAATGCCTTCGACTAAAAACCCATGTTTGTTTTACAAGCTTTTGAATTATTGAAATGAAATATGTACAACTGAACAGTAACTTAAATCAACAGTTTCATATTACATGTACACAGGGCAGGCAGACAGAGTATTAGCCGCCTTTTGTGAATCTGCCTGTTGAAACTGTGTAAACTGTAAACCATTAGTCAAGTTTTTTGTCTCAGTTCTTACTGCTAAGTAAGGTAATCTGTATGAACAAGTGGCCAATTCATTATAAGTTTGACCGCTTTAAAAACATATTCCAACAAGAGATAAAAGATATTATAAAAAACACAATGACATAGACTGATGAAAAAAAAAACTTCAAAGTTAATTAATAAAATCCCCCATAACCAATAAAAAGAAATGACAAAAATATATTTGTGAGATCAGACTTATTTTACAGCAAAATATGTGGAAAGATTTCGGACTAACTGCATATTCAATTTTGGTAAAAGGGTGTCCATATCAAGATCATTTATGGTTCAATATTTCCATTAACGCATTAACACCATACAGCTTCTGTGATACTTAATTCACATTCAATTTAGTCATGGGCTAAAAGAGTTCAATTACACTGGAAATTTCAAGACAAATAACAATTCATCGACAAACTTACAGGTTTCAAGTATATGCCCAAGCAGAACAGAAGATATCGATGATAAGATTGACAGAATTACATTTCAATGAAGATTGACAGAATAACACATCCATATTCACAGCTAAATAACTAAAGCTGTACTTGAAAATTTACAATAACTTGATAATTTTCTGTGCCTGAAAAATTTGAGATGATTTTCAAAGGCCATACACCTATTATGTTAATATAAGTCTACTTCAATAATTCCATTTATGTAAAGTGTTTTATTACTTGTTAAATATTTTTAAAAATTCACAACAATTTATGAAAAGCTTGTGAATTCACAAAAGCTTTTAAAAGTAAACTGTCCTTATGAGTTGTGGCTGTTAGATGTAGTTAGTGTAAGTGGTAATAAACCACATTTAGTTAATTTAAGTGCTAATAAACAACATATGATTAGTTTTAAAAAGTAACTTTTTTTATTGTATAAAAAATATAAAAAAATGTTTCTTTTCAAGTAATAAAATGGAACATTTGTACAAAAAAAGCATCATTCAGAGATATTTATACATGTACAAGCATCACAAAAGCAGCCTTAACACCATTCAGAAATATCTATACATGTACAAGCATCACAAAAGCAGCCTTAACCCAATTAATTATGAAAAAAAAAAGGCTAGGAATATAAATGAAAAAAAAAAATGCAGCGAAACAAGTCTCTTTAATTAATGTGACCAACTACAAGACTCTCTATGGCTTAGTGTCACACAATCCACCTGAAACAAATGAAAAAAAAAAATTCTAAAACTTACTTTTGCCTCTGTTCTGCTTCTTCCTCTGATGATGACAGGCCACCGTTCTCACCATTTTCCAAAGAGGGTTCACCATTGTTTACCAGAGAAGATTCATCATTTTTCAGATCAGATTCCTCCCTGCCATTTTCATCATCTACATCCTGCTCCTCTTCATCTTGCATCTCTTGTGTTATCATGGCCACCATCTCTTTGTGCTTGCGAGATTTCTCATGATTAGAAAATCTGAAATGACATTGTTTAATGTTATTTAGCCATGCACTTTTATTATCAATTTGATGTATCTAATTATAAACACCAACATTTTTCTAAAAAAAAATAATTTTTCCAGTTATTTAGGCCATCTTACTAGTGTGCAGAGTTTTCGCTTTTATTTTATATAATGGCAGTATACGTTTTTAAAGTTATTAAATATTTAAATATTAAAAAAAAGCAAATTTTATTACTAGCAGCTATTCAAATTACAGGCAGATTAATATACATGATGTGGCCTGACACAATTTTAGGATGCTTAGCTGACACAGATATTTCATGAGATACAACATATGCAAAAAAAAACAAAACAATCCAAATAACAGGATGATAAACACAAGACTAAGAAGAACATTTTTTGATTATTTTACAAAGGGTGAATCTACTTGATCATTTTACAAAGGTTGAATCTACTTGATCATTTTACAAAGGTTAAATCTACTTGATCATTTTACAAAGGGTGAATCTACTTGATCATTTTACAAAGGTTAAATCTACTTGATCATTTTACAAAGGTTGAATCTACTTGATCATTTTACAAAGGTTGAATATAATTGACCATTATACAAAGGTTGAATCTACTTGACAATTTTGCATTTAGAGAATGAGCCCCTGACACTCGCTGGAGAGCGACAATCCACCCCCTCGCAACAAGAAGATAGCAAAATAATTATGGATCCGGTAACAAATAAAATCGATGGTAAAAAAGTTACTAAAAAAATTATAGGGCAATAATTTGCTTACGCCTTATCACTTTTGAAAGACTTGTTACATGCAACACAATATAGATCATCTACGTAAAGCTCTTCCTCTTCCTCGTCATTTACATCACCATTCTCTTCCAATGGCCCTGTTGAACAGTATGTAGATATTTAAAACATAATTATTTAACTCTAGTACATGTATATGTACATTGACAAAAAAGTTTAAAAAATCAATGTTATATTTCACAGATTTAACTAACAGCACTTGAAACAGAAAAAGATTTACAGATTAAGAAAGAAAAAGATCTAATTCTTATCTGATATGTACAGCAACAGCTATATTTTCACAAATGAAATAATAATGACATTTTTTAATACTTTAAAACTTAACAAGAATTAGCTTTATTGAAATGAAATTTGTACAATTATACAGTAGCTGAAATGACCAGTTTCATATTACATGTACATAGGACCTGCAGAAAGAGTATGCACCGCCTTATGCAACCCTGTCTATCTGTGTCCCACACCAACTAATTATTTTCAAGTATTGAGGGATGCTATATTGTTTTTTTATATTAATATGTACCTTTTTGGATTTGATAAAATTAGGGCCATCTTTAGGTCATTGTGAGATATTGGTACTTTTAAATGGTAATATTAATGTTGTCAATAATAGCCCTAAAAAACATTCTTAAATTTTTGGAGGCACTAGGAAAAAATGCAGTCAAGGCTACAGCTTTTACTTCTTCAACACTGATTCCTCTAACCACCTAACTGTTCTGTCAATTTAGCCAGAGGCTCCTAACCATTACTAAAATTGACCTTCCTTGTGGCATGATCGACTGTTAGCAATATAGACCTGCCAGAATGTTAAACTTACCCATAGTAGTACTTTTAGAACTAGTAAACTTTTTGTAAGAACTAAAATCGTTAAGAGTATATTTTTTCCAATGACAACAAATTAAACTTAAAAAAATGTGTGGGTAAGGGCAAAATAAACGTCTGACAAGGGACATATGCAACCACCTATAAGGAAAGTCTTTGTATACTACCATATAGGAGTCAGGAATAGAGTTGTGCACCTTGACAAAACTGAACAATAGTCTTACAAAGTATAATGTACTTTCATGATACAATCAGCATGTTTGAATAATTGGAGTATCTCAAAAGATTTCAGAATTCAATTACAAAGTGATTTAAAAAAAAGAAAAAATGCAAGCGATTGGGGAAGCCATTAGATGATAAAAATATGCATACAACTTATACAAGTTTAAATTTGATATGCTAGTGATAATTTCCTTATTCTATAGGTGTACGTTATTATAAACAGAGCTATTAGTAAGATAGAAGATTGGGTAGCAGTTGACAACATATTGCAAGGTTTAACTTTCTCCAGTGGCTAAAACAACTTTGACATATATACCGTAGAGTTTTTCATGTTTTTTTTAAAAGATTGATATCAGCAAAGCCATGTATGAAAAAATTAATAAGCTGCAGATAGACAATATGGACTGCTGCTGCCAGCTAATCTAAGGCCCCTGATATTTTCCACCCTTTGGGGCCCTAGAAACCAAACACACACAACCACCACATCATTTATAGCGAAGCACATTGCATGTGTTCGAGATGCACCCCTTGAGGCGGCCCTGAAACAGGGTTAGTTTCAATTTTTCTCCCACTTTCACTATTTTTAATGAGCAAACTTGATCGAAATTCCACTTGATATTAACTCATATTTAGGACCAAATGAAGCATTATAAGTGCCCTAAAGTCATAGTGACCCTAAATTACACTGCTCGACTCACCATCATTCACATCTCCAAAATGCTCATCAAGATGAGCCTCAAGTTGCTGAAGGTCCTTTTCAAGACCAGACATAGCTGACCAGCCAGCTTCTTTGTAGTTCTCAAGTTTCCTGAAACATATTCAGAACTTAAAATATAGTGCCAGAGTTTTAAAGGCGACGGATATAAAAATTTTTTTCTTTTTTGCCACATGCAGAGCCAGACAAATAAAACTTCTTAAAATTTAAAATATATGAAGTGAAAAATGAAAAAAAATGTAACAGAATAGCTATTCAAAATTAATAATACATAATAATTCCTATGCATGTGAATAAACCTGAATCTGTAAAAGAATGAATAACTTTAAACATAAATATTCTTCATCGTACTATTAAAGCAATACGCACAATTACCTTTTTCTCTCCATCAGTTCTTCTTCCCTTTTCTGTTTTGTTTTTGCTTCAATCTCTGCATGTCTTTCTTCCAATTTTTTCTGAAAACAAAAGAAAATGAATCAAAACTAATAAATAATAACAACTTCAGTCAGAAAAACACATGTACACTAAAACTTTTTATCATAAAGAAAGAACAGCATCAAAATGCAACAAACTGTATTCTAAAACGAAATTTAAGCTAAAAAACAGAAATACAGTATGAAATTTTAAACTTTTAAGCTATAAGAATACCTTGTAGGCTTGTACTCGCTTATCACGTTTTTTCATGTAGGCCACCAAATTCTATAAAAAAAAAGAATAATATAAAAAAAAGTAAGCACACCAAGCCAAACTCAATTCTTTGCATAATTTTTTCTCTATATATGCAACCAGATAAAAATCTACAAAATTAATTTGGTTACAAAAATAACAATATATGTTATGAAAGCAAAATAGAAAATGTATTAGAAATTTTAAAAAAAAATAGTCAAGGAAAAAAAAAGGCTGTTTGGAAATAGAAAAAAAAGGCTGTTTGGAAATAGAAAAAAAAATGTAAATCATCACCCGGATTTCCTCATTTCTTTCTTTTCTTGCAGCATCTCTCAGTTTCTTATTCTCTGCCTCCATCGCTCGTCTGCAACGTCTATCTGGAGCTTCACGGGTATCATATTTCTCGACCCACACATATGATTTGTTGGTGCAAAAACTGGACCAGAATGCATAGAATGGACCAACGATCTAAGATACACAAAGTGAACAGCACACCAATAAGAGCACATGAAAAAGTATTGAATTAATAAATGTATAAAATCTGAATAGGCTTAAGAAAAATAAATAATTTTACTCTATCACATCAATACAATTTAAGAGTGTGGATAGTGAAAAAAATAAAAGGAATTTAAAGAAATATTTTCCAGAAAGAAAAAAAAAACAATGTCAGAGCTTTTAGTTCCGTTTATTTAATTATTTTTACTTCTCGAGACTATTTTACCTTAAATGATACTATGTGCGGTGGCTAATAATTTGTTAAGGCATATAAATGTAATTGTTTGTTTGATAATGAATACAAGAAAACCCTGATAATGAAAAATATAGTTTTTTTTATGAATATGTAATGACGAGCAATATCCTCTCAATAGGGCGGTCACGTGTGATGTCATACAGACGCGAGATTGTAAACAGTCGCCATTTTGTTGAACCAATGTTGATTTTCTGATTAGTTTTAAAATAACGATCAGCTATGTAAAAGGCTGTGAAACTTGCAGCGGCAGTTTAGGATACTAAGAGTAAAAAAAACAACACCAAAGTGAAATAAATAAACAATTTACTGAACACAGAGGATGTCAGTTTCTCGACAATTTTGACCGATGGAATGATAGTAAAGTGATGATTGATAACATGCGGCTTTGGGCCGGGCATTTTGTTTCAGGTAAGAATTTTAAACATTTCAAAGCATGTTAATATAAAGAAATAATAATAGTATTTGACCTCAATGGGCAATTCTTATTATATTAAACACCAATTAGAAGATTTTATTAAAAAAGTATATGAATAATTGTATAATATTAATAATTGCATTGCTAATATTAGCAATAACTATAAATTACAAAACTATTATTCTTGCTTAATTGTAACCTTTTATTAAATCTATGGACATTACAATATAGATTTATTGGTGAATGTCATGAAATTAAATATTTAAAGCATATTAATGGGAAAGATTAAATATTTTTCAACATATTAATGGTAAAGATTAAATATTTTACAACATATTAATGGAAAGATTAAAAAAAAATACAAAAAAACCTATCTTAAAAATCGTATTTATTATTTTTTTTAAATTTTAGGTGGACCTGCTCATTTACAAGATACTGGTACTACAAATGTTGGCTGAGCATCTACACTTTGTTACTAGCTGGTACTAAAGATGCTGACTTGTTACCTATTTTGTTACTAGATCATAACAGTATTAATCTGCCTCATGTTAAAGCTTCTCATTTAAGAAATATGAGCAGTGTACAGAAGAAAATAGTTGCCCAGAGTCTGGTTTCTCTGCAAAGCACATTGATGTCAGCCAAAGACAATATAAGTACCAGTAATGGGCTGTCAGCATTATAGCGCCCTGCTGTGAAATTATCCCTGATGTTGGTGAAAAATTCGAAGCTCACCCTATTAAGCTAGAAACTTATTACCTTCAGAACAGCGTAAACAACTGTACCCATTGTAAAATAAATGATACAACAATAGTATCATTAAGCTGTTAAGTCAAATTTGACAATGCTGAAAATTCAAAATTAGTGACATGTATGGATGGTAACAGATTTAGATGGAATATAGACATACAGAAATTACCTATCCCAACTTTACAGGCCTCTCTAGATGGAATATAGACATACAGAAATAACATATCCCAACTTTACAGGCTTCTATGTACTCAAATGTACTGGAGGCTCTACGTCAATCAATCCAATAATAAAATATATTTGGTTGATTCGCATCGAAACACTGAATATACCTAGAAGGGGCTTTATGTGACGACTTCTCTGGATATAACATCACTGACTGAAGTAAAGCCAGCCTGTAAAATCACTTTGGAACTTAATTTTTAGAAAAATGATGTGCTACTGACAAGTATGGAACTGAATGAGGATTCTTAAATGAACTTTAAAGGTTAAATTTATCAAGTATTACATTGTTAAATCACATTTTAAAAAATCAACTACTTTTACTTAATAGTGCCTGTTTTAAAGCTTTATAGATTTTATCACATAGAAAGTTAAATATGTTTTTACCTAGTCAGCATTTATAAATTCACCCAAATCTAGTGCTAAAGACCATTCTATCAACACATATCATATGTATAACCAATAAGTGACTAAACATACATTTCTAATGGCTTTATTATTTTATTCATTGTAATTTTTTTAATGAAATGATCAAAAGTATTTTTTTTACTATGACAGTGTATTTAAAATTATTAGTCAAACTGGGTGCAAGAAATATGGATTATGCCTCTAAGACAGTGGGTTTAAATTTTAAGCTTTAGGTGTCCACATAGATAACAGCATTGTCTTTATCATACCACTAAAAAATTTAAATATATTTATGGCTTATTTGGGGACTATTTTTAAAGTTATTAGTCGGCTGTAATTTAATGCGAAAAGGATTGGGTTAATCTAATTATCTATTATGGGTTATGTCAATTATTTTTTGTTATAACATTAATAAAATGAATATAACATACAACTCGTATAATTAAAGTGTATTATTCTTATATTATAATGATTTAAAAAAATGTATTGCACTATAATTATTCTTAATTATACAAATTAGAGAAATTCAAAAAAGATTTGTTCAAAATCCACATTTTAGCATCCACTAAACTAGTTGTATCATACATGTGTTAAGTTTTTAAATTAATTTTTCATATGACAGTTAATTTTATCAATTTGTCTTGCATCTTTAACTACCATGACTTCAACTTAAGTTTTAATAATCATAGGCATAGCTACTAATCAAATAGTTACATGTTTAATTTTCAACTAATATCTTTATTTTTTTTTTAATTACTTAAAAATGTGAAATAAATGTCAATAAAAAATTAAAAGATCTACCATTACTCCTTTTTTTTCTCAGCTTTAATTTTATTAGTAATATTGCTGGTATTCTCTTATTATGTCTGTAGAAGTAATAAGTAGGCCTATAAGACGTCTTAGTAACTTAAATAGCATTTGGTTTGGTAATGTAAAATAAAACAAAAAAAACAAATTACTGAAAACTTGAAACAAGAAATATTATGAACACTCAAGAAAAAGTTTATTTTTTCTAGCAAGGCCATTGACATTATCTATGGCATGGGAATGATCGTGCTTTGGAGTTATTCTCTTTTTCGGTCAAATTTAGATATTTTCTATTGGACCAAATCAATCGTCGCATATAAATTTAATCCCCTCTATGGTGTCTACAATAAAAAGTAATTTAAAGAAGGAATTTTTTTTACAGTACATTACTAATGTCATTAGTACTGTCCGGTCTATTAAGTTACTATTATCGGTAGCTATCGAGGGAATGTAGCCTTGGTTCAACAAAATGGTGATTTGTACTCTATCACGTGATTTTGGTCACGTGTTCGTGACCGCCCTATATTGTATACTATCGTTTTGAGTTGTTTAAAAAAGAAAGTGTTTCATTTTAAATTCAGTAGTAGCATTTAGCCAATAATTTTGCTTCACCTCATCATAGTCTGAATCAGAGTCACCAAATTTGGGAAACTCTTCATCTTTTTTTCTATCTGGCATAAATACATAATCTTCCTCAGCTAGAGTCTCAAACACTTTTCTATACACAGCATAGAATCCCTGAAAATTGATGGAAAATGAATCATGTATTCAGCTTAATAAAAACTACTTAAAAAGTGCAAAAAAATTGATTTTTAATAATTTGCAGTAAAAATGTAACAATTCTGTTTTCTATTATGACATCTAATTACAGTTATGAGAGAATAAACACAATATGAGACATACTTTATCATCATTTCCAAAACCGGAATAGCAAGTGGAGTTAAAATACTGGAACAGGTCTAAGCTTTCATCATCATACTTATCACCACCACCAAGACCTGAAATTAAGATTACATGAAATTATTAGACAGAAAATCTTGAAATAAAAAAATAAATGAAAGAGAAACTAGATGTTTTCAATGTTTGTACAATATTTCTCATAGTTCATTTGCGTTTTTAACTCTTAAAAGATTTTGTTTTAACTTAATAATGTAAATATAGTATTAGCAACAATATTATAAAGGGAAATAGTTCATTCTATGACCAACCAAAATGAAAATGTTAAGTTTTTATAAAGAATGACTATAAATAATAAATTGAAAAATTACAATAAACTTAATCAGGTAATAAATATTTGTCCATTTGTCTTTTAAGATCTTACTATTTAATAAGAAAATTTTTAAAACAAATTATAATCCTGTATGCAGGAAATAAACAAAAAAAAATTGCTTAAGTTACAATTAATTAACATTATTTCTATCCCTATTGTACTGTAACAGTTCATACCTCCTCGTAATATAGCTTCTCTATGTTTGTCATACCAAGCTCTTTCTTGAGGATCACTTAAGACTTCATAAGCTTGCTGTACCAATCGGAACTGAGCTGTTGCCTCTTCCACATTGTCAGGATTTTTATCTTTAGATATAAGTATATAATACATTGTTTAAATGTGGAAGGCCATAACATGAGTACATAATAAGATATAGTATTAAAAGGATTGAAAACTGTTGTGATTGCTTTATGTTTTTATAGCATTCTTGAAAGGCACACTATCAATAAATGTGTTATTTTGTGACATGCATTTAAAATATTTATTGAGATGTAAGTCACAATAACATTTTAAGGTATAAAAATTATATTGTTCATAATGTGCTACATGTTTTAAAATTGTGTTTGGATAAATAATTTTTTGCTCATGGAAACTTACAAATTTCAAAGCTTAAAAGAGGATGCTATTGCTTTGGTGTTTTTATACATTACACAATATAATAGACAGATATATCAAAATTAATTCGACTAATAATAAGCGACAATGTGTCTCAATCTGTTGAGCTTTTTCTTCTTTCAATTAGAGACAACAACAAGAAGAAAAGAAAAAATAAAATGTGTTTATTATTTTTTCTAATAGTTGCAAGACCAAAATTGAATATATATGTATATATTTATAATTCATGCATTCTACTCACTAACAGTAATGGTAGTGGTGAATAACTATAAAAGGTAAATTTAAGCACAGCAAATGTTTAATATTTTGTAAACATTTTACCTGGATGATATTTCAAGGCAAGTTTTCTGTAGGTCTTTTTTAGCTCATCAGAATCAACATCACGATCAACCCCCAGGACTTCATAATGACACTTGATCTTTTCAGTCATTGTTCTTTAAATAAAAACAGCTGACTAGACTATTGGTCTATTGTAAATTACATAGAAAAAAATCAACATAAAACATGTCACAGACTTAGGATTTAACATGTAGCAAAATATAAAACATGTGACATTGAGTCAAAAGTCATAATGTATCTCAGTATATTAAACTATGTTAATTTGTATTATTATCTCTGTTTTAAAATATTCCATATCTATTGTTACTTAGTATGACAATTATAAGTTGTGTAATATATACCGACTTGGCCTTGTTAAACTTGTTTTAATATTATGACAAAAATATATGTATGACTTAGCTGGGAATTAAATACTTTATTTATGTAGTGTTGTAATTCTCTTAGTTCATGAGATGGATATATGACATTAGTTGGGGAAAGTAAAGGCTGATGGATGTTGTACAACCCGTGCCATACTATTCCATGTCATGGCTACAAAAACAGATGAGATGATCTCTAATTATTCAGAACCTGCTGTTTGTTGGCTTATTGTGTGAAAAGGGAATCTTTATGTCTTATTTTCTTTTTCAAAAAACATAATTACTTATTTATAGGCTTAAATTTGGTTGTATAAGTCTAATTTACTAACAACAGTAACAGTTGTGTAACATACACCAGTCACAGACAAACGTTTGAGATCAATGGCTCTCAAATTTTTACAGTTCACAGCCTATTCTGAGAACAGTTATGGTTTTGCGACCTATAATAAAAATGTTTTGTTTTTGTAACATATCTAAAAAGAAAAAAACTACTAAAAGAAAGAATAAAAGCATCATTAATCATATATATATATGGATTTACCCTTTACCTTTGTGTATTTACAAATGACCCTTTGTTGTTTGAAATAATAATTAGATATCAAATATTCACCCGTGAAGAATTTTTTTTTTAAGGTTTGGTATGTATTTTTAAAAGGCAGTTGCTACGGGTACGTAATTACATACTCCGTATTTTTTTTTCTTCGGGGTACGTAAAAAGATGTGCGTATTTTTTAACGATATGATGCTAACCCTAACCCTTTTTTTCAGATAACGATATGATGCTACCCCTAACCCTAACCCCCAACCCTTTTTTTTTTCATAATTAAAACAAAAAAATAGGCGCTAAATTAGTATCTATTATTCTGAAAAAAAAAAAATTTCTCTAACGGGATTTGAACCCTCAATTTTTAATACCTTATGTTTTCAATTCCAAAGTCTATTTCCGTACCCTCAAGTACCCCGAAGAAAAAAAATACGTAGTACGTAATTACGTATCCGTAGCAAGTGCGTTTTTAAAAAGTATCAATTTTTTCATTCATTATGTTAACATAACATTACTAGCACTCTAACATTAATAATCATTTGAACCAGCACTATTTCTTTTTAAATCATTTAATAAATGTAGTTCTTGCATGTATCACAAAATGAAATATAATATTGGAACAGTTTATCTTCTTGGACAGTAATAGAATTCAGTAACTGAAGCTTCATAACTTTTTTCAATAATTGTCTGGTTTTAAACCAATGGAAAGATCTTGTGGTGCTCTTCTTAATGATAGTATAATACACTCAGATTACATTTATTTGACATGTTCATGTTACATACCTACTTCAGTATATAGTATATAATATACTGAGTGTTATTAGCGTTATAATCATATCATCTTATGTTATGAAGACATATTCGCTTTTTACAATCACAATCGCTTTTTAACGGCAAAAGCCGGTATTTACATTATCGTGAAATACTTCGTCTCATCATAAATTGACATAAAAAATCTTACCAGAACAAAGAAATATTTAAATGCTTTTTTTCAACACTGTATACATAAATAACGAAGCATGGATGTAATGTCCACACATTGTGAAATTGCCGATTTTTCAATCACCAAATTTGTAGAGCTCTTCTGAAAACCGAGTTAGAATTCTACATATCTCTAGCCTTGCCTATATTTTCATTTTTAGTATGTTTTCATCGTAGATATATGCAAAAATGTATTATTAATGTTTTATTCATATACAAATATTATCAAAGTAGATCGAATTTCCATAAACTAACAACTGGGTTCGATCATGTAGCTTACAATCCTGCCGTCTGTGCTAACTATCCCTTTTTCGAGTTTGTCTTAACAGCGTTATGGACCCTTAAAAATCAGTCCACGACAAACACTCAAAACACAAAAGAATGAAAAGCAGGAGCTTTATTCCGTCTTCGGCTTGGGGGAAGGACGATTTATTCTTATTTCGACGGTAGATGGATGGATGGATGGATGGATAGATGGATGGATGGATGGATGGATGGATGGATAGATAGATAGATAGATAGATAGATAGATAGATAGATAGATAGATAGATAGATAGATAGATAGATAGATAGATAGATAGATAGATAGATAGATAGATAGATAGATAGATAGATAGATAGATAGATAGATAGATAGATAGATAGATAGATAGATAGATAGATAGATAGATAGATAGATAGATAGATAGATAGATAGATAGATAGATAGATAGATAGATAGATAGATAGATAGATAGATAGATAGATAGATAGATAGATAGATAGATAGATAGATAGATAGATAGATAGATAGATAGATAGATAGATAGATAGATAGATAGATAGATAGATAGATAGATAGATAGATAGATAGATAGATAGATAGATAGATAGATAGATAGATAGATAGATAGATAGATAGATAGATAGATAGATAGATAGATAGATAGATAGATAGATAGATAGATAGATAGATAGATAGATAGATAGATAGATAGATAGATAGATAGATAGATAGATAGATAGATAGATAGATAGATAGATAGATAGATAGATAGATAGATAGATAGATAGATAGATAGATAGATAGATAGATAGATAGATAGATAGATAGATAGATAGATAGATAGATAGATAGATAGATAGATAGATAGATAGATAGATAGATAGATAGATAGATAGATAGATAGATAGATAGATAGATAGATAGATAGATAGATAGATAGATAGATAGATAGATAGATAGATAGATAGATAGATAGATAGATAGATAGATAGATAGATAGATAGATAGATAGATAGATAGATAGATAGATAGATAGATAGATAGATAGATAGATAGATAGATAGATAGATAGATAGATAGATAGATAGATAGATAGATAGATAGATAGATAGATAGATAGATAGATAGATAGATAGATAGATAGATAGATAGATAGATAGATAGATAGATAGATAGATAGATAGATAGATAGATAGATAGATAGATAGATAGATAGATAGATAGATAGATAGATAGATAGATAGATAGAGTCATTTGCTGCTGAGACAAACTGACTACAGTACGTGTACTTAAACTGACTTAACGGGGTGGGTGGGTGCCATTGAATGATATCCTATAGGTACCATTGTGATACTGCTACTTATGACCGAGCAATTAGACTACACGAAGAAAATTTAAGGCTCTTTCCCGTGAAAAGAAACTTCTTTGATCATAGTCGTATTTATAAAAAAAAATTAGTTTCAAAAAGTATAAACGTCGGTACCCATTTGTATTTATAAAATATTTATGTAAAATTTTTTTTTCTAATTGTCATCTACAGCAAACACATATTTAGTCCAGCATACTGTATTTACCCACACTTTTGATTTTAGTAATGATAATTTATATACTTGTCTTATTGTCTATTGAGTTAATTTCAACTTTTTTTTTAAATATAAAAGCTTACTTTTATGAAAAATAATCTACTTTGTTACGAAAAATTTCATACAACAAAATGGCATAAATTATTCTTGTTTTAATTTATTACTTGTATAATCATTGGAAATCTTAGATATGATTAATGCCTTTTTCCATGCTTTTTCTAATTTAAAAATGTAATTAAGAATTTTTTAAATTAACCTTTTACAAGATTTAAAAAAAAAGGAAAAGCTGAACTTCAAGTTCAGTTGTGAATCCGGGCTCTAGGAAAACTATTTTAAAATGTAGGCCTATCTTTTAACATGTGCTTTTATATTATGTGATCTACTGTGTGAGTTGAAATGTGCAGATAATTAAATCAATGTAAACACAGCAAACATTACAACAGCATGATAAAACGTTTATTTTAAATAAATTCATAATAGAAATATTGGTATGTACAGTCAACATAAAAACCATACGTTATTAAGCAAAACTGGGTAAGGATAGGTCTCTTCTTTATCTCCCGTGGTACCTCGATGGCCATTGCATTGTCGGCTATGATGGGGATGAAAGAAGGACACAATAAAGCATCGGTCACTTGAGTGATGTATAAAATCTAAAGAGATTTCATCTAATCCTTTCGGGGACCACAAACATAGGTCCCGAAATGTCACATCAGCTTTTGCTTTATTCTACCACGTGATTGCGTTAATGGATGGCAGAGGGTTTCGTTCGCCCCAGGCTGCACTTACTATGTCGTTAGATTAGTGGCGACATTTTCACTACTTTAGTGATGTAATTTTTTGGCACTCTAATGGGGAAACCTATCATAGCCCACTCTGAGTGCATCTAACGCTGGTTACTCCACTGCTATCACGCAGCCCTCCAATCTCTGTTACACACTCTCGACTGCATTCTCAGTTCTCTCACGGGTCGCTCAACTGTTAACACGTCCATCTCTGTTACACACTCTCGACTGCTTTCACTGATCTCTCACTGGTCACTCAACTGTTAACACGAATTTCATAGTGTCCCGACGGCCATCGTCTTAATTAGGTCAGTCAAGTTTAGTCTTCATTTAACATCATCTTTACCCGCATTTCAATCCACCATATGTCATTTGTATCTACGATTCACTCCTTTATTTCTAAGTTTCAACCCATCATATATCACGTGTATCCTTTATACATAATTTATTTCTATGTTTCACTCTATAATACAGTAGTCGTCTCCATTTATTTATATGTTTCATGATTGGATACATCACTCGTCTCTTGATAATGGTTTCCTGCTTTGTTGACGTATGCTGCTGCTACATCGTCTGACCGTTTTTTCAGATTCTCATATTCAGAGCTACTGTCTTTGACATGTGGTGTTTGTGTGTTTCCTAATATCGTAGCATTCTTCAAATTGTCACTTTGATTTTCTGGAAACACAATAAAAAAAGAAGATCAATATTTAATCGTTTATGCGGTCGTTACAGAGAATGTTAACTTAAAAATAAAGAACCAAGTTTTAAAAAAAAAATTAGTGGATGGCCCAATGGCGCTTTGAATGGCAGACATGTCTGCTTGTTGTTGTAGGTTACAGGTTCAAATCCCAGTGCGTACGACCACTGCATGTCTTCCACGGTGTCTCAATGATCATTGCTTACACGCTATGGTGGGTATGAAAGAAGGGCACAGCAAAATAGTCCTATTAATTGTTTACAAGATCATATGATTAACATCTCATTCTTTCAGTAAACGTAAAAGGTATCACTTTATAATATAATGAAGCGTCGTTTTTTTAGTTATTTACTGAACTCATCATCTATTGGGAATTAATTTAAGTGGATATAATATAATAGTATTATGTACCCTAATATTTTGTTCTCCTTAAGACAACCAATTAAAAAAAAAGAGTGAAATATAAATGACCAATCATTTTTAAAAGGTCCCTTAGCCAGCCCCGTAGCGTGAAAATTCTACAGCAGGGGCCAGGCATTCTACAGCAGGGGCCACGCTAATAGCAGGGGGTCAGGAAATAAATGTTACTAAGTAGAGCAAACAAGCAGAGGGGGGTCAGACAAAACGCAGGGGGACTCGACCCCCCCCCCAAGACCCTGCACGCTACGGGCCTGCCCTTAGCCCTGAAGGTAGACATGCCAGCCGAATTTTTTTTTAAGGTTCGGCTGGCTGACATAAATTTTCGGCTGATAGCCGGCTTAGCCGAATTTGACCGTAAATTGAGTCAATTGACATTTGCGGCTGAATTTTCGGCTGATTTTCGGCAGATTATGAAATATTTGGCTAAAATTCGGCTGACGCCTAGACAATATTGAATTGATAAAACTTCAGCAATAAAACACTTTTATAATACTTGGGGGAAAGTTTTATTATTTATAACAACAGAAATAAACAGTTTTATGTGCTGTCCTACTAATACAGTGCATTAATGCATTCCACTCATTCAGTTTCTGCCACTCAAAACCTTGATAATCACTTAAAATATCAGTTTATAATTGTCATTAATAAAACAAACGCGATGTAGTTTAACAGCTGTTAGACTTGATCTTTTGCTGTTCATTATCAAACCAGTAGCCGAAAACATGCACTCCACTGGTACAGATGATGCTGATGATAGGTGAAGATGAGCCAGTTGAGTAAGTTGTGGATACGAGGATGATGCAACACTGCTACGCCAGAAAGCGAGGACATCATGAAATTGAACAACAGGCACCGTCAAATAGTTTGCAATTTCCACAGCCATCTGAAATAAAAGTTCAAAAAATCATAACACAACAGTACTAACTTCTAGTTTATAAAACACTTCATTAAAGTGCACAGTATATGTATTTAAAAATATTTTACTTCAAACTGACTGGTCTATTGAGAGCGAAATAAAACGATAACTGTTTCAATGCCATAAATTAACATAGAATACCTTATTAGTACAATCGTCTGGTGACTGCTCAGTTCTCAGCTCATTTATCAGCTCCATTCGCAATCGCTTACATCGGGTTTCTTCAGAAACATGTTCACTGACTAGCTGCGAATGCGTTACATCAGCTATTGACATGATGAATCCACGGATCATTGCTGACTGTATTGCATTCTCCAGAATTGTGGTTGCTTCTGACCGTGGAATCAATGATTTGAAATTTGGATCATGCAGCTGAAGCAGCTTAATGTGATCATTTACAGGAAATCGATGGTCAAGCTGGTTGAGAGCTGACAGCTTGATCATTCGTATTTTGTCATCATCAGCATTTGATGCAGTGCAGATCTTTCTTATGTGCCTTATCACTTGTGGAATAGTTGATAAGGTTGGCATTGAAAAGCTGAAGAGATCATTTATGGTCTTGAAATGGTTTCAGAAAGGTTACGAGTTCACTTAAAAATACAATTTCATGGAGACAAATATCAACTCGACCAATACGCTTGAGAGTATTTTGAACATCTCTTTTCAAGTCAAGTATAGACTGAATCATCATCATTGTTGAATTCCAACGCATTGGACATGATGCCTTCACTGACTCATGATTGTGTCTATGACTGTCAACGATGACGTTAGTGCTGCTCTCAGAGGCATTCACTATCGATGCACTGAACTGATCGTCTACAAGAAGCAATTCACACACTGACGACATGCCTTCTTTCAGGGTCTTTATCATTTCTTTATCCTCTGTGAATGCTGCATCGTCTTCTATAATTGCGGTCTTGAAATTATTCATTTTTATTGATGCTGTCGGTGGTATTAAGGTGAAATACATGTGCTGTAAAGTGCTGATTAGAGTCAACCTTCAAAAGATTTGAAGTCTTTATTATAATTGCAGCACCATCCATGCAGCTAGTATTTTGTAATCAACAGAAAAGCTTTTCAAGACAACTGATATGGTCAGCAAGGTCATGTGAAATAAGATTACGTAATGCGACAGTTAATATAACGGCGAACGAAATACGGCGGCTAATAAGGCGCGCCGCATATTTTTCGGCGGATTTACGGCGGACGAAAATTCGGCGGCGTAGCCGGCGCGCGGCGCCGGCTTAGGGGTCTACCTGAAGGGCCATTCGGGCAGATCAGGTGTATACTTCATCTGTTTCTGTAAACCCGGCATGTAGAGGCATTGTGTGTTAACACAACACCCTGCCGCCTTTACTTCCCCAACTAAAGTCAGGTACCCATTTAAAGCTGGGTGAACCTGTGGGACTTTTAACCAACTTTCACAAGGACCTAGGAACAAAAGATTTCCCTGGCTCTCACTGGGGATCAAATCCAGGACTATCAGGTGGATAGTCGAGCACCTACGACACTCGACCACCCGCCATTTGTAATGACCCCTAAATACCCATGATCCCCGGCAGGTTGACATGGCAAGCAGTGCCGAAACTCGCGCACGGGGCACAACACCTTTTTAATACCTTTTTAGCGCCCCCCCCCCATTCAAAAACCATATATTATTACATTAAAATATACCATTTGGCGTCCCATTGTGAGTCCTCGCTACGCCTCTGATTGCAAGTCTATAAGTTAAACATTGTATGAAAAGAAACGTAGTCCATTTTACTTTAAACTTGAAAACTTAATTACAAGTCATGCAGTCGAGCTAATAATTAATATAACTTGAAATGTACAAAGAAATGGATATTTCTCAACATAACTAAAGTATTATAGAAAGACTTACTTTTGAGGTGCAAAGAGTCATATTTATGTTCGTATGTTGCATCGCTTTGAATATCGTCGTAAGTTTGTGACCTAGACCCCAGATCTATGGACTCCGTTGCGACAGCGGGCTGTCTCGTCCGTTTCTTGTACACAAGGAATCCCAAGAGAGCGGCTGCGATCAAGACAGCAACGCCTATTCCCAATCCGACTCCCACACCAGCACCAAACGGCAGCTCGTTGGTCGAAGACTGACCTAAGAGTAGTTAAAAGTATAATTATTTTACGGCTAGTAACAAAATGAATGTACATTCGACCCTCATATAGACAAGTGATGTTTATTTAGCCAAAGTATAATCCTATCAAGTTCAAATATAATGATTCGAGCAACAAAAGTTTTTTTTTTAATTGATATAGTTCAGTGGTGGCGAACCCATGGCACGCGTGTCACATTCGGCACGCAGAGCCAGACCCGCCGAGAGGGGGGGGGCGGGGAGGGGGGGCAAATGCCCAGAGGCCAGGCGAGTTTTAGGGGCCCGGACTTAGCTGGCCAATCAACTTTTGAAAATATTATTATCATCACGGGGGCCCGTGACAGCCCTGCCCAGGGGCCCGAAATTTTTGTCGGTGGGCCTGCGCAGAGCCTCATCAAGTCGGCTCGCAACTAAAAGATTTTTTTGTGTAATAAAACTAAACTTTTGTTCCAGACGCCATACACAGAGCAGGATTTAAAAAGTCAAAAGTTATAATTTACAATTTTCTCAGTTTTTTAAAGAACCACTAACATTGTTGTTTCAATATAATGGCATTTGATTAGGCCGCTATTTGACATCGAAGGAGCCGCAACTTAACATCGAAAGAGCCGTAGGTTGAAAACCCCTGGTCTAGACTCTACAAAGTACATTCTGCCTAGGCCTCGCCTACTGCTAAAGTCACCTCTGCAGTTAACGAGGTAATGTTAACTGAATTTTTTTCTTTTAGTAACGAATTTAATAAGATTCCCATGATTCCAGTTTTAAAAAAGGGTAATATGGGTAATGCTTACTGATAAATAATGGTTTCGTTAAAAAAGGTAATAAAATAATCACATTCTAGAAATATCTTATCTTTACTACAGTGTTTGTTAATTTTAATGTTACTGATATGATAGCTTACCGTTTTCACATTTCGGACCCTCATACCCTGACAAGCATGCCGAGCAAGATCCGGTTCTGAAATCACAGGAGGCGTTAAAACATTTTGACGGACAAGGTGTACTACAGTTTATCCCATAATATCCACAGGCACATTCTGAAAGACATATTTTGTCTACTATAATAAATATTCTTTAAAAACAATATAACAGTTGTTTATACATATTTATTATCCGTCTTCCTATCTATCTATCTATCTATCTATCTATCTATCTATCTATCTATCTATCTATCTATCTATCTATCTATCTATCTATCTATCTATCTATCTATCTATCTATCTATCTATCTATCTATCTATCTATCTATCTATCTATCTATCTATCTACCTATCTATCTGTCTATCTGTCTATCTGTCTATCTGTCTATCTATCTATCTATCTATCTATGAGAGAGAGAGAGAGAGAGAGAGAGAGAGAGAGAGAGAGAGAGAGAGAGAGAGAGAGAGAGAGAGATCTGACATAATGGATTAGTTTATCAATCGACCTATTCAAACTTCCAACAATTATTTATTTATCAGTTTGTCTCTCATTTCATGTTTAAATAAGCTGCTATATACTATTTTTTATAGTATTATAAACAATTATATATTATTAATACTATTATATGCTATGATAAACTATTATATACTTTTATATCCAACGGTGGTGGAATAAAATGCACAAAATACAGACGGCAAATAAAATTAATGCCCCCCCCCCACACACACACATTTCTAATGTGACAACGTGCGCGGAACAGAAAGGGAGGCGAAATAACGCTAAGTGCTCTGATCTAGGTCTTACTTTGTCAACAATGGGGAAGGGTGAATTCCTTCATTGCAACCGTCTAAACAAACAGCAGTCACCCTAAGACAGGATGTGTTTAAACAGTTTTTACAGCATGCTGTTGAACAATGTATGCCCCAATATCCACGGGAAATTTCTACAGGTATACAGTGGCGTAGCAAGCTTAACTCGCGCCCGGGGCACAATACCTTTTTTAGCGCCCCCCTCCCCCGCATTCAAAAACCATATAATATTATAGGTAAAATATAGCATATGGCGCTCCTTTGTGAGTAACGCCCGGGCATGATGACCCCCCTTGCCCCCTCCCTCACTACACCACTGCACGTGTATCTATTTTAATAAACATGTATAACTGCCCAGAGTGAACTTATGAAAATTGTTTTTTTAAGACTTTTAACTTCAAGTCTATTTACTTAACATCGAGGATTGCATGGCGTCAGTAAACAAATGTACCGATAAAGTAAACGAGTTCCGTTGATATAACCTAACCAGAGATTAACCCGTTTTTTTAAAGTCGCTCGAATTCCATATCGTTCGAACTCCAAATCACAGTCATATATCTCGGCAAATTCTTTAGCTTTTTTTTGGTCTGATTTATTTGTATCATTATACTTAAAATGAAAAATATTCGTTTTATTTACCATATTCACATGAAGCTCCGTAGTATCCAGACAGACAATGATAACAGTGTCCAGTAATCCGGTCACATCCTGCCGTATCACAATACTTCGGACATTGTTTCACACAGTTTGCACCGTACGTTCCCACCACACAAGCTGTTTATCACAGAAATAACTTTTAAAACTGAATACAGTCGTTCATTAAAAAAAAATTAAATATAATGAATTCTATAAGCATGTAAACACTCAAATGTAAAGGTCAGCATTAAATTATACGGCGTTGGTTTGATTTTCATTCTCTTTTTTTTTAAGCATGTTAATTGCTTGATCAGGAAATGATGCCCAGTGGCGTAGTGAGGGGGAGTCAAGGGGGCATCACGCCCCGGGTGCTACTCACATAGGGGTGCCTAATGGTATCTTTTACGTATAATATATGGTTTTCAAATGGGGGAGGGGCGCTAAAAAAACGTATTGTGCCCCGGGCGCGAGCTAAGCTCGCTGCGCCACTGATGATGCCTACGTATTACTCTATATCATGTCTAGCCCCCCTCCCTGCCTTCTATGTTCCGATTTGAGATCAAATTAATAGTGCCTAATGGTGGGTATTCATTAGTCAGAGCTTGGGCAATTAGGCCACTGAGTTAGTCATAACATTAATTAAAACAAAGGAACATCACTGGTAATAAATATTGCATAGTTGAAAAAAATAAATTTATTTTTGGGAAAGTTCCGGTAGGCCTATATATAAAAAATAAAGATTCCCTTAAATATACTGACCTGTTTTACACTCGGGCGGGTCACTGTACCCGAAACAGACCAAGCTACACGAACCGTCGTCTAGGTGACAGCTGTTTGAACATTGGGCTTTACACATTGACTTGCAGTCTAAGCCCCATGTACCTCGCGCACAATCTGTGATGAGTGTTCCAGGAAAAAATAGTTTTTGTTTTTTCTATTACCCGATAATTACAGATGTTTTATTATGATAAATAACGCCCCCCCCCCAATAAACATGTGTCATTGACACAGGAAAAGGTCCTGGCCAGTATGGGCCACTGGCATAAAGTGGGGTGGGGGGGTGGACACGCCAATGAGAGCCTCATTCAGGTTTCTTGTATAATAAAAAAAAATAATTTTAAAAGACGCTCCATAGACCATGTATCAATATTTAGTGGACAAAGCTAATTTGATGATAGAAACAAAATTGAGTTGCATAGCCACCATTGGCGTATGTGGAAAAATAGTATAGTCGAGCCTTGATGACGCAATCCGGTAGGCTCCGCCCACTGCAGTATCTATGGCCTCATTCCGCCATCTTGCGTTGTAGTTTATTGTAGGTTCTAGTGTATACGTCATTTTGGTAGAAATGACGTATACAAAACCGACAGCATGTGCTTGATATTATCAGTCTACCTCTGGGCATCAAGATATATGGATGCATGTCGATAATTTTATATTGTACTCCTTCTGAATTCATCCATCATAAGTCAATTCATGTTCAAGAATTAAATGCTACTATTATTGTTACTTCAACTGGAGTCGACTTCGTTTATAAGTTTTGACTGAAATCAGGCCCGTAGCGTGCCGGGGGGGGGGCAGGGAGCCGCGCCCCTGCGTTTTGTCTGGTCCCCCTCTGCTTATTTGTTCTACTTAGTAAAATGTATTACCTGCCTTCCCCCCCTGCTATTGTCTGGCCCCTGCTGTAGAATGCCTGGCCCCTGCTGTAGAATGCCTGGCCCCTGCTGTAGAATTTTCACGCTACGGGGCTGACTGAAATTCTTACATCTAACACGAGTATAAAATAACTTTAAAGTAATATTTCATGAAGAGACCCGTAACATTATTGATAGAGGATCGTCCTGATAGATGGGTGTCCTTGGCAGACCCGTAGCTAGCTACTGTGGCGCCCCCGAGCGAGTAACATTTTTATTTTCACGCCTTCCTTCCAAATCTAATATATGCAACATTTAACAGCACTCTTTCGGTACCCTGTCCTACTTCAGCACCCCCGTGTGCTCAGAGCCAGCGGTACCTTTCATGAGACAAATCCGGAACGCGGTCCTCCGGTATATTTAATCCGGCCGGCGGCCTGCAACTCGTTCGTAATGAAGCAAAGCCCTAGCCTTTTACCGTATGCCGTTTACCTATTATATAAATAATAGCGATTTGGGTTCTGCGTTAAATCGAAAGTAAAGAATTAATACAACAGTATTACAGTATTAAAATACAATCATGAAAAAATCGGATCTGCCCGAAACCAAAAAAAAAACCTAGCCTACCGATCAAGTCTAAGGGGATATAACTCTATGCAAAGGATCTGCAGGGTTCAGCTAGTATTTTATATTAGCTCAACGCTCCATCATTCAGCTCTTCATCTGGCCTGCCGGTTAAATTATCCGGTCCAATGTGTTCAGAGTCTCGCATTGTTTGACAAGCCCTGGATTAGGTAATGGTCCTACCAAATGTGTGTCAATGACCTAAAGAACAGCAATAATCATTATGAGTTTTAGGAATTCATTACACTGGGCTCGTTGTGGGGAGATTTGCCACACTACTGTTAAAGACTATGGGGCCGAGTGGTGTAGATACTTGTCTGCTGTCGACCTGAGAGTCCTGGGTTCGATCCTCGGTGAGAACCATGGGAATTTTTCCAGGTTAAATGTGTTTCATAGTCGTCCCACAAGTCTACCTAACTTTAAATGGGTACCTGACTTACATTGGAGAAGTAAAGGCGGCTGGGCGTTGTGCAAACCACACAATCCCTTCATGTTCCGAAGTAATCGAAACAGACGAATTCTATACTTTTCTGTTATAGACAGCTCTAGTATATATATATATATATATATATATATATATATATATATATATATATATATATATCCGTTATAAAAATGAATACCAGTTGATATTAGACACAACACGATATAATTCAAATGAAATTATGTCATAGACAACAAGGCTATGGTAACTATTTATTCATAACTAGCTATACATTATTCTGTATAATGGAATGTAGTTTTTCACATATTGCATTTTCATACGATCGTCCCAGCCATTGCTGGGCGTGCACACCCGTCACTAAGAAATAAGAATGTACCTCCATAGACTTCCACCTCGCATAATGACAAAAAAGGTGATACTGTCGGGTTGCCTTTGATCACAACATAAGAGCCAGTGTGTCTGCCAGGATTTAACACTGTGTACGACGTGGTCTGATTTGTCAACTGGGAATCAATATAATCGAAGATCACATTGTTGGTTTCGCTGTAAGCTCTAAGATTAAATTTCTGAAGCCTTTCTTGACAACAATCACCTGTAATCACGATTAAAAAAACACAGATAAACTATTTCGGCACATTTTTTAACATTAGTTTTTTTTTTAAACTGTTTCAAGGGTAACTCCCAGGGCCGGCGGTACAGGCCCGTAACTTGCGGGGGGCCGGGGGGCCGGACCCTCCTGCGTTTTGTCTGGCCCCCTCTGCTTATTTGTTCTACTTAGTAAAATGTATTACCTGCCCCCCTGCTATTGCCTGGCCCCTGCTGTAGAAAGCATGGCCCCTGCTGTAGAATTTTCACGCTACGGGGCTGCGGTGGTAATGGGATATGCTGAACATGATAGCTATAGCTATAGCCCATACATACTCAAAGAAAGGGGGGAGACCCAAATAGCGTACTGCCAATGTCGGTTCTACATTCTGCATAAGCTTCCTCATATAATTGTCTTTGATGCATGATGGGCCCCCCTTGTCCAACTTGTGTGAGGTGGGACCTCCTGGCCAACCTGTGTGGTGGCCCCCTGGCAAACCTGTGTAATAGGGGCCACCTGACAAACCTGTGTAATGGGGACCACTGGCAAACTTGTGTAATAGGGACCACCTGGCAAACCTGTGTAATGGGGGCCACCTGACAAACCTGTGTAATGGGGGACACCTGGCAAACCTGTGTAATGGAGGCCCCCTGGCAAACCTGTGTAGTGAGGGGCCCCTGGCAAACCGGTGTGGTTTGACAACTTATTCATTTAAAACACAAAATTTCATTGCAGAGTACGAAATAAAACAAGCAATTAAGCCTGTTCCATTCTGGACACAGGACGTGTTAGCGCATTTTCTTGTTATGTATCAGTACGTATGTTACTTTCAGTAAATATTTGTCAATTTTGGAAATGTTTATAAATCAATTGTGTAATGCATATATCTGTAAAAAATATTATAAAGACGTTTCTTTATATTTGAAAAAAAATATTTTCTCTTAAATCTAACTACAAGTGGTTTGTAATTACTGAAATAGGACTCATAATTGAAAACATTCGAAATTATAGTCATTTAATCGTCCGAAAACTCCGTCAATTGTTGCATAGCTCTGATACTTTCAATTAAACTCAGAACACAAGCTTACTATTTCATTTGATGAGTTTCTTAATAAATCTTGGTGAAACTACGTGCTGCAGTATTTCGCACCAAATGAATGGGTTTTTGAACGTACAAGGTGTATATATAATATATAAGCCCCTTAGGAGCCCTGAAGCCCGGCCCTCAGAGGTCCTATCGCGAAATGGACTTTTGATGTACACTTGGCAGGCCAAGACCTACAAAATGATATATACATCATGGGTCTAGGACTTATGGTTGTTGAGATCTAGGGTGATGACGGACAGACGGACAGACAGACAAAACGGGGACAATAGAGCATTTTTTTTCGAAAATGCTCTAAAAAAAACAAAACACTATGTGATTCGTTTTAAACTGATAGTTAAAGTAGTTGTTTGTTATTATATGTGTTGTTCTTGATTTCTACGTGCAAGAGCGTTACAGCTTTACATGGTTATATGCCTTGTAGTAATAGTAAAGAGGAGAGTTGCACCGCTTACCCCTCTCCCCCCTCCACACACACACACACACACATGATGACTGTCCCAGCCACCTTATGAGGCACCAGTTTTTTTTTTAACCTCTGTTGTATATGATGTATCTGCTAATTTCTGTCTTGGGTAGAGCCACTGTCCAGCTAGGGACGCCCTCTGAACCATTGGTGTGTGTGCAGCTTTGGCTGTAAAAATCGTTGTTTGTGTTCCCATCAACAGCGTTGGATGCCCGAGAAAAGTTCATCGGATATTTTTCTGTCATGAAAGTGCTGCTCTGATTGGTGTACTGCCTCAAGGCTACATTACGACCTTTAAAAAATACAGACATTTATGAAAGATTACAAGCTACTAAAAATAATAAACATTCTTTTGTACTCATAACAAAACCAAAAAAATAGTTCATTGAAACAAAATAACCCGTTTTGTGTGACAATAGAATACCTAGACCTACTGGTGGGTCACGAGCGGATTTTAAATGGATCACCGAAAATGTTGACGAAATCTTTAAAAAAAGAATAATCAATTTTATTAGTTGTACCCTGCAAAACCTTTGCATAGAGTTATATCCCCTTTGGCTTGATCGGCAGGCTAGGTTATTTTTTTGGTTTCGGGTAGATCCGATTTTTTTATGATTGTAGTTTAAACTGGGATACTGTTGTATTAATTCTTTACCTTTGATTTAATGCAGAGCCCAAATCGCTTTTATATTTATTATGTTTTTCTTCCATTTATATATTTTCTTTTTTTACAAGTGTGACGCGAAAAATGAACGTGTTTCTTGGCGGGTCGCTGATCGAAAAAAGTTTGAGAACCACTGCTCCACAAAAATCCATTATGACCAACGTGTCAACGAAACAAAAAATTTATCGAAATAATAATAATAAATCTAGTTTACCTCCGTTGATATGGATAGAACAGAGATACTTCAAGCCTGTTCCCATAATGGTGAGTCCCTGGACAGCTAATGGTACGTAACAATGAACGTCCAGCACCTTGCTACTGATTAGGTACATGTGTTTGTCCAAGCATTCCACTGTAGAAAAATCGGGCCTATTTAAGAGCACCGTAATAGTAGGTAGGGCGCCTGTTGAAATAAAACACTAAAGGAACAAGCTATAACAGTGTGAATGGATCAATACACAATGACAGCGCTTTTAAAAAGCCTTTTGAACTCTCTGTCCCTCCCATTGACATTTCAAAAAAAAAATGTCTCTTAGCAGAGTTCAATCCATAGTAAAGAATTAGCATAACTTTTACCGGCTTAATTTTTCTTACGGTTTCGGGTGTTCTGGGGCTGTCCATTATTTACGTCAACAAATTTGATTACCCTCCCCCCCTAAAAAAAGGTGACTTCCAAAATGTTTATGTGGCGAAATTGGTAGGAATATAGTTAAGTTTAATTAAAATACTGAATGTTAAACGAGTGTGTATAACACAGGATTACAAACGCTGCTTAATTTTCCTATTTATTAAGTAATTATATTAAAATAAAAAAAAAAGTAACATTGTTGACGTCAACTTTTCTAGACCTCCCCCCCTCCCCCTTGTCAACAATTGTCAAAAATTTTCTGACCCCCCCCTTCCCCCCTATTTTGTTGACGTAATTAATGGACAGCCCCTCTAGGCAAAGAGATAGTTTGTGAGTCTGAAGCAATTGTACATTGGGTGGGGGGGTGCGAGCTAGGTAAAAAACAACCTTAAGGCCACCACATACTAGTATTGGACCCGAATAAATCTTTGTTACACATGGCTCCCAAGACACACACCCCCCCCAACGTTTACGTCATTTACCGCAAGAGCTCTGTAGGCCCTGTTGGAGGCTGTAGTCCAGGCCATAGTGTAGGCCCTGTTGGAGGCTGTAGTCCAGGCCATAGTGTAGGCCCTATTGGAGGCTGTAGTCCAGGCCATAGTGTAGGCCGTATTGGAGGCTGTAGTCCAGGCCATAGTGTAGGCCCTATTGGAGGCTGTAGTCCAGGCCATAGTGTAGGCCGTATTGGAGGCTTTAGTGGAGGTTGCAGAGGAGGCCGCAGTGAAGACCGTTGTGTAGGATGTTGTGGTGGCTGTAGTGGAGACTGTGGTGAAGACTGTATTGTAGATTATAGTGTAAGCCGTTGTGGACGATGCAGTGGGAGCTGTAACCCAGCCGCTTAGTTTGCCTACCCCGAAAGAACATTTCTTTTTACATGGTTCTTGTGGGATTTACATAACCACACCGATTCGGCATCGTCTTACAAGCGTTATGGACTCCGAAGAACACAAGTGTGATGATGCAAAAGCGACAAAAAAAAAACCAGCCAGTGCTGACTAATGCTCTTAAACGCCACGTTATAGTTTTCATGATAATTTAAGATCGGTGGTATAAATGCCATCATCTAATAAAAAGTAAAGTTCCCTAAGCCCAAAATCCATCGGGATTGTGTGGTAATGCACAACGCTCAGCCACCTCAACTTCCCCAACTTAAGTCAGGTAACATAGTGGGATGACTTTGAAACAAATTTCACCTGGAAAAATCCCCATTGGCCTAACCGAGAATCAAACCCAGAACTTTCACTTCGACAGTCGAGTATCTACACCACTCGGCCATCCGCCTCACCCATCGCCTAATAACGAATATGAAAAATGTATATTAAAAAAATTAATCAATGCAACCAGCACCTACTTTCATTGTTTACGATAAGTCTCAGCCATGTGAAAACATACAGCGTGTTCCAGTGTATAGAGATGTTCACTATATCTTTACTAGAGCAGGTAGAGTTGTCCCCATCTGTCAACCAAGCAGTGCTGCTCTCTGGCTGTGTACTGACTGAAGTTGAGTTTGCTTCCATCAAATCGTCTAAGGATGAGTTGTGGGACAAACACAGTTTATAGATATAATAGGACGAAAAAGTATAGAGACTCACATAACAATTTAAAAAAAAATGGTATGCTGCCCTAAATCTATTGTAGCTCAGCAGAAAATTTCAAGCAAACAATACAACAAAATCTTTATGATGCTGAAAACAATAAGATACAATTCAAATCAGAGAATATATGGTAAGGATACAGACCATTTATGACTTACTTACATTATTCTTTCATATTTATAATGGAATATAGTTTTTTTTTTCACACAATGCGACAATCCCAGCCACATATAGCTGCGTAAATAAATTACAGAAACAAATATTCGGCATAAAAATTATTTATTCTTTTCACATAAAATCTGTATACAAGGTAGGTGAGTATGCGCGCTCGTGGTTAAGTGAGAAAGCACGTGGGTGAGTGTAAGAGCACATTGGTGAGTAAGCGAGCAAGTGAGTGAGTAAGCTAGCTCGTGGGTGTTCGAGTATGCACGTGGTATATTCAGCAAGAACGTGGGTGAGTGAACATGCACGTGAGGGAGTGAGCAAGAAAGTGGAAGAGTGCGCGAGCATGTGAGTAAGTGATCGAGAAAGTGGGTACGAGAAGAAGCACACGAGTGAGTGAGCGAGCACGTGGGAGAGTGAGCGAGCACTTGTGGTAGTGAGCACGCACGTGGGAGAGTGAGCGAGAACGTGGTTGAGTGTAAAAGCACGTGGGCAAGTGAGCATTCACGTGGGTAAGTGAGTAAGCACGTGGGTAAATAAGTGAGAGCGTGCGAGAGTAAACGAGCACGTAATTAAGTCAGCAAGCACGTGGGTAAGTGAGCAAGCACGCGAGTGAGTGAGGGAGCACGTGGAAGAGTAAACGAGCATGTGGGTATGTGAGAAAGCACGTGGGTAAGTGCGTAAGGACGTGAGTGAGTGAGAAAGCACTTGGGAGAGTGATCGAGCACTTGAGGGAGTGAGCACGTGGATTAGTGAGTAAATATGTGGTTGAGTAAGCGAGCACGTGGGTAAGTGAGCATATATGGGTGAGTGAGATATCACGTGCATGAGTGAGCACGCACGTGAAAGAGTGAGTGAGAAAGGGTGTGTGTAAGTAAGCGAAAAAGTGGGAAAGTGAACAAGCACACCAGTGAGTGAGCGAGCACGTGGGAGAGTGAGCGAGCACTTGAGGTAGTGAGCACGCACGTGGGAGAGCGAGCGAGAACGTGGTTGAGTGTAAAAGCACGTGGGCAAGTGAGCATGCACGTGGGTACATGAGTAAGCACGTGGGTAAATGAGAAAGAATTTGAATGAGTGATCAAGCACTTGGGTAAGTTAGCAAGTACACTAGTGAGTGGCGACTAGTTTTGGTACAAAATAAAGCCTACAGTTTATTAGACCCCGTAATTGCCTCTCCCCTTTAACCCAGCGCTTTTGTGGTCGGGCCCTCAATAGAAACATTTTGGCAAGTCATAAAGCCTGCAGCTATGTAGGCCCCGTAACTGACACTATGCAAGATGTATTAATAGAAATCACACACAACAAACTCCCACAATGCTATCCTAGCTTACAGTTTTGACATTTCAACCCGAACCATCCATCGGCACAACTGGATCCTCCGGTACACTGACCATCAGCATCACAGCTACCCCCCTCACAGTGGCACCTAAACTCTTGGTTAGGTCCGAACCAGTCTGTAGAAAAAAAAATAAAACATATAGTATATATACATATAGTATATAATATCAGGCTTGTGGAGCCGCCAAATTTTTTTCCGGCTCCGGCTCCGGCTCCCACAAACTTGACGGCTCCGGCTCCCTGTTAAGATAGTATCACACGAGAAAAAAATGTGTATAATTGCGCCACGCAAACATGCCGCTGATAAAAAGTTATGCAAATTTTGTTGCGTTCACCCCCATAGCAGGCCCGTAGCGTGCGGAGGGGCCAGGGGGCCGGGGCCCTTTGCGTTTTGTCTAGCCCCCTCTGCTTATTTGTTCTACTTAGTGAAATGGATTACCTGCCCCCCTGCTATTGCCTGGCCCCTGCTGCAGAATGCCTGGCCCCTGCTGTAGAATTTTCACGCTACGGGGCTGCCCCATAGTCAGGAACTTGAAAAATATACGCATGTCGGTTTTACTAAAAACAAACCATTTCAGTGCATCCAGAATCATATCATTATTTTCGACCGAGGTTTCACTAGTCGCCATTTTCATAAGTAATAAAAAGTTATTTCAATGATCAAATTAGCAAATAGTAAAATGATACATTATTTAAAATATTTTAAAGACTTCAGTATTTATATTTATTATTTATAAATTCGAAATGTCTATTCGGACCCGGGTACCAATAAAGTCTGATTGTTCTTCGGACCCGTGGCAAATATGCACTTAGCTTAGCTATACATAAACTTTATTATTGTTTTTTTTTTATAATTGTTTGAATTGTATGATTTAATCGTTACTCAGTGTCTAGGGTTCCACTAAGCGGACTCTATTATTATTTTTTCTGGTTCCGTCACTTAAGTTTAAATATAGCTAAGCTTAGTGCATGTTTGAGACGGGTCCGAATAACAATCGGATTTTATTGGGACCCGGGTCCGTATAGCCACAGCCTTATAAATTTATCTACTCTATTTCAGATATTCTGTTTATAATAAAATTGTTAAATACAGAAAGCGACCATTTTGTTTTTAGTCTATTACAAATTCGCGGCAGCCCCGTAGCGTGAAATTTCTACAGCAGGCAGTGGCGCCGAGAGCCAACACGGGCCCCGGGGCTGGACATTATTGCGGGCCCCTTAATAAACAATAAGTCGTGAAAAAATTGACATGGTCGGGGCTACCGGGCCGGTCGGGGCTGCCGGGCCGGTCGGGCCCCCTTACAGATGTGGGCCCCCTGGCAATGACCCCCTGCCCCCCCTTTGGCGTGCCTGACAGCAGGGGCCAGGCATTCTACAATAGGGACCAGGCAATAGCAGGGGCAGGTAATACATTTTACTAAGTAGAGCAATTAAGCAGAGGGGGCCAGACAAAACGCAAGGGGGGCTAAGCCCCCTGGTCCCCACACACGCTACGGGCCTGATTCGCGGTCATATAATAATACGAAATGACGCGTTCTATTTGTCGTCTTAGTAAAAATTTATTTTAAATGATTGATACAATTATTCTATGAAATAAAACTGTTTTAACTTTATATATAACAAAATAACATGCCATTAAAATAATTTCGGAGGGTAAACAAGATTTAAAACGAACACAAAACGATTCCCCGTTAAAGATTTCTTGTGGTGATGTGCGTGCACGCTGTCATTTTAACGCTGTTACTGTTGTGGCGTTCGTAAAAATAACATTTCAAATTGTAGGAGGCAAACAATCAAACATATTTGGAATTTTAAAGCTTAGAAAAAATAAATTCTGCTGTAAAAAAAAAGCATTTTGGAGCCGTGGAGCCGCCAGATTTTTTCGGCTCCGGCTCCGGCTCCAGCAAAAAGTAACGGCTCCCGGCTCCTCTGCTCCGGCTCCGCAACCCTGTATAATATAGAGCCCTAAGTAATCATTGCATACTGTGGCGTAGCTAGTTTTTTTGGGGGCCTAGGTTGATCTCTGAAAATGACCCCCCCATTCCCTAGCCCAAAGTGATGAAAAGTACAGTATATTGATTCCCACAGCCTAGATACGACAAAGATTTCATGGTAAGGAAAAAAAGAACAACTTTGTATTGATGTTTCGATTAATCTTAAACTAATAGCTGGTTTTATTTTATGGTGCATTAAATGAATATTTGTACTTTTTTTTAGAGAAAACAAATAAAGGTGTATTATTACAGCATTATAAATATCTTATATAAATGTATATCTCTATATCTAACTTAAACTGTAGGCCTATACATTTTTTATCTACAATAATTAATTAAAGAACATTTAAAATAAATTATATTATGATTTATGTTTCATGTAGCAAAGTATTTTTTTCAACAAAAATTGATTAATGAGTTCAAAAATACTATAAACTTTTAGTCGTCTTTAATTACAACAAATTAATTTATTTTTGCGTTAACTAGAGCGCAAATTATTTGTTAGAGGAAACAGAAAAGCAATACGGGAAGACATTGAATGAAACACGTGCGATTTATGCTATTTACAGCAACAACATGAAGCCGATATTTTGAAGGAAATAAAAATATTCGATTATGAAATAACGACAGACCGGCATAAACAACTGTGCATCAAACGGACAGTCTTAACAACTAACAAAAAGACAAACCGGCCTCACAACTAAGAGATAAACACACCAACTGGTCAAGCGATAGATATACCGGTCTATAAAACTAACTGACCCACAAACAGAGAGACAGACCAATCGACAGACGATCAGACAGACAGGAAAACATGTGTGAGAGAAATTAAATACTTCAGGCCTTGGAGTAAATAGAAGAGGGATGGGGGGTGGGGGGGGGATGTTCTCCCCTCATGTCATGTCTTATTCTGCTGGGAGCCAGGGGTAGCAATGTAGCATCTGTCAGAACTAGTATTTTTTTTTTGTACGAAAATGGGGCGTTATTTTAAGAATCCGCCACGGGCGATAGTTACGCAACTGCTTCAGTCTCCGACTGATTTTTATTTTTATTTCGTCTCTTTAATTGATGATTTGTTTTAAATCTCTGTTTGGCACTGGCGGCGGCGCAAGGGGGGGGGGCATCGCCCCCCCCCCCCTTAAAACTTTTAATTTCCAGTCTGCCCCCCTAAAATTTTAACTTCGTTTAACTTTTTTAACTTTGTAATTCATTTTAGTTTATATGTATCATTTTCATTTTCATAATTTATTTGATTTATTTCTTAAATTTTATATTTGAAAGAAATTATAATTAATTTACATTTTACAGTAATCACATTATTAGGAGTTGTTGTGGCATATTTTAAGACTAGTTGCAAGTACCCGGCTTTGCCCGGGTTTAAAATAAGGTTTTCTGTTTATTTAAGAAGGTAATTTGACGTTTAATTAATATTTAAAATAAGACGCTTAAAAAAGGGTTTATTTGCATGCAATAAAAGGGTACATTTATCTTAAAGCAATGGGATACATAACATTTTTGGCAGTTCCTCCCTCTCTCTCCCCTCCCCCTCTCTCCCTCCCTCCCCCTCTCCTAACCTCTTTCCCTCCCTCTTCCCCTACCTTTTTCCCTCTTTCCCTCCCTCCCCCCTCTCTCTCCCTCCCTCCCACTTTCCCTCCCTCCCTCCCTCTATCTCTCTTAGGCATGACTGTAGCAAAAGATGACAAAAGATGAAGGAATGGAATGTAATAATGTAGTAAGTAATGTGATATTTGGTTCCCCATACCGATCATATTTATAGTAAGTTAGCCATGTGGGAGAGAAGCTCGTAAAACCTGAAATCGGGGTAAAAGTTTGCCAATTTTCATGTCTTTGATATCCAAAATAATTAATTACATTTAAAGTACCCATTGAGATGGAACGAAACCTGTTTAAGAACCTTCCCCATGTAATTTTGTGTACGCGTACCAAATTTCACGTTATTTGGTTGTCTGAATCTTGAGTTTTGAGGAAACAGACAGATAGACAGCAAATGCGTCTTATAAGTATAGAGAAGTATTGCCATCTACCGAATGACGGCAAATGTAATTTTTAAAGAAAATACAATTATTTATTATCTTTTCATAATTACTTTTTGTTTATTGAGTTTTCCGTTTCCGGTTTCAATTTCATGTTCATCATCATTCATGATAATTATCAGTAATTTTCTGATCTAATTTCACTATTAAATTTGTAAACAAACTGACATTACGAATCAGTTGAGGACAGAAGTGCTCAATGTTCATTTTTATTTTTTTTAATATATTATTGTTTAATAATTTCGATTAAATACTTCCTACAGAATTACTATATTCTATTATTGAATTAAGGGGGTAAAATTTGTCTTTCGGTCTTTCGATTTTTGCATTGCCCCCCTTAAATTTTCAAGGTGCGGGGGCTTGCCCCCCCCCCCCTTAAAATATTTCGTTCCGCCACCGGTTTGGACTTGATGTCTATAATTAAACTACTCGGGGGCGTTTTAGAGGACGGTTTTTTAAAAAACGAAATCACTTACCTTCACAGCTGGAGTAGATGATACAGTCAATGAAAATAAACACACCTACTAAGAATTGGAATGCACACATATTTTTAAAGTACACAGTTTAAGTTAGATATATAGATATGTATTTATATAAGATATTTATAATGCTGTAATAATACACCATTACATGTTTTCTCTTAAAAAATACAAATATTCAGTGTGTCTTATAATTTGATATGTGGTTCAGTTGTAAGAAATCTATTGTGGAATATAACACAGACCAGGAAGTGTATAACGGAACACGTACTATTTGGCTGTGGAAAGGGATCTATCTATATATATATATACACTAGATGACACTTGAAACACCCTTGGTTGCAAAGGTGGCACTAGCAGCACTTGCCAGTACGCGGAACTTTGAGCGAGAGTTATATGTTGTGGGGGCGAGGGCTGTATCCAGTGGCGTACCTAGGGGGGGGGGCGGTGGGTGCGGTCCGCACCGGGCGGCACTTTTTATTACTTTTTAGGGGGAGGCGGCAAAAATGTATAGATTAAATTGAAATACCTAAATGAGAGGGCGGCAAAATCGTCTCCCGCCCTGGGCGGCCGATACCCACGCTACGCCGCTGGCTGTATCAACCCCCCTTCACAGGTCACGTGCGAGACCTAGATCGGTTGCCGTAATAGCCGCCCTCAAAGGCCGCCACTGGTGGGTGTAATAAACGTTTTTCAGGGAAGTATTATGTTTTGTCGTAGGCCTCTTTTGTTTTATACAGTTCAATATATATATAGTGTATTTTCTGTAACCATTTTATTTTCTTAAAAGAAGAGCTTATAATTTGCTGGGACATGTGTGATTTTTTCATAGGCCTACTGTAGAGGCCTCCAGGGTGGGGGAGGGGGGTCAAAATTCAAAATTCCCCCCCCCGGGGAGGCAAATTTATTTTTTTTTACATTAAATATTAAGAACATTATCTCATGTCATGGTGTGGAAATGCATGTTAAAATGCAGCCTCCCCCTTCCCCCGCTAAATCCCTAGGCTAGGCATTGGGCATCATGCCCCTTTCATAAGAAACGTTCCGATTCGAAAAACGAGGGTTAATAGCATACAACCTCAGAAGTGGGAACGCAATGACTATGAGAACTTTAACGTAAACATTATTAAGAGAACAAACTAAACGATATAACACCAATAATAAAACAAAGCAAGGATGTAGCAAAAGCATTCATAGACCTAGTAACAACAGCACAGAAAAAAAAAGGCTTAACAGTGAATGATTATAAGGCACAAAGAATTTTAATGCAACGAAATCAGAGCATGTTAATGCAACGGAATACGACTGAAAAGAAAAAAAAAGGAAAAGAAAGAAACTGTACACCAGCCCCGTAGCCAAGGGGGGGCGGGGGGCACTGGGGGGCCGTGCACCCCCCCCGCTAGGTGTGGAGTGCCCCCCGCTTAAAAAAAAGATTAAAAAGAGGGGAAAATAAAGAAAAAGTAAAGGTGCCCCCTTTCTGAATATTGGTGCCTCCCTGCTTACTTTGACCTCAAAATCAGCTAAAGATAGTACGTAGTACGCGGGTCCGTGAGTGCAAGGAAGAGCTCACTCGAGGCAGCGTGTGCCAAGATCAGGCTCTTTGAGCAATCTCAATGGTTCTCGAGTTGAGACAAAGGGGTGACGGGTAGAAATGTCCGGAGACAGATGGAGCGGTCGTCCAAAACTAACCCGTGGTGGAGGCTTAGAAGGATCGAGCAGCCACTGATTGCCCAGTTCCGTACTGGGCATTGCCCTATAGGCGCGTACTTTGGGAGGTTGAGGCCCAATGTCGATATCCTTTGCCGTCACTGCAGGGAAGTGGAGGAAACCGTAGATCACGTGCTTATAGAGTGACCCGGGCTGGCGGACCACAGGGTGGACCAGTCCGTAAGGTTGCTGGCCATTGGGCTTTATGGCAGTCTTCAGATGTTGAGAGACACAGCGAGTTTGATCTCACGGGCTCTAAGAGACTAAGTCTCAGCCCGCAGTTTCACTGAGAGAGTTCTCAGAGAGAGTAAGAGAGAGAGAGAGAGAGAGAGAGAGAGAGAGAGAGAGAGAGAGAGAGAGAGAGAGAGAGAGAGAGAGAGAGAGAGTACGTAGTTGGGTCTTAATGGTGGGAAAGTAAGTACCCCGTGAGAGTGGGTGCTGGGGGTGGGGGATGTCGCCATTTCTTAGTTACGCCAGGGCACACAATGTTTTCAAGGTTGCCCTCATAAACAATAATGAAAACAAAATGTAAGGGGTCCGCAGCGATGCATGACCATGACCGCGCCCCTCCCCCTCCGATACCACCCCTATATAGTTCATTCATGCAGGGGCGCCGAGAGCCTACACGGGCCCCAGGGTAGGACATCATAGTGGGCCCCTTGTCAAAATACAGTCAATTCCGGATATAGTCATACAAAGAGTATATACAAAAAGTTTTAAACTAAATTTATTTTACTTTGCCCCCGTTAATGCACTATCGCCGATAAAGCTACACAAGTTTTTCATAACAATGTAATTTTGTGGAAATGGCTTTTACGACATGCAGAGAGAAAGCTACAACAAAACTTTGCGGGCTTTTCTTCTTGCAAACACTTCAATTATATTGTTGTAGTCAATCGTTCTTGCAAGTCAACCTTCCACTGCCAGCATTCCAAGGCTGGTTAGGCGTTCTTGACACATTGTCGATCTCAGAACATTTTTAACTCGGGCCAAAGTGCTGAAAGATCGTTCCGCTTGAGCAATGGTAACCGGAAGTGTGCAGACGATAAGTAGCATAATGACTACGTTTGGAAACAGTGTATCGATTTTTCAAATCGAAGTGGCTACGGTACCATCAAGCGCCATTATATTAGGGTTAGGAATATGGCTGGTGCCGTATTTTTTTTTCGGGTACCAGCAATTATATTAGGGTTAGGGATAGGGTTTGGGTTAGGGTGTGGAGCAATATCTATTGCTGGTACCAGGAAAAAAATACGGAGTTCCACTTTATGGTAATGTAGCCACTGCGTTTTCAAATTGTGTAAATGGTTCAGGAAGTCAAATGGCGACAAACTTTTCTGCCCGAGGCTTTATTTTCAGATGCTCCAACTCATTTAACAGATCGGCGCTAACATCAACAACACTTTTATCCGCCAGGTTCTTGGCTGCGATGAGGACGTCGTCTGTATTCATATCATGATATTTCCACAGAACGCCGAACAATTCGTCCAAATTCTTTGCCACTTCGTATCGTGTTGTTAAATTCGCAATCTTTCGTGTCGATCCTGCTGATCATCATTGTCGTCGAGAATTGTTTTGTCTGGCAATTGTCGTCTTCGTTTGCGTTTTGTCTCTGCCAAACACAGAGACTGTTCAACACCGCAGCTCTCAGCGACAAGTTTGCTCTCAGACAATATCTCATCCCACTTGGATCGAAGCAGTTTTAAGTCGCCAATGAGGTCACGAATATTAGCAACTTCGACATCAAGAGTTGCTTCTCTTGCCTGCAGCAGGTTCAAACAATGGCAGCCTCATGGTGAGAACGTTGCCAAAGGATTGTTCTTCAGTATAATTGCTTGAGTGCCTTTGTACGAACCACTCATATTGCTTCCATTGTCAGACCCTTGGCCGCGACAGTTCGTAAGCGGTATGTTATGTTTTTTTCAACGTGTCAACGATAAGCTGATCTATATCGTCTCCTGTCTTCTTGTTGCAATCCACAAATGCAAGGAATTTCTCATGTAGTTCGAAGGTATCCAAGTCAGTGTTTAGATGTATATACCGCAAAATGAAAACGGTCTGCTCTACATGAGCGGAATCCGGTGTTGTGTCCACAAAAATTGAGTAGCATTTCGCTTATTCAACTTCATGCAGTATATCATCGAGTACTTTTTGCGCACAGCAGTGAATAAATTCGTTCTGACCGTCAGCGGACAAATAGTGAACTGTGGAAAAAGCCATAGAGTTATCAATAGAATTTCACAATATTTCTATGGAAATCTATTCATAACTCTATAACTTTTTACCACCGGTACCGCTTCATCTTCATTCTATGACTAATTCTATGATAGCACACATCATACTCAGATTTCAAGTAATGTCTAAAAATAGTTATACGCCAATTCACACTCGGATTGGTTTATGAGATCTAACGAGCCTCAGCAGCCGACTGAATTTTTAAGTTTCGTCCGGATTGGCTGCTATTGGCTGTCATCGACGTACCTTCAATAAACAATGAGTCGTGAAAAATTGACATGGTCGGGGCGGACGGGCCTCCTTACAGATGCGGGCCCCATGGCAATGACCCCCCTGACCCCCCCTCTCGGCGTGCCTGCATTCATGTGACGCAATAATATTGTTAACGCGCTGAAATATATATAACTATTTTCAACTCCATATTCGTGCCTACAAATCGATCCGGGTACTGGGCCTTTGTTTACTTGTTAAGCATAAAAAACAATATACTATGTTACAGATGAAGTGCATTTATCATACATGTCCATCCATAATATTTTGGTCTCTGTTATATAATTAGCGGGGGAGGGGTGACGTTTATTATAGCTTTTTAGGGTCAGTTTCTCGTGTGGAGAGGCCAAACTCCCATCGGGCGCCTCCCCAGGTGGCGGATAGGGGAAAGCTCGCCAGATATGGTGAGTGCCGATGAAATACAATTCTCGTGGCGGACCAAAGCAGGCAACTACTGCCTTGTAGTTAGTGGAGGGATCCACAAAGGCTAAGGGACCTAACCTTAAACAAAGGCAGCTACCCACAAGGCTGTGAAGGGCAACACCCTAGTGGTTGTGCACAGGGCTAACTACCCAGTCATGTAAAAAAACACTAGTTACGAAAGCCAATCAACAATTCAAAAACCGGACTGATTCAAATGGAAACCGACCTTCGCATGATCACGGACATGATTACTGGCTAGCGACTTGGAACGTGTTAAGCCTTTACAGAGCAGGAGCCCTAACCTACCTCACTGAACAGCTAAGACAATAAAAAATAAAAATAGCAGCACTCCAAGAAATCAGATGGAAAAATTCAGACATACTAAAAACAACAGAGTATACCATCTTTTATAGTGGAAACACCACAAATACATTAGGAACAGGTTTTGCCGTCAGGAAAAACATCCTCAATCAAATAATTGGCTTTAAACCAACCAATGAAAGATTGTGCAGCCTCAGGATTCGTGGCAAAATGTTCAATATGACCCTAATATGTGCCCATGCACCCACTGAAGATTCAGAAGGGAATACCAAAGAGGAATTCTATGATGCCCTAGAAAGGTTATATGAAGAAGCACCTAGACATGATATCAAATTAGTGTTAGGAGACTTCAACGCTAAGATTGGCAAAGAAACAGTATACAGACAGACAATTGGAAGCTACAGTCTACATGAAGAAAGCAACGATAATGGAACGCGTCTGATTGATTTTGCATCTGGCAAAGGCATGACCATTAGTAGCATTAAGTTTCCACACAAAAGAATACACAAAGAAACATGGAGGTCACCAGATGGGGTGACAAGAAATCAAATAGATCATGTGCTAATAGACAGGCGACATGGTTCAGATATTCAAGATGTCAGAAGCTTCAGAGGAGCAGATGCCGACACAGACCACATGTTAGTCAAAATAAAGTATAGACAAAAAATAAGTATCTTTCACAACACAAAAGCAAAGATAACAAACCAATTTGACTGTGAAAAACTAATAAAAGAGCCATAAACAAAAGAAAAATATGTACAAGAAATTAAAAGCAAACTAGAAACACTAGATATAGATAATACTGAAAATCTAAATAGCCACTGGGAAAAGATTAAACAAACCATAAAAAACACAGCGGAAAGTGTCATAGGGTACAAGCGAAAGAAGAAAAGAGCTGAATGGTATGACGATGAATGCAAAAAAGAAGTGGAAGAACGAAACAAATTGAGGATAATAATGCTACAAAAAGCAACAAGAAAGTCAACTCACGCATACACTGAGGCTAGAAGGAAGGCCACCAAAATATGCAGAAAGAAAAAACGTGAATGGGAAAAGGGAAAACTAGTAAAACTAGAGGAATACTCAAAAGAAAAAGAAACAAGAAAAATGTACATGGCCATCAAAGAGGAAAGTAACGGCTTCCAAGCAAGATCTCACATGTGTCTTAACAAATCAGGCGACCTGCTTATAGAAAATGAAATGGTTCTAGAAAGGTGGGCGGAATATTTTGAAGAAATGCTGAACATTAAAACTGACAGCGAAAATGATGTACCAAACATTGCAGAGGACGATGGGGCAGAAATAGAAGAACCAACCATAGAAGAAATAAATAATATTATTAAAAAGACCAAAAACAATAAAGCACCAGGAGAAGATAACATAAATGCTGAGTTACTCAAATATGGAGGACGCACACTACACTTAGAAATACACAGGATGGTCAATAAAATATGGAAAGAAGAGATAATGCCAACAGAATGGGAAACAGCCTTAATAGTTCCGCTACACAAGAAAGGTTTGAAACTTAACTGCAACAACTACAGAGGAATCTCACTTCTCAACACTGTTTATAAAATACTAACAAAAATAATAGCCTGCAGAATAGGGAATTTCAGTGAAACAGTATTAGGTGACTATCAATGTGGTTTCAGGCCTAGCAGAGCAACCACAGACCACATCTTTTCCCTTCGAAACACTCTAGAAAAATGTTATGAGCATAATATAAACCTACATCAGCTGTACATAGATTTCAAGATGGCATATGACAGCATCAATAGAAATTATCTTTACAAAACATTGCAGGAGTTGTGTATCCCCAACAAGCTCATTAGACTAGTACGTATGACATTAAACAACTCAAGAAGCAAAGTGAAAATCCAAGGGGAAAGCTCAAGAGAATTTAAAGTAAACCAAGGACTTAGACAAGGAGACTCCCTTTCGTGCATACTTTTCAACTTAACCCTAGAAAAAGTCATAAGAAACGTACAGTTGGATAAGCGAGGAACTATAACACACTACCTCAGAAGTGAAAAAACAAAGTCTATGAAAACAGGAACAATATTTACAGAACATATCCAATACCTTGCATATGCTGATGACATAACATTGATAGGAAAGCAAAGCAAGGATATAGCAAAAGCATACATAGAATTAGAAACAGCAGCTCAGAAAGCAGGTTTAACAGTAAACGAAACAAAGACTCAATATATGCTGTTACAAAGAAATGAAAAAGAAGGAAGAGAAAAATTTTTCAAAATCAGTGATAGAGCATTTGAAAGAGTAGAAAACTTTAAATACCTGGGATCAACCATAAGTGAGAAAAACGATACAATGATAGAGATAAAAAACAGAATAGAAGTAGGGAACAGAATATATTATACACTGCATAAAATACTGAAAAACAGACTGATCTCCAGAAAAATTAAAAAAACCATATACAAGACAGTGATCCGGCCAGCAGTAACATATGGTAGCGAAACATGGACCATCAGCAAACAAGCAGAAAATATGCTAAACACTTGGGAAAGGAAAATATTTAGGAAAATATATGGGCCAGTAAAGGACAATAACGAGTGGAGAAGTAGAACCAATTCAGAGCTGTACGAACTGTATGAAGAACCAAATATAGCAGCTGAAATTAAAATGAATATATTAAGGTGGGTAGGGCACATAGAAAGAATGGAAAACAACAGAGGTCCAAAAACGATTTATAAGACAACACCTAATGAGAAAAGGCCTAAAGGCAGGCCAAGAAGCAGATGGTTGGAGGAAGTGGAGAAAGACCTTAAAGCCATAGGAGTGAGAGAGTGGAGGAAGAAGACCATGGATCGGGAAAAGTGGAGAAGTGTAGTATGGCAGGCCAGGGCCCTAAATGGGCTGTAGAGCCAAAGGAAGAAGAAGAAGGGGCAGTTTATTTAGGTATTAAAACATCTGCATAAGATGTGAAGGGGTCGGTCCCTAAGTTATTATTCGGGGTAAAAAAATATATGACATAGGTTTACTGACCGGGGAGGGGGGGTAACGAAAGTTTGACACTTGTCGACAAGGGGGCAGGGTCTTTTTATAAAATGTCCATAAAAATGTCAACTCAATAACGGAAGTCTAAAAATATAAAATATAATTATATTTGTTTCGTGCTGTTGAATAACTTTTGCAGCTATCAGAAAAAAAATATAAAAAAGTAACTTCACAACAAATGAACGTTCATTGATTATACTTCCTAGTGAATCAACGATTCTTCATTTTATTTTTTTAAAGATGAAATAAGAATGAAGGCTAAAAAGAACATTTGCAATAAGTAGAAGGATTACTGATACTAAATGATCACACCCTATTAGGTTTCTTTCTTTTTTTTTTGTTTTTATTTTATGGTGCATAAACAAGTCATACATTCAATCATACAATGATTCATGGTAACATAATTTACGCATGGTAGTATTGTATAGTAGTTGGCAAAAATATTGCTCGTCATTACAATAATCAGTGATAAATAAAAAAAAACATTCTGCTAAATAAAATCATAGTTTTAATGCTATTTCATATTTGTCAGCCTTTCCAGCAACACATACTAATGATACTTTACTTTGACATGTCAATAAGCCTGCTTGCGCCTTGGCTTAGACTAGTTAACTTGTTACTTTAAATTTCCCTACTTTGCGTGACACAGCTCAGTAAAACAGTATTCAAATAAACATTAATACGACCATGAATTTTAGACAAAACAAGGGACACTGGCTTATGAACGCTTATGCAAGTTATGGGTTTGTCAAGGGATTTTTCTGTGTCTGAGCCTAGTTTTCCTATATATTAAAATGCAGTGGCTACGGTTCTCTCCAGACAGAATCCTTTTTTTTTTATTCCAGGCACCAGCCATATATGTGCGCATGCGTGACTTTATTATTTTTTTTTTCCATTTCCGGGGTCAGGATTTTCGTGCTAATTGATATCTACTAACCATGATTAAAGTCACCGATCGTTTTAACTCTCGGCGATCGTTTTAATTCTTTAATAGTTTGCATGGCTTTTAATTACTTAATTTTTGGTCATTGTATGAAAAGAATTATGTGCGTGGAAAGAATCTGAAATCGTGGAGAAATTTAATGTATTTCAATGAATTTATTTTGTTGTTACCATTGTACCCTTAGTTTCTTGTTGATCTGTAAATTGATGACAAATAAAGAAGATACTTTTTTTTTATCTGGCCTTTTATTCTTTTTATATATACTCCCTGCAAGTGTAACTTTTTAATTTTTAATATTTATTTCCCAGTTCTAGAGTATTGGTAACATATAAAAAAAAATTATTATTCTGCATGACTTGAACTAAAATAAAGATGTATAAAATTTTGTCACTTTTATTAGCGAATAGGAGAAAAAAATTAAGATGTTTCCAAAAAAATAGCATGTGGGAAAATTACATGTACTTAAGTACTTCAAGGCATAGATTTAAATAGGTGCTTCAAATTGAATTTTAAATTATTATGAACTCAATATTGAAAAGAACTAGAAATATACTACATTTATTAATATTTCTTTAAAAAAGTTGTAAGAAGTCATATTTAAAAAACAAGTCCTTTTCAGATTTTATTATTTCTGCTTCTGACTATAACAAATCACTTAATAGCCCATAGGCAACATTAAAAAAAACTGCTTTAAATCAATTTTAACATTTTATTGCTTCATATATTAATCATGGTTAGTAGATATCAATTAGAGCGAAAATCCTGACCCCGGAAACGGAAAAAAAAATAATAAAGTCGCGCATGCGCACATATATGGCTGGTGCCTGGAAAAAAAAATACGGATTCTGTCTGGACAGAACCGTAGCCACTGCGATATTAAAATGTAATCTTATTTTATGCCTAAATTGGGGTGAGGAAGATAGAACTATTCCTTCAAATGATGTTTTGCCACTTCAGACATCCTTATTCCTTTTTTACACCTCCCTAATTATCTCCTGCTTCTGCTAAATTCTGAACACTTTTTTAGGCCCATTGTCTCAGTCACTTAATTTTAATAAGAGAAAAGAAAAATATGGAAAAGGTTACAACAAATGGAATTAAAACCATCAATTCAAAAATATATTTTTTTGTCATTTGTACGTTTATTTGGATTTGGTCAACTGTTCATTCGCCTTATTTTGATTGAAATGTGTTTGTTGATCAATTTGTTCCACTTTGCTAATGTTCATCAACCTATGACTCAATGTATTACATTGACTGTTAATGCTAATTTGCTATCTTTCTTTACGATTACTGTATGCTTTTTCTTAATATGTTTTTTTTTTGTCTTCTTCAGGAATGGACTGTTGATCTAAAAATGGATATGTTTAAAAAATTTATAAGTAGCAAATCAAGACATAATGATCAGGAGGAGCCAACCATTCCAAGAGTTTATGATGAGCCATATTTTTATGGCAGAATAACAAGATTGGAAGCTGAAGATATAATACAAGTAAATGGTATGGCAGATGGGTTGTACCTGCTTAGAGAGAGTATTACGCCCATGGGAAACTTTTCTCTTACAATGGCTCATGATGGAAGGTAAATGCGGTCTTAGTAATTTAATAAAAATTTAAATAACTCCTTAAAAAAAAAATCATTATTTAAACTCTGTTAAAATAACAATAAGAAGTGTGCTTGCTTTTTGAAGTAAAAAAGAAAATCTAGCTAAGGGTTGTTTGCAGTGGGATAAGGTGAAACACTTGTAAAATAAGAAGCCATACAGAGACATACTTCGTGTACAATTATGTTATGTAACCTTACAAAATTAAGTTTTCTGTTGAATTCTCTTACTGTTAATTCAGTTTGAGTCAAAATCTAGCTGATTTTGTTAAAATGATACATGTATTGTTTGTGAAGTTGCAATGTTTAATTATTTTTATTAGGAAGCAATGCAAGGAAAATTCTTTTTCACAAATTTCTGTTTCTTTTTATTGTTCCATCAACTTATTTCACTGTTTTTCAAGTGCTTATCTTTATGTTGCTTAATAATTAACTTTACTCATGCTGTTGTGTAATGTTAACCCAACATTTTAATTGTTACCTTTAGGTATTGAAATATTTCATACTTTTTTCAGGGCTGTCCACTATGCCATTGAAAAGAAAATTGATGGCCAGTTTATGATAGCAGAGGGGCAGACATTTAAAGATCCAGTTGAACTTATTCAGCATTATAAAACCCACAAAACTGGCTTTGTTACCATTCCTAAAATTCCTTGCCAGCGGTCACCGGAGCAAAAAGCTGTCGCATTCCGCGGAGTGAGTTATGAAGACCTGCACTCATATATGAAAGCAACTGCTAAAAGTTTGGCAAGTATTAATTTATGTTTTTGAATTCACTACATAGGTACAAATTCAAGCGGCTAGTGCCATCATCTCTCTTTTTAGTATGCAAATCAGTGTAACATTGGGAGATCATTATTAATGCTTATTTTCATGAAAATGTTACTTTTCTGAAATTTAAATTTCACTAATATATCCCAACCATTTAGGGATATTTTAATAATCAGTTTTTTGGAAGACTTTTTGCAGTTCAAACAAGAAAGGAAAAGATTTTTATAGCACATTTCTGTATCTGTTACGAACATTTTTATCAAAATAAAAATACTACTGATCAGGAAATATGCCTTAGATTTAAACCACTGCCACCTAATGTTTATAATGGCACATCAAAATACAGTATATTTATTATAAAATGGAAACGAATTTCAACTGAAAATTCTTTTTTACCATAAGCTTAAAGAATAATTACATTTTTCTAATGAATTTTATATTTTAAATTAATTTCCAATATAGGTTGTCTGATCTTAAAGTCTATTCCAGATTTGTAAAATCTTGACAATCATAAAATTTCATATTTTTCAAAATCTATTTTTTTAGAATAAATATGAATAATATTGCTAAATGCTATTTCTTTATGCAAATTTATTTTAAAGAATAACTTCTGTGTTATTGTAGCTAAGTCATTGTGAAAGAGTTGTCCTATTAATCATATGTATGTTATAATATAACAGAATGCACCTTTAGCTCACGCTCTTGGTCCCAAAAGAGAAGCTATGTTGATGCATGTTGTGAAAAATTTGCATGAGAAAATGCCCTGGTTCCACGGGGAGATAAGCAGAGAGGAATGTATTAAAAGACTTGAATCAAGTGGTCATCAAGATGGAAAATTTATGTTAGTTATCTTCCTTTTTTTTGAGTTAAGTAATACAGTGAAACCTTGGTTTATGAGCATAATTTGTTCCAGAAAAGTCTATACATGTACATGTATTCCCCCATAAGAAAGAATGGTAATTTAGATAATTAGTTGCAAAATTTTTTTTTTGTCAAATATTAAGAAATAGGATTTAATCATTTTGTTGGGCTCATTGTCTGCTGTTTCTAATGGAAATTTAAGCTTTTATTCTTACCATAATCTTTTTCTTTTTGTGTGGTGTTGACATGGAAACTATCCAGAGACACTTGCTTTCTCTGCAAAGATTTTGCTCAGAAGTGACATGGCATTGTCATTTTTACAGATTCATCGCTCGCACTACTATGTGTTATTAGTGAGATATAACACTCCTCCAATATCTCCTTTTATGTGATGAATTTCTCTTTTTTTACTACACATTCACAACAGTTGCAACACTTTAGTAAACAATATATGCTCACATATTTTTTGACTATTCTTAAGAAGCAAACAAAATGAGACAAAACATGTACACAAATCTCAGCATAAATAGAAACACTTACCTGTACATAAAATAATACTTTTATCACTCATAAACCAATGTTTGACTACATATTCTCAAATTAGTATTACATTTATTGCCATTTTCTTGATTAACAGTAATGAGTTAATTTATGTTAGCACTGTGTTGCATAACATTCTGTCTTGATATAATGTTTTTACACACAGATAGATATGTTAAAATATCACAAAATATTATTTTTCAGCATTCGCTCCAGAGCAGATGGGCAGACTTTTGCTTTAACTATGAGCTGTGATAATTCCATGAGACACTACTTCATTCTTGTCCATGATGGAGAAACATACTCTATAGAAAATGGGCAAAGATTCAAGGCCCTAATTATAGTAAGATAAATCTTTAAGAAGCGCTAACGTTTAGCCCTTTATGTGATAAAATACGCCTTCAAACTGGGGCTTGAAATTCCATTTCACTTTCTTGTGGTCTACTTATTTTTATCATCCCCGTATTGTATTTTTTAGACCAGGGTTTCCCATTCTATTCAGCTGCCTAGAACCACTCTGGGAAATATGGCAGCAGTGGGAAAAATCTGAAAAAAAAAAAGCATGGCATTAAAAAAAAATCTGTTCTTGTTAATTATATATTTTGAACTGTTTTTTGTTATTAGTTATTACATTTTGTAGAAGTCATTTAGAATTTTAAAGTTAAATATTCTCTGTAATTAGAATGTTTGTATTATTGAAGGATACTGCAAAGTTTAAAACTGTTCTCTTGTTCCCTCAGTTAGTTGATCATTATCATAACAAAAGAGATGGACTTCCTTGTAAACTAACAATACCCTGTCCAGCACCTGAAACAAAACAAATAACCTGGGAGAGTAAGTTTTCATTATATTTTGCTGAGTTATTTATTATTCTGCAATGTATTTATGATACACTTAGTTGTTATTTGTTACACAATGTTAGTATTAACATTTCGCTATAAGACTCTTCTTAAAGTTTCACTTTTTTCTGTTTTTTTTTTTCATATTGATGGAAGCAGTTAGTTAATGATAATTAGTAAATTATGATTAGGAACTACCAAACTTTTCTCTCACGGTAGACTACATTAGTTTGCATCAATACTGTTTTAACATTTTTTGAAGATAAATAACTGTTTATATTGTAGTTGATGGCTATTTTAATTCTCAGAACATAATTTGTGCATAATTAGTAGTAGTTTCCTCTTAGTTTAGGTCAAAGTCAATGATGTACATTTTCGGCAAAGAAATAGTTTAAAACATATAAACTTTAGGCTAAAAATTGTCAATATTTTACTTCCTTAATTGGTAATATTTATATTGTGGACATTTGTTTATGGTGTTATATGTTTCATTAACAAAACATTTTAAGCAACAATAAAAACTACCCTAATTACATCATTGGCATTTGAAGTCATTTGCTGAAGGTGGATATTTTTCTAACACAAATGGACTGTAGTTAGTGTAGGCGGCCAGACAAGAGCTTGGCATGGGGTTAAAATTTTTTTCCCACGTATCTGATGTGTTGTATATATGTGGTTCTCCGTGTATATATGAAGAAGAGATGAAAGCCATCTCAGAAGCACACATAAATGAGCATAAGCAGGATGGGACTTTGCCATTGAAGAGTATTGTTATCCTGACAGGCTCTCTCTATTCTCCATGCTATAACAGTGGCTGGAAGCCATGGTAGAAGCAATCCAGGATCCAATGTCCCCGGGCATTGTCTATTGGTGACTCTTCAGTTGATTCCTACACATGCGGATTTGCCAGGGCATTACCATGGATTTCACAGCGTGGTTGATCAATGCCTAGACCTTCCTTGTCGATGACGAAAGTAGATCACTTTGTGGCCCAATTGCCAAGTTCTGTGAGTTTGAACCTAACCAGTGGTTCCTGAGTCAGGATATTGTTGTTGTGACAAGCAGAGATGTCTGTAGTCACTTAGGGCTGCCTCTGACCTAAAGTGGGGCGGCTGTGGAGAGTTGAGCAGTCCCCCATTTCCCTATTTCAGTCTGGGCACATTGTCCGATTGATGTATGCTTTAAGAAGGTTGAGGCTCATTTTCATCTCTCATTGACGTCACTGTGAGGAGGATGTGGAAACTTTTTTGAGTGCCCCTAGCTGGTGGACCTATCCGGCACTTCCCTTATGCTGAGGAACTTTGAGTTTAATCTCATGGGCTCTAAGAGACTAAGTGTTATTGTGTAGATGAACTGAGAGATTTCAAAGAGAGATATTCTATATTTACAGAAAGTCATGCAGACACTGCTTTTATTATTAATGTGTAATGAGTGTGAAAAATGGTTTATTGTCTACTTTTAAAAAAAAAAATAGGTTGTTAGAATAAATTTAAGGATACATAAGTTGTTTTTTTTTTTTAAATTGTAGTCATTTGATGAATACATTTTTGGAGCATAATGCTGAAAGGTAATATAAAACCATTAAATAATGTATTATATCGTCAAACTTTTAAATATTTTACCTTCAGTTGAAAATTAATGGGACAATTTTTTTCTTTTATTATTGCAGGTTATATTAAATTGAGCAAAAATTTAACCCTGAAGGTATGAACTGTACAAAATTTTGTACCAATTCAAATAATATTCGGCTGTATTATTTAGCTCTTCACAAAGGTTTATTTTTAAAAAAAATTTTTTCTAAATACTTATTTTACAGACTTTTTAATCCTTTAAACAAGTCCTGATAATGTTGACAAATTTTTCATTTTCATGCTTAGGGTGTCGTTAATAATTTACATCGTAACAGCGAGTCAGAGAGAAAATTGCATCCTCCTCTTCCTGCTCCACCACTTCCCATACCAGAAAGACCTCCACCTCCACCTATTCCTCCTTGGTTAAATGAGTCCCATGATGAAGAGGAAGAAGACACGACAGATGGATTGCCAGGTAGCATATGGTTTGTTATGGAATGCATTAAATTTTGTGTTAGCTTAAAACTGTAAAAAAAAAAAAAATCATATGTAATGTCATATTTCTTCTAAACACCTTATTATTGAGTATTTCTTTCTGTGATTTCTAAGTTTTAAAAATTGTATATTTTTTAAAATAAAAATAGTAATAAAGCTTTTCTCTCTCATTGAGATTTTGAAATAAATTTTAAAATATAACTAAGCCAAAGAGAATATGGCTTTTAGTTATATACAGAAATGTATCTGGTAAGGTGTTCTAAATCTGTGGCGTCTGGTCCAACAATAGCTATAGGTCAGTGGTGGCGAACCTTTTTTGAGGCCACACGCCCAAAATTCAACTTAAAAACACTTATTTATAGCAAAACACCAACACTCCAATTAAAATTAAAGAAAGTGATATTTTAGTGCTTGCCTGATGATTCTCTGGGTGCGACTGTGGCACGTGTGCCTTAGGCTCGCCACCACTGCTATATTTAAAGAAACATGCACTTTATACAGAAAGTAAAAGTCAAGGGGCAACAATACTTTAAAATGTTTAAAAGTGTTTTCCAGACACTATTGCTTAAATAGTTGATCAGGCTGATTTCGTTGCCATTCTCACTGTTTACAATGTGCCCATGATAAATTTTTGGTTACTCTTTTATTTTTAAAGTGCTTCACCCTTGAAACAAGCTCCTTGCAAAGACTGTTCTTCGCTCAAGCAATGGATATTCTTTTCTGTGGAGATAAATATTTTAATTAACTAGTAATCAGACAAGTTCTCATCACAATAAAGCTAAGGAGCAACTGTAAACTTATTTCAAATAAAAATAACGAAATGATATGTTTGCTCACAGGTCAAATGGGTCCAGCCATATCTCAGGAAGAGGCTGAACATCTAGAAAGTATTTATATTGACATTCGAGATGATGTGTTGTCTAATGATCTTCGGCCAGACCAAGTAGTTCTCGAGGGAAGATTGGGTAACTTTCTTTTTCACATGTATTGTATTTTTTCTTTATAAATTTTTCTTAAAAGCTTTTCACACTGGGTTTTTTTTTACATTAATTTGCAAAAATTTTACCCTATAATTATTAAACAGCAGGATATTTAGAAGTTTGATAAGTAGTCACTTTCTGCCCCACCTTACTGAAAAAAAACTATTAATACTAAAATGCTTTTCATATTTTCTGACTAGGAATTGCTAGTAATATTTACATTTTTCTTTATTTGTTGAGAAGTAATTACTACATAAATCATGTTATGTATTTGGAGGGAAGGGTTATTTTATCAATTGAAGAGCCTGCTGAAACAGACTGTTTTGACATAAGGCTTAATTTTAATTTATAGTCTTTGTTTAAAACCTGCTAAGAACATGAGGTCATGATTATTTCAGCGCTGACGGGTGGGGGATGGGACATACTTTGATGGGTACAAGTGGGGATGGGTCAAACAATGTGATGACAGTTGGGTTTGGATAAAATTTACAACCCCTTACAGCTCTCTGATATGCATTATTATAAAGATCATTTAATTTCCAACATGTTTGTTTACAGATTATACTATTTAAGAATGGATTTGAAAAATAATTTTACAATTAAAAAGGTGCCCATTTTCAACTCATAACAACTTTATCAAATGTTAATCTTTTTTAACAATTTTTACACCGTTGTAAAGGAAATTGAATGCTTTTAATTCATCTGTTTGTAGATCCTCTTAAAATTTTCAGTAGAAAATAGGGTTTTAGACAAATCAGAATAGAAAATAAGTTTCATAACTTTTTTCTGTCAGATAAAAATACAATTCATTTCTTTTTAATATAATCAAATCTTTAAGACAGCATCTCTATTCATTAAAAAGTTACAGGCATTTTTGTGCTTTCATCTCTTTTTTTTCACCTAAATTTTTGCTCTAGCCTGAAAATTCTCAGTAATTGCAGGATATTTTTTTTAGGTTTTCCCCGGAATAAAAAGTAGGCTAAATGCATTGCAAAAAAAGAAAACCTAAAAATAAATTATTATTCACATTTTATGAGAACTTTTACATGTAACTAATACATTTTAAAATATGCAGGGAACAACTATGCTAAATGAAGAAAACATCAATGTAAAAAGTAGATGTAATTCTTGTAACAATTATTTAAAACTTATTTTACTATCTATTTATAAATAATCACATATTGAGACAATGTAAGCCTAAGATTAAAGAGTGACAATTTCTAGGTTTTTTGTGGGAAAAAAAACAATTATCCACTTGAAAACGCTGGATTAGCTAAATTATTCCATATCGTATTTGATAGGATTTTATTAATAATTATGCCATTTAGGCAAGAGTTAGCTGTATTTCTACTAAATACATGTTGCAGAATTTTGTACATTTTAATATAATTCTTACACCCGAATATTAATGAAATAACTAAAAAGTTAAAATATTATACATGCATAAACTGTACATTTGTAACTATTTCATAATTCTACAGAAAAGAAAAAAGGTACAATTATTTATTTAATATTTTAATAAATCATAATTAATATATCTTTATATTAGTTTGTGTTCTTAGCAGTATACAAATTTTGAGCCATTTTATTTTTAGATGCCTTCTAATACATTCATACCTCAGTTAAAAGTTTAAAAAATCTATGATAAAATAAATTATAAAAACTAAATCTGGTGATAGCCGTGTGCTGCAAAATCCAAATGATTAACTTATGAATAAATGTCAATCCACTAATTCATTATTGGTACTCAAAAAATATACTAAAAACATATTATGTAAAGGAAAACTTTTGGGGTTAAATGCTAAAACAATAAGAAATTATTCTACAATAGATATTAAAGACTCATGCAAGTAATAAACACAGATTAAACATGATATTTTGCCTTTCTAAACTTGGAATATGGTGATTAGCGGGTCGAGAAAGTGAAGTTTTTTGTTATTTGGTTAGGGTTGCAAGCCAAATCAGTTGATGATAGACAAAATTAAGATTTTTACTATAATAAAACACCATTGACCTAAGTCAGTGTTTACTGAGTTATGACAGTCATAGAAAAAACTATTTCTTTCAGGTTCTGGTCAGTTCGGGGAAGTAAGAAAAGGAATTTGTCATCTCAACAGAACTAGAAGTGTTCCAGTGGCTGTGAAAACTTTGAAAAATAATGATCCCGCTGGTGAGGTAAGTGTCTGCTGTATGCTGATGATTTGTTAAAAAGAAATATTACAAATAATGCTGAGAATTTTACACAGTTTTAACAGCCATCATATTTGGCTAACCTAATTTACTCATTTTTTTAAACTTTACACTGCACTAAAAAAGCCAATTAAAAATTTTAAAACTGTTTTCTTCTGATCTCACTTATCAGAAAGAGATTCTTGGTGAAGCAAATCTAATGAAACAATTGAACCATCAGCACATTGTTCGAATGATTGGTAAAGTCTTTTTCTTAGCCTCTTCACTTTTATAATTTGTTAGTTCTTTTCCTCCTTTAGTCTAGTAGAAGAAGAATTATAATCATAAAATGTTTGAATGCTCTACAGGTGTTTGTAAAGGGGAAAGTCTAATGCTTGTGATGGAGCTGGCAGAACTTGGACCTCTAAAAAAATATCTCGAGAAAAATTTGTAAGTTTCATAATCCATATTATGTGTTTTATGGGTTGTGACACGGCAGTTTATTTTTGTTGCTTTACGAATTTGTCTTTTTTGTTTAACATTTCACAGAACAATAAGAAGTTGGCACCAGTTGGAGCTGATGGTTCAGATTTGTGAGGGCATGACATACTTAGAGTCCATGGATGTTGTGCATAGAGATCTTGCTGCTCGAAATGTGCTGCTGGTAACCGATCATTTTGCCAAGATCAGTGATTTTGGCATGTCCAGGATGGTCGATGACTCTTCAGCTTATTATCTTGTAAGCCTTTTTTTTAAAAAAAACTATATTAGAATTACTAAATTTAGTTAGTCCAGTAAATAAAAACTGTTTGGTAGTGGAGTACAATGATACGACTAGGTAGTAAACACAAACTGTTTGTTAGTGTAGTGCAGTGGTTATAATGTACATACAAACTATAATAAAGTTAATATATATATATTTTTTTTTTAATATTTGAAAATGGGAGAGAAATTTTTCTTCTCCCTCTGTTTTCATTCATATACATTCATTGATTTGGCAGAAGTATAAAGAGTTAACATAAAATGTCCATCTAAATGATATCATTATTATGTCTGAGAGTGATTCAGGTAACTTTTAGCAAATTTTTAAAAAGTCATTTTTAGTTGTTTTTTTTTCGTCTCCCTTGACAAAGCGTGTTTGAGTCCAAAAAAAAATGCACATTACTACTAATTTATAACAGTGAAAAATTTGAATGTTTATGGTGGATTATCATGTGAATGGTGCATTAGTTTTAAGCGTGTGTGTCTTACAGTTTTATAATAAACGACATCTGAAAACATGATATGTTTGGAAATATAAAAAATATGACCTTTTACACCTTCATAATTGTTTTTTTTTTTAAGATATTTTAACACATTTAATGTTCACATTCTTAGAACATCAAGTTCTATTTAATATAATAAATAAATTTAGTGCATAATAAATTTGAAAAATTAAGTTTGGGCCACCAACAAAATATGCTTCATTTTCTCTTCATACTTAACATTTTTTTTTTATATTGAGCTATTTGTGGTCACCTTATCTTTTCATGTCAACACATATTAAAAATATCATTATACTATGTGTATCTCCCCAATCTCAGGCTCATGGGCCCGGACGATGGCCTTTAATGTGGTACGCCCCGGAATGTCTTTACTACCACAAGTTTGACTCCAAATCTGATGTTTGGAGCTTTGGCATTACCATGTGGGAAATTATGTCCAATGGAGCTAGACCTTACGATGTGAGCATAGAAATCTTGAATTTATTCATTTAATTTTGTTTTTTTTGTTTTTTTATATATATTCTTTACACTCTAACACTTTTTACTCACAATGAAAATTAGAATTGAATTAAGATTTCCCTTATGGAAAAAATGTCAGTTGTTTTTTTTTTTTTTTAACTTGTTTTTGTCTTCTAGAGAAAGAAGCCCCAGCAGATTTTACAATTTATTGAAAGTGGTAACAGGCTGAGCAAACCAAGAAACTGTGATGAGAAGATTTATAAAATTATGTTAAACTGTTGGGAAATGCAGTAAGTGACTGGGAGCAATGAGACTTTTTGTGATTAGTCATAAATTATGTTAAACTGTTAGGGGTAAATGCAGTAAGTGACTAGGAGCAATGAGACTTTTTGTGATTAGTCATAAATTATGTTAAACTGTTGGGAAATGCAGTAAGTGACTGGGAGCAATGAGACTTTTTGTGATTAGGCATAAATTATGTTAAACTGTTTGGAAATGTGGTAAGTGACTAGGAGAAATGAGACTTTTTGTGATTAGTCATAAATTATGTTAAACTGTTGGGGGGAAATGCAGTAAGTGACTGGGAGCAATGAGACTTTTGTGTTCAAGTAAAAGGTCTAAAATGAAACAGAGCTAGATATGCCACATGAATCTTTCATTGAGTTTAATGCTGCTTCCACTGAATAAGTTTGTTTTCTATCATTTATTTTCTTTCATTCGCTAATCCTTGTTCAATTGACTATGGTGCAGTATATAAAGTAAAGTTTCCCTTCTTGGCCCTTAACGGGCCAAATGGGGCAGATGAAGTGTAGAATTCATCTGTTTCTATAACCTCGGCATATGAAGGGATTGTGTGGTTAGCACAACGCCCAGCTGCCTTTACTTCCCCAACTTAAGTCAGGTACCCATTTAAAGCTGGGTGGGCTTGTGGGACGACTTTGCACCAAATTTCACCTGGAAAAATTCCATGGGCCTCACAGAGAATCGAACCCAGGACTCTCAGGTTGACAGTCGAGTATCTACACCACTTGGCCATCCATCCCTCTGTGCAGCATATACATAGTAAAAAGTTCAGCTCTCATTGACTTTATGCATGGCTATCCCTTGACTGTAGTTCAATGTTTGGATGCTAAATTTTATTGTTAGATGTTTTTTAAGGGTAGATAGAATAGCATTGCAATGTTGATCTCATTAATTTTTTTCACAGGGCAAACAGTAGTTTAAATGTTTATCCACAATTGAATTAAACTGAATTTAAGTATAAGACAATTGAAAAGCTTTCAAACTTTCAGTCTATGCTTTCTGAATTTAATTATCTTTTTTTATAGTAAAGAAGATCGGCCAAGATTTTGTAAGCTGAAATCAGAACTGCAGAGACTGTTTGAAGAATTTCGCAGAAATCAAATATGAGAATGGATTTAACCTATATACTGTTCCCAGACCAAGTTATTGTGTACTTAAATACAAACCTCAGTGAAGTACATTTTTAAATATTATTTTAAGCTGCACTGGTATCAAGAAATGAACATGTAAGACTTAGTAAAGCTTTTAAAAACAAGAATATTTTTGTAGTACTCCCTTTTCTTTTAATCTGCAATGTTTTTTATTGTGTATTTTTCAAAATATAAAGTTTTTATCTTTTCATAAATTTCTGTCATTCTAAGCACAGCAGATTTTTATAATAAAATTGAATATTACATGTATTACTTTCTGTGTAATGTCATTTTTATTGCATTTTTTTTCCGTAAATCGGTACCCTACTTTAAAACTGGAATGGTACATATTGCTGAAAACTAAATTTGGTGTTTGCCGGTGATATTTCGCTCATCAATTTAAAAAAATCACATTACGCAATGTACAGTCATTCATGCCTTGATAATGGCTTGAAGTTGATACAGTATTGTTTTTAAAAAAAGATATTTATTTTTCTTCCAACTTATTTTTTAAGTTTTGATTGTTGTTTTTTTTTTTTTTTTTTTAATTGAATTAGATTTTTTTTTTAGCTTTTAAAATATTGAGTCTTACTCTGTCCCGACCATTAGAGTAATTAATTGATGACATTTATTTTGCTAAAATAGAAACAAATTTTTTTAGATAACTGTATCTTTTGTAAATGTATTATTATTAGACAGCAGTGCAGTCATTTATTATTGAATTGAAAAGACATGTTTTGGCTGTTTTAGTTGCTACACAATGATGTCACACGATTTGATTCAAATTCTTTACTTGAAATTTTCAAAGGCAGAATTTGTGTGTAGTACCATAAATGTGGAAAATGTATGAAATAGTACAGATTGCAATGGAAATAATAAGGATTTAGATTAATTTTTTAATTGAAAAAAAGAAAAAATTTACTTTGATTAACTGCAAATTAATGACTAGTGGTAGACAGATTATCATTGTGATAGCCTCTCTCTGAGTCGCAAGAAAATAATGTGAGCTATCAGTTTTCTTTCTAAATAGTTTAAAGCAGTCACTTTTTTTTTTCTCGGTAGTCCTATTCACAGCCAATCAAAATGGGTCATTGCTTCATAGCCAGGTTTTTTATTTTTAGATCTTTTCTAATTGAAACCTTTGTAAGTCAAATGTTTTATTTCAGGGTACTCAAACCATATAGCCCATGCTTGCAGCAGGAAGAATTGTAACCTGTTACTCCCAAAATATTTCTTTTTGGGCCATTATTACCCCTTTCAGATATAAAAGGTTCCCTTTAGCCCCAACAGGCTCATCGGGACAGATGAAGTGCAGAATTCATCTGTTACAGTAACCTCTGGATATAAAGATATTGTGTGGTTAGCTCAAAACCCAGCTGCCTTTTCTCCCCCAACTTTAAGTCAAGTAACTATTTTAAAGCTGGGTGGACTTGGGAACTTTCACCAGGACCTGAAAAAAAAAATCACTGAGATTCGAACCCGGGACTCTCTGGTCGACAGTCAAGCGCTCTACACCGTACAACCACCTGTCCCCTTTTTCAGTTATACTGTATTAGTTTTTTTATAAAACATTTTGTGTCTATTGCATCTTTTGGGGTAATTAAAATTTCTCAGATGCAGTATAGGTAACAATCACATGGTTGTTATTCTTGGGTGTTAAACGCTGATCATTTAATTGACCGGACCTCTGTGGCTAAATTTATAGTACTTCATTTATATAATTTCTCATAGTCAGTCTCATTAACAACCACATGGTTGTTATTCTTGGGTGTTAGATGCGGATTATTTGACAGGACCTGTGTGGGTAAATAACCTTGACATTGTTTCTCTTTCACTTTGTTCCTGTTTTGACATATTTTATTTCTGTTTTATCCCTTGCAGATATTTCCCTTATTAAAACTTTTGTTGTATTATTAGACATGTTATTGCCATTCATCACTTCTAGTATTTGTATATATCTTGTGATAAAACATCGAATCGCTAATATTCTCAATTTATTTTACTCTGTTGTTTTATATAGTATAGATTTATGTTGTTGCTTTCTTAAAATTTTGTTGTGTGCTTATACTTTACATGTACATGTTGTTGCATCTAAGGGGTGACAAAACTATTGGTGATACTTGCCTGAATCTGTGACTGAATGTTTGCTTTCATTAAGAACAATTTTTTTAAATTGTATGTTGTATTTATTTGATTACAGAAACCTTATTTACAATATATACATTTTTATATGCACATCTATTGCACTGGGAATTTTTTTTATTTATCACATAAGTGTTGAAGCTATTTTTTAAATTATTTTTAGTTCAAGTTCTAAACCAAAAAACATGTGTCTATTATCTCTTGAATGTATTACATTTTAATTGATGCAAATACCTGTCTTCCTTTTATCGCTCACGAATTTATTTTTTCTTTTAAACTGTATATAGATACATTTATGCTTATTATAATTTTTTTTCCCACATTGTTATTTCCATGATTCCTATTGATCGAACTTAGTAATCAGTTATTGTTTCCTTATGCTAGCCCAAGTACCTTAAAAAAAGTTTGTATGCAACAAGAGGGATGTATCTTTATACTCTTTAGTCCAACTAAAATCTGGGATTGAGAATATTTCAGCCCGAATGAAATCAAATTAACTTTCTCAAAATATTTGACAATGTAAGCAGGTATATCAGAATTTAAATCTCTGTAATGTTATCTCATTGAAGTGAGTTTCGATCTATAATGGAGTCTCTATAATAGAACATCTTTTTTGACAGCTTTTAAAAAAAAAACTACTTCATGGGTAATAAAAAAAAATGTAAACCATCATATTGTTTTTGGAATTTACTTCTAGGCTATATTCAACAAAAAATGTCTTCCACAAACAATGTTAACAAATTATCTTGCTTACCAGGAAGTCTTGTAAATGGACAATGATAATAACAAAGATTAGATATCTGGAGTCTTTAAAAAAAAAAATTTTTTTTATTCTGTATCTTACAAAATATGCCATGTTTTTTTTTCTCAAATCAAAAGGCTAACAAGTACTCATCCATTTGTTTTGTCATATGATCCATTGAAAAGATTTTATTGGGTATGTTGATGTTATTTTTCCATTGTGACATAAAATGAGTTATAGAATTGTTTACAATGGCTGGCATATAGCAATTTAATTGTAACATGACCTTAATTTATGTTATTTCTAAATGTTTTTTTTTTTAATGCTATTCAAATTATCATTAATTACAAGAATTTTGAAAAATTTTTGCAATTTTTTTTTTAATTTTTAACACTCAATTTCGCATGCAAAGCAATGTTGATTTTTTTCTTGTAAAACTTTTTTTTTAATGCTTGAGTAGTCCCTGAAAGAATGAGATGTTTATCTCTTAGAACCTATAAACCACTAATGGGATGTTTGTCATGGTGCCCTTCTTTCATCCCCATCATAATTGATAGTGGAATGGCCTTGGAGGCACCATGGGAGACACAGGGATGTGACTGGACAAACTGGGAGACCATATCGTTACCCACAACATGTAGCTCGGGCTGCAGCTAGAAGATCGAGTTCGCTACCAAAGCCCCATCCACTTGCTAGAGTGGTGTGTGTGCGTGTGTGAAGTCCCTGTAAGGATGTAGATGAAATCACTTAGATCCTATATACCACTGATGAGGCGTTTTTTATGTTGCCTCTCTTTCACCCCCCCACCAGAGTGCAATGGCCATGGAGGCACCACGGGATGGGAGATATAGCTGGGACTTAAGCCATTACCTGAAATATCCATTGGTGTCCTCCCCGGAGATCAAAACTAGGGACCCTTTACCGCATGACCCCTGGAGTAGTAGAACCATGTATATTTAGACTTTTTAAAAATTTTAAAATACATTTGGCGATTTAGACATTGCTTGTGTATTGTTATTTTTTTTTATACCGAGGCACAACACAATCAAACTTTTTCACATCATTGTATAACACATTCAATTGAAAAATTTAAAACTTTTTATTTGAAACAAATAATATATTTTTTTTTTAATAATTTATTTACATCCAATAAAAAACTGTTTCGGAAAATGAATTGGTATATGATTTTTGTTTATTATTTTCAGGTGAAAGAAATAAATAAAATTATATCAAAGAGGCACTTGATTTCTTAGCGTGGCGATTTAAAAATTGTTTCTTTATAATAAAATACACTGTATCATTGAAGCATAGAATTGTAGGGTCTATTCTTTTGTTTGTTCCCAAAAAAGACTAAGCAGCAGACATTGTTTATTATCGTTAAACACATGTAGAACATTTGAATAGTACCCCAAAATAAATGTACTCAATTCAGCATTAATAAATAAATAACTACATGTATTATTCAATTCTAAAAATTTTAAAGTTAACAAAAAGGAAATCTAATATGACCTCGTAAAAAATATTTTAAGTATGTTTCTTTCAGAAAGTCAAATTATCTTTACAAAAAATAAAAACAAACACATACAAGTACATTTCAATGTAAAAAACAATCAAGTATGAACATTCATTTGGAATTAGAACATGAAATTCTTTTGTGTGAGTGATTAGTATAATCACCATTTCAAGAGAAAAAAAAAAAAAGAAAAGAGTTGCATTTTCTTAAAACGCAGTGGCTACGGTAACATCAAGACGGAGTTCGTATTTTTTTTTCCGGGTTACATCAATAGATATTGATCCAAACCCTGACCCTATCCCAAACCCTAATCCTAACCCTATTCCTAACCCTAATATAATTGCTGGTACCCGAAAAAAAAAAATGCATACTCCCGCTAACCCTAATATAATGGCGCTTGATGTAACTGTAGCCACTTCGTTCTTAAAAATGTGTACACTACATGAGGCAGAAGTACAGCAAAAAAGAAAAAATGTGAAAAAAAAAATGGATATGATGATAGAATTAGGCTCATTTAAGCTGAAACATCTGTTTAAAAAAACAGCAGATTGTTTTGATACATACATATGAATTGATTCATCTTATTGTGACCCTTGGCGTACGTGCTTTCTTCAAAACAAATAAAAAGCCTCTCAAAATGTTTAATTACATAGTACATAAGTATTATGTTAATGTTTCCTTTTTTTATCTCCCTTCTTGTTTCATCTGGCTCAAAAAAACTGAGCTAATACATGTAGTTGCATACATATGAAAATCCTGGCATACACACACACAAAAAAAACACACAGACTGCACATTGTCAGATGAATTTCCACCCTCAAGGTTCATTAGACTGTGGGAAGTGGCATGAAGGCTTCATACCCAAATAAAGATTCAAACTGTTGCACATACTGCTCACAATGTTCACCTAGAGTAAAGAAATGCAAAAATAAAAAAAAATAAAAAAATTATGAAGAACAAAGTACTATTTTTAATGAATGTATTGAAGACTGTATGACAGTTTACTTCTATTGAGTTTTTTTTTTGACAAAATTAGACGTTAGCTAATTACCACTTAAGTTTTTTCTCATTTACATTATTAGTTCATGTACTGTTTTGTTAACCCCGTAACAAGTACATGTATAGGTTTTTAAAAATTTAATATCATTGTTGGGATTTTTTTTTTGCAGATACATAAAATTTTCAACATCAGAAGAGCCACAAGGAGTTACAAGCAGCAACATTGACAGCGTTTTCCCTCAAGGTCCCCCAAATGTATTATTGCCTAGGGCCCTAAACCAAATCAGCATTGCTAATAATTTTAGCATCGACTTATCACCATCAAAAGTATAATCAAACATGAGTCAAATTTTTCCAAAAATACTCAGTTAATATATTTGATCTTTTCAAGGCATTTTTTTCTTGCTTTTTTTGCAGATTATTTTCTGTCTAGGATTAATTTTATCCTATTCTTTAAAAAAATTCTTAAGCACTTTGCATCCGAGTTTAAAAATATTGTATTTTGCAGCTAAATATTGTATGTATTAAACTGACTAAAAAATCATCTTTACTGATGAATTTTAAAACAATTTCACTAACAGAATAGCATTTTGGAATGATGTTAAATATCCTACCAGGCTGAAATCTGGGATTATTTCTCAGCTTCAGGTTTCTTTGTTCAAAGAATTTGAAAACTGTATAAAATATCATATTGTCATTTGTGTTAAGAGCTGCCTCTAGGAACTTTCTAGATGAAACTCCATCAATGTTGTTAACACTGCGAATAAACCTGCCAAAGTAGTAGCAATCAAGTTAATGTACAGCTGCAAGTACGGTACCAAAAGTTTTATTCACATTTGCATTATTTCTGAAAAAAACTTGTACATACTTATTAAATCAATTACAAATACATAAGTTTTCAGTATCTTTACAAAAAACTATTCTATTCAGGAAATAGAAATCCATTATTTTATTTCTCTCACTAATACTTAAAGTTAAAATGTTCACAGCATTTAGATAAAATTATATGTCAGGTCTATTCTTTTTAAAGTATTTATTGTACAACAATTAAAAAACTAATTGTACATACATGTGCATTTGTATTAAAGTAAGTAAAAAGTTAAATAATGACCTTAGTGCAGGTAACAGCTGTTGTTTGGATAACAGAACTTCAACAATTTCCTCATTAGCCGTCTGCAATCGCTGTATAAGAATATAAGGCATTCCTTTTACAATTACTCCACAAAATTTATTTACACAGTTTAACATATCATAAACCATCAATTTTGCAATTTATAGGTCGTAATTAGTTGCTAATGAATCTAATTAGTAGCATGACAATTTATAACTATCAACCAGTAAACTAAGCGTGGAAAAACTGAGCAGGTGAACACCTTGAGCATGTCCAAAGCTAATTGATGGGCTGGAGGGTAGACAGTTTCCAAAGAAAGCATGAGACAAGCCTGAAAATTAGAAAACATAATAATGAGCCAAGCACTAGAAATAGTCGCAATATAATAAATGTCATAGAATTTTGTAATGTTTATTATTTAATTGCATCCAAAAAAAAAAAAAAATCAAATCAAATAATGTTCACGCTTCACTGGCTTCAGACATTAAGTTATTAAATCATGTAATTTGTTTATATGCTAAAAATAAAACATACCTAAAGATAAGGAAATATCTTGTGAAGGTAAATACCACAGTCTTAAGACTTACCAAAGGTTTTGAATCACTAAGAACATGATACTGCAGAAATTGATGCAATTGATAGAAACAGTTGTTCTGTACAAGAACATTGATGATTAACTCGTAAAGATAGTGCTGTTGAAAAAATTGTTAAAACATGAGTGCAAATATTTATGAGTAAGAATGAAAATATAATAAATAATTTCATGAAATGCAACAAAATTCATAAAAATATATTTAAAATACAGAACACCTATTTCTTAGCACAGTCAGTCAAAATAATATTGGTTTCTTTTGAAATTAACAAAGCAAAAGTTTTCATTTATGGTGTAGTTTTTAATAAATCAAGTGCAAGTCAAATATAGGTCTTAAGACATTTTTAGAAAATGCTGATAGAACATAATGGCTACATTACAATTAATAGCTCAAAATAAAAAGTGCATTAAAATGAAATGATCGTAATCTAAGTTTGTAAGACTGGAGCATAAATTAAAAAGGAATGTCCATCAAATATCTGATCTGATTCAACTCAATTATTAATACAAAAGGGATGAAAAACAATGAGATCTTACCTGAACAGGTATTCCAAAATGATTTAAGGATCTAATGTACTCAATGAGAACAGCAACGATAAATTTATACTTTATGTCCTGAAAATTAAAAATGAATTATGTCACATTAATATAGAATTATTTTAGAGTTCACCAAAAAACAATCAAAAGTGATACATTTTCCAGCAATAGCCACAAATATCTTCTCTGATTTTGAATATCATGTATTTATATTCAGATACTTACCTTATGGTCCTCAAATATGGAGAATACATGGGTAAACATATCAGGTTGTTCTATCACAACTTTTTTTGCACTTGATACAGAACTTGATTCCCCTGCCTGATAAAAAAAAAATCCCTTGCTTAGCTTTTTTTTTCCCCAGATGCTTCAAGATAAATATTTTTCTCTTTAAAGGAAGTTAATTTTTTTAAAATTCTTCATTTGAAAAAAAAAGTGGAAGAAACAAAGACATGAAGAAACAGAATATTTTCATTTTCTTTCGTGTAAGGATATTTCAAAACAATCCCTAAAAAATCAATAAAGATATATGCATTTAATAAAAAAAAAAATATTTTTTACAGCAGTATCTATATAAATGCATGTATCTATAAAAAGAAATTGTGGTGTATGTATTACTCAATACTTGTAAAAAGATTTTAATATGATCAAGGTTGTATTGCAATTTTCACATACTTCTTATTTATCACTGCTAAACTGAACCCCTTACAAAGTTCACTTTTATTGATTTTAAAGTCTCTTTGAGTTACCACCCTGTACTTTAGAACTCAAAAAAAATTGGTAACAAATGGATTTAAAAACATGCCCAAGTCAATAAAAAGCCAAATCAAATTATTATTCATTTATAAAACATCAAAACTGTAATTGAATGGATATGCATGTGTAAAGAAAATTATTAATGAAGAGATATGTCACTGCAAGTTCTGGGGCTTTGTGATGGGGGGGGGCCCAAAACACTAGTTAGGGGTTTAGAGCCTTAATGGGCCCCATTGCTGGCAAAAATTTTATTATTAATAACCACTTATTTATTTTTTAGGAGTAGTGAGACCCTAGTTGTCAGTATTTTCTGGGGCGTCAGTATTTTCAGGGGCATCAGATTTCCTGGCAACATCCCTGGACAAGATCAGCTTAAAATTTAGGCATAACATTAAACACCTGAAGGTAAAAAATGAATAAAACAAGTGCGTCCGTGTTTAATGCTAAATTATTCAAATTAGGATAAACAGCAGTCAGGACCTTAATAATGGTGTACAAGTGAATGAAAGACTCACACAGATTTGACTCTGTAAATCCAGATACTGTTTGTAGGTCACATTCAACATGTCATACACCTTGGCCAGAGACTGCAAGCTGGCCTGCTTCCCTGGCACGAGCATCTGAGCGCACACGTTGAGTATCACAGACTTGGAATCAGTACGGTTGAGAAGAAACTGTATGAGTCGATCCTAGAGCCAGGAGAGAGAGAAAAAAAAAAGATGAAATTCTGATGAAATGTTAATGCTTCAAGTTTAATTCTTAGAATCAGCACATAACACAGCATTTAGCCTAAATAAAACTTCAAAGCCTGTCATTTTTTTCTACAATTTCTTTCCTAATAGAGAAAAATGTTATCTGTTTCCAGCAGTGGCTTTTAGTATTGGAGTTTTCAGTTCTTACGGAGACAGAAAAATGTTTTTTTAGTAGGAAAGTAAAATGATGACTATGTCATTTTTTTTCCTTCAAAAACAACAATAAGCTATAAATTCTACAAAATTTTGAGAACCACTGATTGACAGCATAAATTGTGAATAAAGCAATACCAGATACGCAAAAGCCAGGAAAAATCTAGATTAATGCTGTAAATTTAACTCCTAAAAGAAAAGTTGTCATTGCCTAAAAAGAAAGAGGGTGTTTACCTTGTCTGGGATCATCGTCACAAGTGGGTTTAAGCTTATCTGTAAATACCACAAGCATCCTAGAGGAAAATATTTTTAAGTAAATATTGAAGATGAGAAAAAAAAAAGAAAATATCAAATCTTAATTTTACGAGTAAAATTATTTTTTTATTTGTTTAGTTATACTTTTTTCAAAGTGACTCAAAGTTACCTAATTTGGCATCTATGACAATGTCTGGCTGGAACACTATCCAGTTTGCAGAGTCTAATGTTTTGATAAGGAAATTCCTTTTTTGACAAAATGTAAAGTGTTTCTGTGCTTAAGAGATAATTCATCAATCAAATAATTGAGATCTGATTTTATTTAAATTCATTTTTTCATAAGATTTAAACACAAATTATTTGTAACTACTGCTGAATTAATTAATACAATATATTATTCTATGAACAATTCATGCTAGGATACAAAGTTCACAGCTATATTCTGTCTTGTCTGTTCCAGCTTGCATATTAATTGCTAAAGCAACGTGAAAGAATTTTTTTTTTAATGAGCAATAATTTAGAGGGTTTTTTAATATACATGTAATTTCATTTTCTAAAAAAATAATACTATTTAAAATAAGTCCCTATTCAAATTTGATCAAATCACAAATTAAAAAAAAAAATCTTACATGGAAGTAAAAGTTTAAAAGGCATTATGCCCAGTGGAGATAAAACTGGGTAATGGGATGTCACATATCCATCTGACTTGCCTTCTAAATGAATGTCGAATATCACAGATGTCTGTAAATATAAAAATTGTCTCTTTAGGGTAAGACTGTAAGAAAGAAAAAAAATGCCAACAGTTATAGTTTTTTTAATCAAAATAACTTGGCTATTTTTTTTCAGTCAATAATAATAATAGACTGATATGCTGTCAACAATGTAAGAAAAAGTTAAATCTAGGCCAACTGAAATAACTTATCAAGAAAAACCATTTACCTTAGAAGCTTGGTGATGAACCATAATTAAATTGTCTACAACATTTATAGCAAAACGTCCACTCATTTCCAACTTCAAAACATCCGTTTTTCTTATTGTTCCTTCCCTGATGAAGAAACAATTTGTAAATACAATTTGTTGACAGAAGAATAAATAAAAAAAGGTGATTTACAGAAATCTGTATTTTGTCAGTAATACATAATGGCCTTACTTTTGTAGCTGATAGAGAACTATTTCGGCCCCAGTTGATGCAGTAGGTGGGTGACGTAACACTACAATATACAAGTTTTCATAACTAAAAATAAAAATGCAGATATTGTGAAATGATATAAAATGTTATTATCAAAACTGTTATCTTATAATACGTGTACATGTACTAATAAAGTAATAAAACAAATATTCTTTGGTAATCAACTTGAAGTGCAATTTCAGCAAAATAACTTAAGTTATATCCTTAAAAAAAATTTACTTATTATTTTATGGCCATCTAAGCAAAAAATGTTCTCATAATTAACAGAAAAAAAAATTAACTACAACTGTTATTTTAGCAGCTATAGATCTAATTTATCTGTCTTACTGAACAAAGAAGATTAGTTAATCAACTGAAAACTAGTAGCTAAGTTCCTAAATGATTTATTAACTGTATTAAACATCTGTTAATTTAAAATAAAAAAATAAAGACACCTATTTTAAATGTATAAAACATGAAATGCAACAAATACTAACATTATTGCCATAATAACATCTCTGTCCAAAAGTGCTAGTTTGTGTGGTCTTGGTATAACTGGCAAATCCACTTCAAATTTTGGTAACTTAGTCATGACCCCTGAAGTCTAAAATCACAGTAAATAAAAAGAAACTTAAAACAGTGTACATGTGTTATACTTGCATGTTCCAAATGTTTCACAACAAAAAAACTACAATCAACTGCAAAATTATGCATGTCTTGATCCCTGGAGCTAAAAAATCATAGGCTATTAATAGTAACTTAATACAAGTACATTTATTATACATGAATTTTCCAAATGTTGTAAAACAAAAACTACAATAATTTACAAGTTATAAAACTGTTTAAATGTAATAAGAAAAAAGATAAAGTAAATTGTAAAAATGTAATTGTAAAAGGACTCACTTTAAACTGAAAGGGATATAACGTATTTCCAAGAGTCCCTGATGAAATCAATAATAAATTACTTGTTCCCTGTAACAAAAATTTCAAGGTTATCTATTTAATAAATATATATAGGTGTCATGTCAGTACTGTAACACACTATACTAGTCATAGGTTAATAAAAATTCAGTTTACTACATACCAGCCAAACATACCAGTTGACCTGCAAAGTCTGTGTTTTTAAGCTTTTTAAAGATCTTCTTTCTGGTAAGACCTATAACAGGTAAGAAGATACATGATGGCTTTAAAAAAAAAAAAAGATAACATTTAAAAAAAAAATTAGATGGTGTTTTAAACAAAGAATATTTCCTTTAAGCTAAATGCCCTCAGATGAACTAATAAAGTATTTTTAAAAATTCATATTACCTGGTAATGCTCAAGACCTCCACTAGTAATAAATACTATTTCATTGTTAGAACTCCAAACAAAGCCGCGAATTTCTGTTGATTTCCCCTACAAAAAATAAAAGAAACGATTGAGAATTTAAGAAGTATTAAAAAAAAAAAAAACTAGAAAATATATAAAGTACAAATAAACTACGCAGCTTGAGAAGACTTAAATCTTACTTTACATGCTTGAGAATACTCCTGTTGATCTGTTGTCAAATCCTCTTGAAAATTGAGAAATTCCTGAAAGATACATAAACTGAAATTAATAAAAATGCAGTAGAAAAAAAACAATTAGGAAATTAAAGCAAATGAAAACATTAAGTTCAGATGCATATCTTTGTTAGCACTTTTAAGCACTTTGTCAACTTAGTGAAAAGATAGCTTTTAATTCATTCTTTTTCAAGAAGTAAAAGAAGTTTATATTATTAAAATGTTTCTTCCCCCCCACCCCACCCTTAATGCCCTAAATTTACTTCAGAAGATTATTACTCACAACTGTTTTAGTGCTACGCTGAGCTGCTAAGATTCGCCTGTCAGGAGAAAATTTTATAGAAATTATGTCTCCTCTATCCTCCATTCTGAAACATAAAAAAATCTTCAAGTATAAAATTATTTTGAAAAAAAAAAAAGTCATCATGGCATGAAAATTTACTTATGAATCAAGTACCAAGATCAGAGAGACACAATCATTGCTCATAAAAATTTAAGAATTATAACCAGACTTACATATTTGATTAACTATGACAACTGGAAAATTCCCACCTTTAATTAGTTTATAATAAATATGTATACATTTTTTTTACCTAAATGACGCTGATGATTTATCATCTGGCCCTTTCATTACTACGCCCATGGCACCACCAGACCGGACAGCAAAAACCTACAAAAAAAAACAAACAATGAATTAGATTCATTCCAACTGAGAAAAATGAAGTTCCATAGTAACAATTGTTTTTTAAAGAGTACAAATTTAAAAGCAGCAAACCTGTTTATTAGCATCGTCAAAAAAAACACTGTTTACTTTGCTGACTGGTTCAAATCTTATAGGATTTTTACACAGAACAATGTAATAATTTTCATTCTCCATTGTCCAGATTAAACAAGATTTGAAGTGGAATATCACATTGAACTTGTCTCTATAACAAAATAAAAAATAAAAATAAGTATGTGAATAACAATCAGGTAATTTTTACATCTAAAAGTAAAATTTGTGTGAAAAAATAAAATTTGATCAAATATTGTGTTTCAATATGAATTATTTTTATTATTTTATTATTGAGCTAGGTGGAGATGAAATCTCTTAGATCCAATAAACCACTAATGGGATGGATTTATGGTGCCCTTCTTTTATCCCCACTATAACTGATTGTGCAATGGCCAAGGAGGCACCTGGGAGATATAGTGGGGACTTTAGCCATGACCTGAAATATCCATTGGTCCTCACTGAAGATCGAACCAGGGACCCTCAGGTCGACAGTCGAGCGCTTTATCACACGACCATCCATCCCTTGAGATTAGTAGCCAAAGTCATACACTCAATGAATTTTGACAGATTTCATTAATATAATAAAATAGGGTTTTTAAAGCTTGGAATCTCTTCCAAATATATATCATATTATGAGCCACTTGTGTCTAAGCCCTCCTGTGCCATGGGCTTTTTGGGCCTTATATCACCACCATTGATCTATCCTCTCAGAGTTCAAGTGTTAAGTTATAGCATAAATAGGTTTTGGACAGAATATATTTTTTCAGCTAAATTAAAAAAAAAAAATAATACCCATTATGCCAACAATTGGGCTGACATTGTATTAAGGTAATAAAAATCAATGTCTTATACAACACAAACATAATAATCAAATAAGCAATACTTTAATGGTCATAATAGTAAATATTGTCAATAATACTGAAATTATATTCATTTTATATTTTTATTAGTTTGGCCTATCACATTTTAGTATGAGAAATTCTGATAGTTTAACCCAAAAAAAAATGTATTCAGTAGCTGGGGGTGAATCACAGAACAAAAATGGCCAAAATTCATAACCTGAAATTAGTAAACAATAATCTTAACAACAATAATACTTTATCATTATATGAATGAAATTAGTTATTACTATTAATCATATGATTACCATAATAATTCCATATGCTAGTTTTGATTACCAATTATACTTTAATATGAAAAATGTATGCTTTTATTGAAAACAAAAACAACATAAAAAAATGATATTGTCAGAAATCAGGTCTTGGTCATGGGGTTGTTACATTTTGTTAAAGTAATAATAGACCAAAAAAAGTAAAAAAAAGAACTTTTTACCACAATCAATACTATTCTTAGACTATTATTTTACGCCCGAACCATTAGTGTAAATGGTATTATCTGAGGAAACTTATTGGCTATTGCAATAAGAAAGTACGTTAATTAAGTAAATAAGTTTAACATCATAATATAGATATCTAACCTAATTTTACTATTCTATAAACGAATTGTTGATACACCCGTTCTGGTTAGACTAGATTGTGTTATTTCTGAGTACTTTCCCCTGATAAAATATATACTCTTCATCCAGGTATATTTTTTTCTCTTTTCAATTGAAAAGAAGTATAAAATATAAAATATGAAAAATGATGTAATATTTAAATATATAAATTTCAATAATGTGAAAAACTTTAAAGTATTTTGATGTGTAAGTCACTTATAAAGATAAAGTATATCTAAGCATCTTAGTCGTCGTTAGAGAGTACGTGTTGCAATATCACAACAAACAATGGCAGACGGGTAAGCAAATAAAAATAGTGTTTACATTTAAAGATCAAATAGTTGTATATTTTCAATTTAGAGGACTATTCCTAGCACAATATGAAATAAAGATAGAAAACATATGTAACATTGGTAATATCCACATTGGTAATATCACAACATAGCCACAATTATTATTTTGATAAATATTATATACTCAATCTCTTAGGTCTAAATTACTGAATTGCTCGAAATCTTTGTCTAACTTAAAAGTCTTATCATTTACCTTTAGGTATAGTATTAGTGAAAACGATGATATTGTCAGAAGAACAGAATATTATTTTATTATATATTATTAAAATATATTATTATGATTATACTAAATTATATTTGCATTAGACTTAGTCTAATGATTAGATTAACAATAAAATAAATAATTAAATATAATCTTATAAGTTTTTATTTTATTAATTTTAAATTAAATTAGTTTGTATAGTATAGTTTATTGATTCTTAACTGATCTCTTAATTTGGTTTTGACTAAACTAATCATTGTCTTATTTAAACATTTCATTATTTTCAAATATACATATTTTTCTTTATTTTATTATTTATCTTTCTTCTATTTCTGTGAATTATAAAATAAATATCTAGCAATAACAGCATTTGGAAAAAAATAGATAAATATTTATAAAAAAGTTTCTTGGAAATCAAGTAGAAAATACTTTATCTATTAGTACTATCTAGGCCAGTGGTAAGTCACTAGTAAATTTAAAAATTAGACAGTAAGTGACAACAAAATTCATTGTGCGTAACATTTACTCTGCATAAGAAAGTCTTGATAAAAGTCTAGCCTGCTGTTGTGGTTGCCATGAAATCAATCAAATGGCAAGAAAACAAAGATTTTCAAACTGGTATAGCCTTTTTTGTAATGGATATAATAAAACTACTAAAAAAAAATATTTTTCTATCTTTGCTGGTTGCTGAGCCTCAAAGATTTGAAGTTCCATGGATTTATGAAAATTAAGAAAAGGAGAAAATGAAGGTTAAAGTCTAATCTTGTACTGCAGTCAAAAGCCTATTAGCATATTTTTCTGTTTAATATCTGTGCCCCTTATGAACAATATGTTTCTCAGTCATTCAACCCACAAATCTTATTGAAGCCTAAGCTTCAAACAAACCTGCTGAATTTAAAACATTGTCTTTTATTTGTATATTTCTTAAGAGGCAGGTTTTTATTAAAGAATGGCAAATAATTCTTAACCCCACTTCAACCCAAAACATTTTAAAGGTTTCATCGTTAATTGAGAAAAAAATCTGTTAAAACATGGCTAATCCATAATTAGTTTTCTACCTAAATTTTTCATTGATTTTTTTTTTCAGTTTTTCTTCCAATTCCTTATTAGATCTTCTCCAATGCAACTCACAAAAGTTTGGAGATTTCCAATGTTTTTCTCAAACAGCAATATCAGCTGGAAGCCTTATGTCTAATTTTATCAATAGGGGTCATACAATAGTTCCTTACAATTTGCACTGAATTCTAGTGTATATATTTATATTTCAGTCAAAATAATCAAGACAAGAACAGCTGGGAAAATTGGCTTGGAGGATGGGTTCAGGCTGCAAAAGAAAAGGTAGAATTTGTTAATTTCTTCTCCCAATCTTATTTAATAATTTAAAAAATATATCTTGTCATGAATGTCTTGTCTGGTCACTTTTTGAAATTCAGTTTAAGCATTTTGTTAGTGTTAAGGTGTTGACATGATTTATTATGAATACCACATACAATGTATGTTAAAGCAATGATAAAGGTGTTGGTACATTTTTAGCTAATGTTTACAGTGCATAATTTAATTATTGATCCCTTTTTGGTATTTCAGTCAAATACAGCTCTGGAGTTTGTGAAGAAAGATTTAGCAGAGTTCACCTGTACAATGCAAAAGGAAACAGAAAAAGCTCTTGAAAAGACAGTAGAGACTCTAAGTGTATGTAGCTTAGTTAGCACTAGTTTCAATATTTGAAAACGAAAAAATTTGAACCCCTAACTTTATTCTGTTGTGATATTATCCTTCTCATAACGGATGCAGATTTTTAAAAACATCTCTATTTAGTGATAGATTTCTGTCTTTTTCTAAACCAGTCCCAAAGTTGGTATAAAGATCATACTACTTAAGCTTTTGCAGTAGTTGATAAATAAGTGTACAATAAATAAATACAATATAAACAACATGCACAAAGTCCTTTAATTGAAAATGATGACTATTTTAAAATCATAACAACTTTATCAAATCAATTTTATTTCTTTTTTTTAAACTGTTGTAAAGCAAATTTAATCTTTTTTTTTTATCTTGATTTACCTTTAGGCTATTTTTATATCCTTCTGATTAGACTTACAGTTGAAAATAGAGCTTAAAAAATAGAAACTTTTTTTTTATATCAGATTTGTAACTTCAGTTATTTCACTGATAGGAACATTGTTCTTTTCTATTTCATAAAACATATACTGTTAATGTAGTATCTCTAATTCTTAAAAAGTTACAGGTGTTTTTGTACCCCGATCTGTTTTTTTTTCACCAAAATTTTTGCTGATGCCCAGAAACATCCAATAATTGCAGGGTATCTTTAGTTTTTTCCCCTGAGTGGGTTTAATTAATTCAAGTCAAAATCTATATATTTAGATGTTATCACATGTAACAAACTGTATTTACAGAAGAATTTTTTCTTACCTCTTTAAGCTAAAATAAAAAATACTATGGAAATATATTATTCTAAAGAATAAATTATGTTGTTTATAAATATTCTAACTATTACCAGAATTCTTTCAAAGTTCTGTAAAATATTACCCAAATTAAGCAGTTCTACCATTCTTAGTGAATGTGCACTTTGTCATCTGTTTCTTGGGAGGGGGGGAAGAGAAAATTTTAATTCCAACATAATGTATTTTTTTAAGAAACTAGCATTACAATAGCTATCACCTACAATTTCATTGTTTTGTTTTTTTTTTATATTTCGTTATGAGATTTAACTGGGAAGAACGGAAAACTTCATTTAAACATGACAGTCGTAGAGATTAACATTCAAATGGTTATTTTAGATTATTTTATTTTATTGTTTACAGAAGGAAAAAACAACTCAAGCCACAAATAAAGTGAAGGCAGGTTTCTCATCTTTTCTTGACAATATATCTAAAGTACTGGTGATCCCCCCAGAAGATGATTATGTTCAGATGAAGGTCGCTGCTGATGGAAGTGGTCTTTATGACAGAGGAAAGGTCAGTTTTAACATATTTCTAGTAGTTTTCCACTCTGTTGTCACTGCAGTGTGAAGTGCAAATCTCTCACTCCTTAAGTTCGGTACTTCTGTTGTCTTCAGGCGAGGCTGCATGCGATCCAACTTGATGCTGCTACCTACATGGATCCTCCTAGAGGGCCACCAGAACAGTTCAGTATGTGGCTGGAAAGTTTTGATATGGACCAACACAAAGGAGAAATATCAGATCTGTTAGTTTCAAAAGTGGAAGTCAGAGCTCTCTATACTAAACTGGTAAAGGAATCATTCTTTTATTGATCCCCCTTTTGAACCCTACATTATTAGTTAAAAGGGTCTTTCCTTCTGACAGCTTTGTTAATATCTATCATATCGGGTAAATAAAAGAAATTCTTTCATCACAGACCTAGCCATGGTCTTGTACCTCATTTCCATTTACATTGCAGACAGAATGTCCCCCCCCCCCCCCACCCCTCCCCCCTTTTGTAAACTATAAATATTTGTTTTATATTTATTATAATATAGTTGAATGATTTCCAATGTTGCAATTGACATCTTTAGGTAGGTGCAAAATGAATACAAAGTAAGAAAATAGCTGTGTCTTTTTTTTCCCCCAAATAGGACTTGATCAGATTACGAATCGTTGACTTTTTTTTTATAAAATCTAACAATGCTGAAAAATTTATTTATAAAAAATACATATTCTATAATTTTTTTAAGTTTAAGCGGGCATGTCCATTTTGATAAAGACAACTTAGGCTAATAACAAGAGCTCAAGAGATTAAAATGAAGAACTATTTTTTATTAACCCTTTTCCCCTCGATGGCGCTGATTGGCGCCTCTACCGGCAAACCCTTGATGGCGCCAATTGCCGCTTTTTTTGGATTGCCGGCTGCCCAGGCAATTCTTGTTTTTAACTAATTATTTTAAGCAATAAAAATTGTGGATTTGTGTAAAGCGGAAAAGGAACTTTCTGTTTGTGTTTACATTATTGAAATCCAGCGTGTAGTTATTTTTTGTCTTTTTTTTTAATTGTGTAATTTTTTCAAGATTTTATGAATATTTAGGGATGCTTGGGAATTATACCAATTGGATGATAATATTGTGGGTAAAAAGTTTAATTAGGATTTTTTTTTTCTACATAAAGGTAATGGCAATATATCTTTGATATATGTTTGATATCATTATATTCATTGTTCATTTTTCTTTTAGTGTATTAAATTTACCGAAAAATAGCTTAACATAGTTTATTTTATATGAATTTTTTAATATACACACCATCATTTTTTTATGGAGTTCCTACGGTGTTACCTCCATTTTCTCAAGGATAGGGAAGTGAACAATGGGAATAGCAGCAAGGGGTAAATGGTTAATGCATATTTTAAATTAACTTACATTTCAGTAAACATTTGCATTTCAGTAATTACACTCAGCAACTTTCTTCATTCTCAGGTGCCAGGAGATGTGTCTCATGCAGAGTTCTGGCAGAGGTATTTCTACAGAGTTCACCAGCTGGAATGTGATGAAGCCAGAAAACAAGCCTTAATGAAGAGAGCTGAGCAAACCAGGGGTGATTCTCTCAGCTGGGATGGTACATTTTCTACTTCAGAAACTTTTTTATCTCTGAACATTGACTTTTGAAGAGCTTGATAATATTTATTTCATAAATTTTATAGCGAATTCTTTGAAAATAAATTGGCAGGTTTTTTTGTTGGCTTTTTTTTTTTGCTATTTCAAATTTTTTATTAAAAATAAATTCAGCAATTTGATTTATTTTTTTTTTTACAACTAGATGATGACGATGACTGGAGTGGTGCTGAGGAAGAAGACCACCAGAGTGATTGGGAGAAATTGACCAGACCACCACAATCTTACAGTGCAGCCCTGAGAGAAACAAACATAAAAAATGACTCTTCACATGAATTAACCAACATTCATGCAGAGGGAAGAGCCGAGACTTTTCAGAAAAAAGAAAGCACTGATTCACCAACTTGCCATCTACAAGCTCTGTTGGACGTTGAAAAAGTTCAGTCGCCTGAAGACAGCCTAACAGAAAATTCACTTGATCAGAAAAACATTCCAGAAAATGTCGCAGAAACATCTGAGCCCAAATTAGTTGATGAAGTTCTAAAAAATTTAGACGCCTCGCAGGTTATCAGTAAAACTAGCCAGCCCGATCCACTAACTGCAGATGAGTTGAGTTTCTCTCATTTGAAGCAAACACCACTGACAGATTTATGGAGTCTGCATATTCCACAAGAAGGATCCAAAGGTGATAATGCAGAAGATTGTGCTGAAACTGTTGTCTCATCTAACAGTGATAGCAATGTCCAAATGCACCCTCTTCTGTCTGACAAAAAAACTGTTACCGAGATTATTGATGACAAAACTGTTAATGAGGTTATCAAAGACAAAACTGTGACAGAAGCTATCATTGAAATTCAAATTTCTTACACTGACAGTATCAGTCTTGCAAATGGTCTGTCATCAGCTGAAACATCACCGAATTCAGTCCACACACAACAACAATTGGGAGCTGATTCCGATTCATCTTTATCAGAGAAAAATGTTTTATCAGAAGTGGCTTCACCTGCCGTAGACATTTTAACACCAAGCACAAGTACTTGCTTGGATTCACAAACTCCCCGGACGAAATCTGAATCAGGAGAATCCACAGAAGACACTAGCGAAGGCTCTTTAGAACTCATAACAGCACAGAGCAATCCAGATTCAGAAAAGTCTTCCCCTGAACACATTCAGGCAAATGATCCCAAAGACATTGGCATGAGTGTCAAAGGCGATATGGTGGTGGTCGGAGAACGAGTTAGTCCTTTGTCAGACACCAGTGACACAAAAGGTGATATTACAGTATTTCACTGCTAAGTAATTTACATAGCTTATGTACAAGGCTTTGTAAAACCTCAAGTTAAATATGTTACCAGTAATCATAAATTTTGACATCTGAAAAAAATAGGGTTTATAGTGAATTGAAGTAATTTTATTTATGCATTTTTTCAGTAGGCAAAAGTAAGTTTTTGTGTTGGTTATGCTTTGTTTTTGTCTTTAGTTACTAAACTGTTTCATTTTTGTCTAAAGGATTTATTTTTTTCTTTTTTTTTTTCATTTTTTAATCTGGACACTAAAAATGAATGTCTACAAAAATGATGTGTGGGAAATCAACATTTTGTATGAAATGTCCTCAAAATATGGGATCCAACCTGGCGATGGGTTCACTATAAAAAAAAAAAAAACTTACTCTTTATATTTCACCTTTCAACCCTTGATTGAATGCATTTTTTATGTAATAAAAATATATAAAAAAAATATAAACTAATTTTAAAAAAAACTATGCATTGATTTGATTTTTTAATTCCTGTTGATATTTTTGTTTGAAATCTCCCCCCCCCCCCCACCTCATCCTTTTTTTCTTTTTTTATTATTTTTCAATGTTTTGATGATTCTGATATGAATTGTTATAAATCTAAAAAAAATATTACTTCAACTTTTGAACAAAAATTTAATTTTGTTAACATTAATTTTTATTCTCAACATGTTAAAACAAAAAAAATTATCTTGATTTCTTTAAAAATTGTCAATTTCTCTCTGGTATTAATACTTTTATTTTTGATGTTTAAATGTATAGATAGCAATTATTATCTATCTTTGGCAGCTACTAAACCTGAATTTTTCTGTTTGGTTCCAGAGCTTGGACAGGAAGATGACTGGGAACAAGATTTTGACATTGAAATATCAGAGGAAGACCTAAAAGCTGCAGACAGCATTGCCAAAAAACTTAGTGAAAACATCAATGTTGATTCTGTAAGTTAGTGCTATTTGTTGTTTATGTAAATTTTGTTCAGACTTACAGAAAATGTAGTTCTGTTCCTAAATTTTTTTGCTCCAGCTAGTCTGATTACCTCACCAAGCATGTTTCTCATTGAGCCACCACGGACCGTAATTTTTATAAGCACACAATTACATAACTTTTATAAGTCTTTGTATGTTAATTATACGATGAATGGGTTGTATCTCATTTCGGATCAGTGGTTCTCAAAATGTGCATCCTGAGACACAAGTGTGGGCAACGGATGTATTTTGTAGGTGGCTCATGACAGTATTTAAATTTATAATCAATTGATAGAGAATACATGTATATGTCTAAGTCATTACAACTCTTTCTGTACAAATCTCAAGTTGGTTTATCTGAAAAGTTAAATGGAAATCATCTAGAAGTTTTATTAATTATGCTTATTCTTTCTGTTATGATAGATTTTTCTAAACAGGTGAGTAATGAAAAGCAGCCATATATGGATCAGTAAAATTATTACATGTTGTATAAAAAAAACTTGAAAATTTGAGGACTGCTGTCTCAACTGATATGTTGTTGTTTTTTTCATCAAAAGCAGTTTATTTTTTATTTTCCAAGATGTTTTTGTTCTCAGCCAGTATGATTTTAGAATTCCAAAGTTGATAATTAGCACTGATTAAATATTCCCCACTACTAACTAATGAAATAATTAAAAAAATTTTTTTTTAGATTTATTACACCAGGCCATATTTTTTTTGGTCTTTTTGACTGCAATTTCAGATGTAGTAAAAAGGGAAATTTTTTTTTTTCCTTAACAGTTTATCAATAATTTCAATTATTTTTTTCTCCATCAGGATGACTGGGAAAACTGGGAATGAGCAGTTTCAAAGTTGTTAAATCTGATTACAAAGGAAAGGCGTGACCTCAATTTTTCATGTCTCCATTGCATGGCTTGCATATACGATTAAAATTCAAGGAGCCTCCCCTGTCAAGCTTCAAACAAAAAAAATATTCATGAATAATTTATTTTTTCAATTTGCCCTGTCAGTAATTAAAATTGGTTACTTGCTGCCGACATTTAAATTATTCATAAAACAAGTCATTGTTAAAATATGAGCTGGTGTGTCACCATTCACTTTTCACACCCATCTTCTCGCTAAATATAATTTACTAAATGATCTAGTTACTTGGTTTCAATGATCTAGGAACAATACCTAATTGCAAAACTAATGTTTGTACATCTATTGTTTTGGCCAATTATTATCACTTTCTTTTATTTATTTCAGACATAATTGTTAGTTCCATAAAAATTGTTATATAAATCCATATGTAAATATGTCACAAGTTCTTATATTTTTTGGTTATTGGGAATTTTTTTAATTTCATTTGAATTATCAATTTATAAGATAGTACAGAAAAAGCTAACCTATCATTAACCTTAGTAAAAAAATTAATTCATTGTCCAGTACACATGCCAATCAGTCAGTGAATTGAAAAGGCTCATTTTTCTCACCTTATGTACTGGTTGCTTCTAAAATAATGTTTGTATCAAAGTATACACTTCAAATAAAAAGTCACTTCTGTATGTGGCTTGTCAATAATAATAGTCCATTAGAAAAAATATTTTTCTTGAGATTTAATAACTGCAACTAAAAATTTTATTTTATCCCTGTTATGTTTTCTATTTTACATGAGTGCAGTTCATTTTTTTGTAATAACTAATTATAAACCATCAAAGTTAAATGAAGCCATAACTTAGTAAATTTTTGTTCTCCTAAACATTTTTATTATTTTTTTTCTCATTTTTGAAATATAACCCCTAGAAAACTTGTCAATTTTAGGCAGGGATAAAAATTGCTTATGAATTTGCATTGATAATATTTTCTCCAAAGGAATCTGGTGCTGTAAAAAATAAATAAAATACTTGGTTTCACGATGCATGTAAGATTTTTTTTAAAATTTACATTACATCCTGAACTTGCATCAACCAGTAATGTTCAGATTGTCTTATTTTTTTTTCTTTAATCAAGGTTTCAAAAACTATAGTTTGAGATTTAATGAGAATTTTACCTGTTAAAACACATTTTAATTTGCTTACCAGTTACCGAAAGGCTCGGATATTCTGCTGTCATTATGCAATTGTAATAAAAAAAAACATTTATCATCAGATAATAGAAAAAACTCTCATAGAATAAAGCCATTTTTTTTTATTAAATGCAACACTTTAATAAAAAGGTTTGTTCATATTTATTTTTATGATGAGGAAGTTGGGATTAAACTGTAATTATCATTTTTGTAGTATTGGTCTTTAAATTGAATTTTCTTTTATGGAGTATTTTACATTCGTTAAGTTATATAAAATGTTTTGGGACTTTGCAAATGTATAGCTTATATTGTTTTGTTTTTTTCAAAAGAATTTCTTTATATCATTTTCATTTTGTTGTTATTTTTTAGGGTTCATTTATTGGCACTAATGGTAAATTTTGTATTGCTTTATCATATTGTGGAATACATTTAGACCCCCATTAAATGCATTCCAAGAGATAACAGCACTTAGTCCAATTACTGCACATTTTCATTTAGTCCAATTCACCCTCATTTACATTAATTTAACACAAAAAAAAAGCCAACAACAAAGTGTTTTGTTCTGTCTTAAAATAAACAGGAAAAATGGTGTTGGGTTTTGTAATAATTATTCAATCTCCTCGTGAAATTTTACAATGTCAAAGTTGGGTGCTTTTTCTAGAGATTTTTGGATCTGATATGATTAATGTTCCAGCATGGTAAATTGTTGTCATTTTGAGACACGATTCCTGTCTGATCTGTACATATTACGCTTGGACTGATTTAAGTGTTTCAGCATGACGTTAAGAGCATTTTTATGAGATAGAAAATCTTATGCTTGGTGAGTTTGGCATGAAGGCATCATGATTCCAGCTACAGGTTGGGATCCCATCAACTTTGGTGGGTGAAAAGCTTTGGCCAGCCTCAGCAGAGGTGGGAATTAAGGATATCAGAAATTTTACCGATTATGTTGTAATTACAGATTCTTCTCCAAATGACCAACCTGAAATATAGAACTCGCTGACGATATAAAAGGGCTCAATAATGGATTAAAATCAATGAATCTGATGAGAAATTCCCATATTTTAGTACCCAAAAAGTAATGATAATTTTCATTCCAATTTATCATGCCTAGATTGGGTATGGCAAATAGAATTCTATCCATCTGCCAAAAAAAAATGAAATTTTTTGCAAGAGAGTCAAGTTTGGCGTGCGTGCAGTTTTATTTGTCATCAGTACAAGATTTAGAGCAATAAGATATACGTGTAACAAGTAATTTGGGAATTGCCTTAACAATCACAGCGAAAACTGAAGAAAATCTTTTCCAGTGGTTTGATATAGAATGTTATGTGTTTCACAATTGAATAGGGTGAATGCATAACTAGTCTACAATGTTACTAATTTGAAAGTTTAATAAATACTGATAGGATGTGAAAACTAAACAGTTTTCATGTTGATTGGCTAAGTATAAAAGTTAAAGAACCTCTCATTTTAAACAATAGAAAGGTTAAAAGTGAAGAAAAAATTACAGCAATAGGATATTATGTAAGACTTATGGTGGCCTAAAAAAAGTGGGATTATCTACTGACTGGACAAGAGTACATCAAGGGATATTTTTTTCAATAGACCAAAGAAAGGCAAAATTGTTATACTTCTTTTTTACTGTAAATGGAGAGAATATCTGTGAAAAATCTTAAGTGGAATAAAAATAATACATAACAAAATAACTTGATATAAAACAAAATTTTATTAAATACATGTACTTTAGAAAAATGAGGTTAATAAAAATGTTAATAAAATTAATGCCAATAATTATTTTTTAAAAATGTTTTGATTTTCAATAGAACCAATGCAAATTAAAAAAATAGCACTGCCAAAAAGTATGTAAACTGACAATTTATAAATGTCATCTGACTAGCTTATCTTCAATAAAATGTACACTTGAAATATAAAACTAAAAAGTCTGTATAAAAATCTCATTTTTAAAAAGTGTCGAATAAACACTTTAAAGAAATCAAAAAGGACAAATAACATTTGTACGAAATTAAAATTATATTTACAATTAATATTCTTTGTACAAAAGGGTACAACAATATTTTTATCTGTTTGAATAAAAAAAAAAAACAGAAATTTTTTCTCATAAGTATTCTTAAAGAATAGTAGAGTTAGTCATAATAATTGTGCATAGTTTGTTATACAAATGATAAAGAACAATAAAATGATATGTTAAAAATGAGCAGGTCTAATGTGGTTATTTTTCACCAGTAACAAAAAGAAATGGACATTAAGAAGCATACATAAATCATTTTTAAATACAGTATTTACATCAACTTTAACAACATTCATAGTTCAGAAAATATCTGCTGTCAGAAACAATCTATGTTATGTAAATTTTTTTTTACTAATAACAAAAGTTGGGAGTTAATTTTTATTATACATATTTGCCATTACAGTACTAATACAAATCAGACTTTTTTATCGGTGGCTTTAAAACTAATCTCTCAGTCTGACTCAATCGAAAAATGGATTCTGGCTGAAGTCTGTCTTTGAAAAGATTTTTATTAAGTTGATCAGTGTCATGCCTTCTTGGAATTGTCAAAGCAGTCTCTGGTCTTTGAAATAATCTGCCTGGTTTGTTTTCAGCAAGATGGTCCCTTGATGGATAAGTACGTTCTGGAGAAAAATGAGGGGAGTTCTCCAGAGACTGTAGCGGCTGGCGGGGAGATTGGTGTACACGTAGTTGGGGTTGGGAGAGGGTTTTTTTAGGAAAAGACTTGTGAAATGTTGTTTCCAAAGCTTCGCTGAAGTAATTTGCAACAAGTCTAGCTGACTGTTTCAGTTCATCTTCAGATAAACTATTGATGCTATGTCTGTGACTGCTCTGTGGTGTGAGATTTGCTACACTGTTTTTCTTTACAGAAGGGGAGTAAAACTCAATGTTGGGTAATGTTCTATTGGCAACAAATTTCCCAGAACACTGATAACTGTCGGATTTGTTATTTAATGAACTAGCATTACTTGAAGATCCTGACTCATTCATCTGGTGTGTGTCTGTGGTTTGATCTGAAGAGCACAGAGGTGGACAGTAATGCCCGGCTACATAACCTAGTTCTGACCCAGAATCTGAATCAATAAATTTCACATTTTTAGAGGCATGAGATTTGAAATTACTTTGCTTTGTAGATGGAGAAAAATGAACACTAAGCTTTTTGGTGTAAGAAACTGCACTTCTTGTTACCTCACGAACATTGCATGAGGATTTGGACCTTCTTTTGGGCAGCCTTTCAGGGAATTCAACAATATCCTTTTTATGAACATGCGATTGTTGCTTATTTAGACTCTGTTTCCAAGCATTTGAGCTTCGACGCTCATTCTCACAACTGCTATTCATTAATCTGCGACTTCGCATTTTGTCATCGGAAGCGTACACAGCAGAATGGATGGGGAAAGATCCAGAGAGATGTAATGATTTATGAGATATGGGTGTGCTGGGACCATAAGCCTCCATAAGGAACTTCAGAGCTAAGCTGTGTGGAGTACTTCCGATTTCAGACTTGCAAATGGAGTCAACTGAGAACTTTTTTTCAAATGGATGATCAATGATTTTTAGACCGTTGGGAGAAAACTTTTCTCCCTTTTGAGCACTCTGTACTTGATTCATTCTGGATGCCGAGCTAGCTGGAGATGACTCTGTGCTGTCATGAAAGAGAGAAGATGCACTACGGCTTTTCTTCAATTTCCCAACAGACTGAGGACTAGGTTCAGGTGAAGTTTCTCGGCTAAACCTTAGATCCTCGATTGTTAAGGCAAGCCCTTCACGTGCATTAGCATCATAAGATGAGCTGGCACCTATATAATTCTGTAAAGAACTAGCCATTACCTGTACAAGTTCCTGCTCAGTAAAAGGTGAGCTGTCTTTATTAATTTGGTTTTCTTTGCAGAGCAATGGGGATGATTTTGAATGATTAAGAGATTTTGAATGATTAAGAGATTTTGAATGATGACCCCTACCACTGTTATTAATTACAGACGGTTGTTTCTGCATTTTATTAAAAGAAGTAGATTCTTTCATCCCTAATTTGCTGAGTGTCAGCGTTGAGTCATCAGGAGAAGAGGTTGTACTTAATTTAGATAGATTGCTCTGATTGATCTTTGATTCACTCTTGGGAGTTGCATTTTCAAAGCCAGAAAAACCAGTTTTGAATGAGCCATCCGAAAACTTCACAAAAGTGTTTTCTGACAAACTAGCATCTGACATTTGATCTTGATTGATGGCTTCTATGATGTCTGGCAGTGAGACCAGAGCCTCTCGTTGGGCAGAATCTGTGCTTACATTTTGTCTTGAAGAGTCTTCTTTGTAACTTGACATGGACTCCATGAATGCTGTGTTGTGGCTTAGGTTCCATCCTCTGAGTGATGAGTTCAAACTGTTCTCAGCACTGACACATGTGGAATGGGTCTTAACAGGTGTTGAGTCAGTAGATGATGAGTTTCCAGTGGCTGCAGCAACCGTGGCAGCTATTGTTGCCCTGAGACGACTGTGAACATCCTTCCACAGCACAGAGACATTGAGCGGAGACATGCTTTTGGGGTGACTGCTAAATGAACTGCTGTCACTATTCTTTCTATCTGTAGAGGAGGAGTCATCAAACCCCAGGACCGTGAAGTCTTCCATTATCATGGACTGCCTGTTGACGTCAGATGATCTGGCCCATGAACTTTTACTTAGTGATGGACTGTTACCAGAACCATTTTTAGGAGGCAGATTTTCATTGGTCACAGCATAGTTAGCCAAGTGATTATGATCTTTAAAATGGTTTTCACTGTTTACTACATTTTTCAGAAAGACCTCAGCTTTTTTGGCTGCTGAAGAGAGTAAATTATTCTCACTCGAAACTGAATTATGGGAATGTGCTGATTTGATAGAATCCACGATTGATAACAGTGAACTTGAAGATGTGGAGCTTGAAGAGGAGATCATCCCACTCTGCCAGACTTTCTGGAGGGACAGATGTGACCTGTTTACTTCAGATTCTGAATATCTGGAGTTCACAGGAGATTGATGAGACATCCAGCCAGAGAGACCGCCGGCAGATGTATTCTCCGGAGGTGTGGCATCATGGTTAACATTTATAATTGTTTCTTGCAACCTATCAACTGGGCTTGTAGACTCTACACTAAATATCTGAGAACCCATTTCAAGCTGAAATAAAAAAAAATTTTTTTTATCAATATTTAGTTTATTTATAAATTTAATTCTTATATTACATTCAACTACTTAGATATATTATTTCTTAGATATATTATTTACTTAAAATAAATTATCTAACAGCACAAGCATTAGCAAAAATCTCTCCAAAAAAAAAAAAACAAAACAACTGTAACAATAAAAAAAAAATGCAAAAAAGTAAGAAAATAGAATAATTAGAGCTGCTGTTCGATTAAAATTTTAAATAGATATTAACCGCAATTTTAATAGAAACAAATTATTTTTTTTTTCAAGTAAGTCTGCCAATATATGCGCAATTCTTAGAGCTGTATGCAGTTCTTCCATGAATTTTTTGGGGCTTCTAATGAGTCATTATTTCTGTTATTTTATCACTTTTGTTCAGTAAATCTTGTTAAATTTACAAAGATGCTGCTCTTTAAAGTATTTTTACTACATGAAAAAACCGGAGTGCTCCTCTCGTTGATGCGTAGCAACCCCTGTAATATTCTATCAAGTGGCATAATAAATTTTAGATGAGTTCACAAATATTTAATTGTTACCCCAATAAGCATTAGCCTATCCGTCTATTAAATTACTTATTCAGACCAATTTTTTCCAACTTTTCTGTTTAAGAACATACCGTTGCTATAATTTCAACATTACATCCTAATTTCTTTATTAGCATTTTCTGTTCTAATCAATTTATGTTATTAGAATTAAGGCAATTTAAAATTTTTTTTTTTTTTTGCAACTTTGAAGTAACAGCATACGGATCAAATTAATAGGTGTTAATAGGCATATAGGTGTTGCATTAATTAATCCCATTAAAGGGAATCAATCAGAAGCCATAAAGTAAATTACTCTTAAATCCTGACAGAACTAAGTCTTACAGAGGATCCTGAAACAACTGAAGCCCTCTGACTTGATGAATGGAATTTTTTCACTTGATGTTTATGACCATAACGCCTGAGAAACTCATAATAAAGCATCATGAACATGAGACCTACGTAAATGAAAAAGATGTACAGATGTCAAAAATAAGTTGACTATTTCTATCTAATTTACACTATTTTTAAAAACATTTTACTAATAATTTAATGTAGTATGTCACTATACCTAAATGTACTAGAAACTAATATGTATATAATAATAAAGTACTCTTGTCTATGTAACACAATTATATCTCTGTTTTGTTTAATTAAAAAAGCATTTTATTAAGATATATATAATACAACTTAAAGCTAAATGCTCTAGAATAGTCCTGTGAAAATCTTCAAATATTAAACAAAATTAAATAAAAGCTATTAATTTACCTAAGAAAAATCCCACAAAAACAATAAGTGAAGCAAAGATAACCATATTGGCACCATCTCCCAGGACCATAAATACAACAATCATGGCAGTATTTTCTAAGAACATCAGCATGTAGTAAGCGGTAATTCTCCATCGTGATGCCCCGTCATTGACATTCATAAAAACAAAAACGTACATGAAGGCACACACAACACGGTACATCCATTTCTCCCAGTGCCCTGTACCAAAGTCAGTCTCCATCAACGATAACCACAATAAAGCAACAAGCCAGTGGCAACCTGAAGATAAACAAATGGTAAATGCAAACATCAAAAAGTATTATGTCTGTTTAAGAGTGCCTTAATTTTAATGATGTCTAAATTTTCTTAAATACTTTTCTTGGAGCAAAATGTTTCTACTTTTTTTTAAGTTACTTTGACAAAAAATAGTATCATACAATAATTGAATAAAGAACAATGAGATCTGAGGTTTTAGGTATAAGTAAAAATTACCAATTAGTGCAAAGACCCAATAATGAACAGTCCCGGCAAAAAAGACAAGTGCTGCGATCCTTGACATGGTTACAAAAAACTGCCATCCCCAATGCAATAATAATCTTATAATGCGCCTGCTGCTCTTGGTGGGGTGAACTCGCCTTTGGGAATCAGTATATGACGTCATTGACCAGGTTAAAGATATGAGTGAGCAGGCAGATGATAAACCTAGAAATAAAGGTATAGTTAAAAAAAAAAAAAGAGAAAAGCAATCCTTAAGACAAACTTAATAATCTTTATAATTAACATATGCTGACATCTTACCTACAAACCACATGACACTTTTCTCAAATAACAAAATATAACACTGAAGAATCAGCTGGGGAGCACACTCCAAAAAACTCTCAAACAAGCGCAGTATGGTGGCATCACTTTGCTCTTTCAAAGCTTTCTGAGTTATGACAGCTTTTCTAGTTTTCATAGAGCCAACACCATGGATAATTCCTTTTAAGTATCTGCAAAAAAATAATAGCAATATTTTCTGTTATATCAAATTTTATTTATTGCTAAAAAAATTTGGTTGCTATTAACAGAAAGTTCTGTAAAATTTGCAACTGCCGGTATGTCTGATGTTTAACTTACAAACAGAAAGAGTTTTGAAAGGATAAATTTCAATACAATTTCCATGAATAAAAAAATATTGATTGTAACAAAGCAGGATTTATATATAAAAAAAAAGAGTTTTTAACAATAGACACCAAAGTGTGTTTACTGTAATAAAAAAATTGTATATTTTATTTTAACTATATTTACAGACTTTATTAACAACGTTATGAGCTTATACTTAGTATTGCATTAAATTGTTTCCAAATGCTACCAGGTTTAAACCTACCTATGAATAGGTGCACAGAGGAACAGATGTGAAAAGATGACCATAGCACTAACTGTCTTGTCGTGCACATGCCAGGCAAAGCTAAATGCATTCATCAACACAACTGGCAGCACTATAAAAGCAACCATAAGCCATCCCCAAAATGCCTGACCATCAAGCATAAGCTGGACACAAATTAAGATGTCTGGACATAAAAAAAACTTTATATAATTACAACAGACATAAAAAAATCATCTGAATAAAAAAGTCTTAAATTAAAAAATATTTATTTAATTTTTGTTTTAATTTGTTTCAAAAACCATTACTGGGAACAGTGAGAATTTAAGAATTTAAAATGACCAAACAGTATAGTATTTCCAGCGAACAAATAAAATGCTGTTTAAAATTTAATACTAGCAATTACAATAATCTATCTAAAATCAAGATTAGCAGAAGTCTGGAAAACACACAACATAAACTAACAAAAAATGAAAATAGAGAAACCAAAAAGGAACATAACTAAAAATACAAATATTCAGAAATTGGTGTTGACATTTTAGAGATGAAATTCCACCTATGTGCTTTTGGTTACAATTCAACAGATTTATCTGTTCCAAAAACCCAAAATAGAATACATGTCAAATTGAAATTTGTTTACCTATCTTCACAATATTAAATGTATATGACAATAGATTTCAAAGAGTTTTTTTATTTACTAAAAAACTTGATTAGAAAGAAAGACACTTAGAAACAGTTTTTGAAAAATAAACTGAATTAGCATCAATGAACTTTTTTTAAGAGACCTTGAGATGCTTTAAACCAGTGGTTCCCAAACTTTTTTGACCCATGCCCCCTTTTTGAATCAAAACGTTCCCACGGACCCCCAAGTGAAAAACCTACATAAGTGCATAATATACAAATTACAAATGAAAGAAGAAAAAAAAACATTTTGACGAAGTATTCATTGAAATTATCATTTCTGTTTAAAATAAAATAAATTAATGACTTGGATGAACTTGATGAGATGTTATGAGTGTGTTTATGGCCATCTCAAGGTTTGTGAGTAGCAGCCGCTAATTCCCACGAGCACTAATTTCGAGTCGGTTTCTTTTTGTTGTGATGAGATTCATAACAGCACTGAATCCACATTCTACCAAATAGAAATACGTAAAAGCAGTCAACTACTTCTGTACCCATAATGCAGGATATGAAATTGGTATCTTTTTTTGTTACCAAAATTTGTGATATCCTTGTTCATACAATGGTTTAAGTTCCTCATTTGTGGATATTTCAATAATCTGCATTTATATTTCTACGGATTCATCTGTGCTAGGTATGTGAATTTGTCCACTTGCGAAAGTGTTCAGCACCCAGTCGGGAATATCCAAGTGAAGAATGTCTTCAAATCTTTGGTTTATGTCTGCATGAAGAGCCCTTAAGTGTTGACAGTAGGCTACCAAATTGGCATCCCTGTTTTGCAATTTTAAAAGATTTGGAAACTGAGAACATTCTCCGCTTGCCAAGTTTTTTTTTTACAGAAAAAGTTTTGCCACAAACGCAGACATTACGCTTTTAGTTTTGATTAAATATAATTGGTCACCTTGTAGTTTCAAATTAGTTTCGTTAAATTTGTCAAATAAATCAGTCAAATAGGTTATATGTCATTTTTTGAGTTAATTAAATTGGGTCGCAAATCATTGTCTTTGCTTTCAGAGAATTCCAACACAGAATCAAAGAGGGCATAAAAGCGATTTAAACAAGCACCTTTGGATAACTAACGTACTTCTGAGAAGTGGTAAACGATTATAGTCTTCATCATTTTCCAAACAAAGTTGAGCAAATAATCTCTCATTTAAAGCATTCCTTTTGATTTTATTAACTGCTTTAATGACATGATCATGCAAACGTTCACTAAGATTTTTTGCGACCAAATGATGTCAATGAATGACACAATGTACTGAAAATACAATTGGTACAGCTTGTTTTAAGTATGCCAGAAAGCCTTGGTATCTTCCTACCATTACTGGAGCACCATCAGTAGCAACAGAGATGATATTAGTTAAGGGTATAGCTTTTACATCAAAATAACTTTAATTGAGTAAATAAAAGAGAAAGAAGACAACAGAGAGGGACAGATATACAGCTTGATGAAAATAGGCAGCACAAAGGAAAGTAATAATACAATGACATAGAAAGTACAACTTCATTGCATGTAAGTATCCACATATTCTATCAACAGTCTTGTCTCTCACTCTTCCAACCTGACTGTCAAAAATATCTGCTAACTTCTTTTATAAGACCCTAATTACAACGTCTTCAAACACACGTCCTTGTCTCTGATTGGTCGGTCCCTAATAGGTGATATTCTGTTATTTAAGTCAAAACAGCAGTATCCCTGGACTTTTGTATTTTAATGACAAACTAATTAATTAACTCATCCCTGACCTAATGATCCATATTCTTGAAAATACAATGTTTGACCTATATTCTTGAAAATTCAATGCTCAACCTAGAAACTTTGGGACACTGATTCTTTGTAACATTAATCAAGGTATGTGTCACCTAAAAATACAAACTCTCTATAAACATGACCAACATTGTAATCACAGAGAGTCAGAGTAAATATGGCGCATTTTCTGCATAAGCGTGTTTTCTGCCATCTGTCTCTTACCATGCCATGCTTGTTATTAACTTATGTAGCTGGCGCTTTTAGTTTATTTATTGTTTTTATTTTTATTTCCATTAAAATAAAATGGATTTTTAATTTTTCTATTTTACATTTAACCTTGCGCGGACCCCCTGGAGTTGTTCAGAGACCCCCAAATGAATAAAACATTTCCGCAGACCCCCTGGATGCTATCAGGGACCCCTGGGGGTCCGTAGGGACCACTTTGGGAACCACTGCTTTAAACAAATACAGCTATTCACTGACCCTGTTTACAATAAGTCTTAAAAAGGCTCTAGAGCTAGCATGGTTGTGTACACTTTGGATACTATTTTTAGCATATTAAAATCCATATAAGTTATAGTAATCTTGTCAAAAGGTGAAAGGCTATTAATTAGGGTTCTACTTAAACCCTATGTTAGTTAATTTTTTTCAGTTCAGCAGAGGACAAAAATAGTTAGACTTTATTTATCTCAACAAAAAGATATATCATTAAATGTCAACAATTTTGCATTAGAAGAATTTATTTGCACAAGTGAAATATTTCAAAATATTTAGGGCTGACAGATTAAGGCCAGAGCCGAGAGGTTTTGCATACTACATAGACACACTGAGTCATTGAGTTGATGGAGAGAACGTTCATCAAACTTGTACTTGTACAATCTAATTAAATTTTTACATCTGTATTTGTCAATATTTTACACCACTCGCCCATACCCCCAGCATTCTGAAAATCTGGTAAGCTTTTTTAAGGCTTAGATTAAATAATATTATTGACTAATATATTGTCATATTGACAACAATTGAACCGAATAGGCCTATCGAAAATATTGTTAAATTAATTCGGGATAAAAATTAAAATTTACCTGTACAAAAGCTAAATATAAAGGTAATAAGTGAAATAAATACAAACAGTATGTCTATTAAAGTAAAATAATATTTAGCCATGTTTATTGAGGCGAATATCAATAAATCACTCTTTCACTTTAATTGTCATTGTTTTAAATTTGGCGCAGTTGTTTACATTGACACCGCCATTGATTTTTTTTCTTTAGAATTGTAAAACAACAGCTGGAGCTAAGCCTGAAACAGTATTAATTTATATATATATTTTAGCTATATTAGTAATGTTCTCATCCTATTAAGTAACATATGTAGATCAATCTAATTTTTTTAATAAAATAAAAAAAATTAATGTTTCTTTTTTATGTAAAAGTACATTATTTTATTGTTATTTTTTAACGATACTTTTGATTTGTTCTGCAATTTCTTTTTTTTTAAGCTTAAGGGGATACTACTCTTATCAATTTTAGGAAAATAATTGTTTTCAAATAACTTTTAGAACAAACGATATGAAAAAAATAATAATACAATAACATATTACACAGAATGTCATCAGATGATAAAAATGAAGTTCAGATTATAAAAATAACTAAAACCGATAAAAGGGTAGGTTAATGCAGTAGTTAAAGTAGTTTTTGGGCCCTTTAAATTTAAAAATTAGAAAATGAAAGTAGAAGTACAAATAATTGGAAGGCACTTGTTGCGTAACCAAACGTTTGGTTTTCGTATTTTTTTTACTTCGTGTACCAGCCGTAGATAATATTGCTCCACACCCTATCCCTAACCCTAATCCTGAAAAAAAAATAAAATTTATATATGTCATGTTCCTTATACCCTAATATAATGGTCACGTTTGGTCTCGTAACAAGTGTGTAATTGGAAATTTAATAAATAAAGTAATTGTACTTTAATTGTTTTATTTTAAATAACATTTGACATACTACATGTAATTAAGATCATTGTTAACTAATGTCTGCCCACGAGACAATCGGTTTTTTATATAGCAAAGTAAAGGCCTTTACTTATATATTATCACAGTGGCTACGGATACAGCAAATGTACTCCATATTTTTTTTTCGGGGTACAGCTATAGATGTGCGCATGCACAACTAGAGGGACTGCATTTTATTGCTAATTTTTGTCTTAGGGGCTAGGGTTAGGAATAGGGTTAGGGTTAGGCGCAATATCTATAGCCGGGTTCTGAAAAAAATAATACGGAGTCCAGCAATCGCGCATGCGCACATCTACAGCCGTAAGAAAATAAAGTCCATCTAGAGCGCTAGAGCGCATGCTCATTTGCTGTATCTGTAGCCACTGCGATATTTCATTGTGGTTGAAGTAAGTTTCCTTTGGCTGTAAATTCACAGGCATAATACAATGGGGATGTTTTGTTTTGAATACAATGGTAAAAAAAAAATTGTTAAAGTAAGTCAGGATTTATTAGTGATTAATCTTTTTTGTCTTTTGATTTCAATCAATATCTTCGTAATGACATATGAATGAACCATTTATCTTGGCATTGACAATGACAATAGGCCTAAATAATTAGTTATAAATTATCATATAACAAAATGCTTATTTTGATTTCCACCTGTATACAAAGTTTAAGTTATTGCTTACAGAAGCCCTTAAAAGAAGACATAATGAGTCTTCAGGAAAAATTACACTAATTATACTAATTTTTTGATGAAATTTTTTTGCTTAAAGAAATATGGGCATTTGTAATACAAATTGAATCCAGTTGTAGAACATTTTTTTTTCAAAAATTTTTATATACTATTGATGTTTTATTCTCAATTTGTAAACTTGATATAATTATAATTTTACCTATAGAATTTACTTGGTTTTATGAGGATTTAATCATATTAAACCACATTAACCTTAACATTATTAAATCTTCAGTAATAATGACAGAAATATTGCTGTAATGAACATAATTTATAATAATGAAAACTTCTCACTTGAAAAACATTTTTAATGGCTTCCTATTTTTTGAGTATATATTTGAAGTGTTAAAAAATTTTCAATTAATTGATTTTAAATTTTCAGTAATTACAATTTATCCTATAGTGTCTAAATATTCATTAGTTTCATTGGAGAAAAAATATTGTTGCTGTTGTTTCTTTTTCAATAGAGAGAAATGAGCTGGGTAAGCTCATCTTTTGGAGATTTTAGCTGTGATACTAACAGACAGTATAAATGTATCAGCTCTCCTATGCTAGGCAAGTAATTTTTTATTGTCCAGTTACTATCCAATCAGCATCAAAGTATATTTAGAAGCTCTTATTTAAGACATACATACTAAAAAAGGGATGTTTTAGCCCAAAGGCAGAAAATGTTTTTTAAATTAAAGTAGACAAGACACCTCATAATAGAGTCTAACAACCAAACCAGCCTTAATTGACTAGTGGGCCTTATTTTCTCTACTCTTATAGCATGTATTTAGGGACTATAATTTAGAAAAATCATGGTAGTTTTTATAAACCTTGCTTATTCTACTTATAAATACATAATTCTGACAAGTAAAATGGAGAATTAAACTACAGAAGAAACTATGTATTTCTAAACATATTTAATATTAGGCACTCAAAGGACATTATTAACAGATGTGAATTCTAAGAAACGAACAAGAGAGACCATTCATAGAAATCCAAGTCAGCCTCTTTTTTCCATGTCAAGGAATCCTACTAATAGCTCAGAATTGTGGTCAGAAAAGTACAAGCCAAAAATCAAGGTACATTTTGTTTTAATCCTCTGATGATTCTTTTATAACATCATTCATGTTTATGTGAAATAAGTTCAAAAATCTATGAACAGAGCTAAAATGTGATGATGCTTGGCATTAATTTTTTCAAACAGTTAACTCTACTTAGAGTCAACACTATAATTGACAAAAATACTAATTTGAATTAGGAGTTATGCTTTTTCAAAGTTGATTCATTCTGATGCTCGTACAATATGGCTAGTCACGTATCTTAATTACTGTTTGCTTATAAGAATTTAGGGGAACTATTTCAAATGGAAAAAGTAGCATTAGATTTTTTTATCTTTTTTAAATTAAATTTTTTTTACTGTTAGTATTTTTATTTTATATATTAAATTTTACATTACATTAAAAAATGTAACAATTTTTACCTTGGTGTTTAATTTTACATTAATGATTTATATCATTTAAAATTATTGATATATTTTCATTTTTTTTTTTTTAAATTATTTTATAAATTATACATGTTTTTCTTTGGATATTTTAACAGGCTGATTTAGCTGTCCACAAGAAGAAAGTAGATGATGTTGAGGACTGGCTTTTGAGTAATACTTCTAAAAATCACAAGGTAATTCCAAAATTGAGATAACATAAAAATGGAATGATTGAAATTACAGCAAATCAGAAGATACAAACAAATAAATGTATATATCGGCTAATGAGTTTTTAATTTTTGGATATCTAAGATGTTTTATTTTGATTGAAATTTTAATATTATATTAAGCTTTTTGACATCATGTAAAAAATGCTCTTGAAACCTATGCATGTTAGGAAAGATCCGAAATTAAAAATAGAAATTAATGATTGCAGATGCCTGCGATAGATCGTGTTGCTGCAAGAAAAACAAGTAAAGTTCCCTTTAGCCCCTAAGGGCTCATCAGGGCAGATGAAGTGTAGATATATTTTGTCAGTTCCTTGGCATATAAAGGGATTGTGTAGTTAGCACAACGCCCAGCCGCCTTTACTCCCCCAACTTAAAAGTCGTGTACCCATTCTAAGCTGGGTGGACTTGGGGGACTTATACCAGGACCTGAAAAAATCCAAAGGTTCTCACTTAGGTTCAAACCCTGGAGTATCCTGTTGACAGTTGAACACTTTACACAGCACGACCACCCATCCCCATAAGTCAAACAATGGCAGACAAATAATACTAAATTTACTCTTGTTAAATAATTTTTTTTTAAATCTACCAATTTTAATATTTTTAAGCCATAACCAAAATTTCACCATTTATTCCATTTTATTGTACATTCTGTTGTTAAATAGATCTATTTAGATAATTTTTAAGAAAAATACACATATATGCAATGATGAATAGATTATTGACTGTTCAGAAAATCTTGGTACTCTTGCCGATCACATAAGTTGGAGCAAGGAAATCTTTTTTTTTTTTTTTCAAATAAAGTGTGTTGTCTTAAAACTTTTTTTTTTCTAGCAGAAAGACAAGATTACACGTATCATTATAATTGATGAAGGCTCATAATGTTTGCTGATATATTGTTTGGAAATGTTTCTTTTCCTAGCAATAATTGTTCTTTTACTGTGCATGTCATGTGTTAATAAAGCAGCCAATGCAGATAGTTTTAGTGGCTTTGACATAGTATATGTATCAATGAAACATTTTACTGTTTTTCAGAATTTCTTCATAATTTTTCCACATGGCTTATTGTATTTTTATAATGCATTTATTTTTATTTTTTTTTTTTTTTTAAATTTCCACTAACAGAAAAAAGCACCAGTTTTATTGTTAACTGGACCATCAGGGTGTGGAAAGACTGTATGTTTACAGTTACTTTGTCAAGAGCTAGGTCTGAAGGTACAGGAATGGTACAGCAACTCAGAGCTGGCTGCTGATCAGTTTAACACAGAGGATGGGAATAAATCTGGTACATTTAACTTAAAAAATGTGTTGCTCTTTTCCTTATTTCTGTTTGCTTTTGTGCTATTTACCAAATCTTTTTTATGGCACATGCTTTGACAACTATTCAGACATCTTGCCACATCACTGTTCCTTTTGCTGTTTATGTCTTTCCAACAGAGTAGAGAGTCTTTCTATTTTCTTTTAATTAAACCTCTGTTCATTTATTTTTAATGACAGATTTAATAACAGTTAACATCATTTATTAGAAGAATCAAACATTTCTAGTTAAATCCATTGAAAAAATGTCATTATTATCTTTTTTTTAAATCACATTTTTAAGCCTGATGCTCTCATTATTATTTGAATACAAGTCATTCAGGCTAATAGGCTGATCTAGAGTAAACTAAAATAATTGTCATTTCTTTTTTTTGTCTCAAGAGAGATCTGCTGTTGACACATACCAAAGTCAGTCCCAGAGTTCTTTATTTCATAACTTCTTGCTGAGGGCCAACAAGTACCAGATGCTAGACTTTAGTTCTATTTCTAATACCAGGGAAAGTTTTCATCACAACAGCAGACAGGCGGGTACTGTAATTGTGGTGAAAGATATTCCAAATATTTTCCTCAGAGAGCCTTTACAGTTTCACAACATTTTACGGTAAAAGAAGACTTTTAGAATATTTTAGCTTTGAAAATAATCTATTTAAATTATTCAGTATTCATCATTAAATTTTGCAGATTTTTAATACCATTAAACTTTCTATAAAAAAAATAATTTTTAAATAGAAATCAAATAATTTATTTTAAGAAAATACCACCTAACTGGAAAAAGTCCATTAGCTGTGATAATGAGTGAATCTAACAGCAATTCAGCTGGCATTCAGAAACTCTTCCCTAGAGAACTGCAACAAGAAATTAGCATCACAAATATCTGGTAGGTATGTTTATTTGTTTTTTATCAGATGTATGCATTGTTCATCGGTTAGGTTACTTTTTTTCCATAAAGCATTATCTTTTTAAATAGTGCCTAGATAGATAGATAAAAGAAAGTTAGAAAAAAAAATTTTCTTTTCTCACAGAGTAAAAGCTTAAAATCTTGGTCTTAATTTATTTTAAATACTTTAATGTCTTTTGCATACAATAGATAATTTTTTTCATTTATCAGTCAAAATTCTTGTTATGCCGTTTATATCAAAATTTCCCAGATTATGTCTAATAGCTGATTCAAAAGTTCTTTCTGAAAGTTTTTTTTTTTTCAAGTAATAAAATTTTTTCCCTTTCTTTCTACAGCTTTAACCCGGTGGCTCCTACTATACTGACTAAGGTTTTAAACAAAGTTATTAGCAAAGAAGCTTTGCAGGTTTGTATATTGTGATTCCTTGTCATAATGCCTTTGCCTGTAATCATTCAAAAGTTGTTACAATAAATTATTAATTTTGGCTGTCATCACACTTTATCTTGTTGGTCTTTTTGTAGAACTTATGTATCTTAAAATATACACAGGCTAGTGAATATCAAACGTGTGTAAAATGTTGGGCGAATTTATAATTTTTCAGGGTTTAACTAAACAACCCAGTGCTTCAGTTATAGAGACAATTGCAATGTCTAGTGCTGGAGACTTCAGATCTGCGTTAAATGCATTACAGTTTGCTTGCAGGCTAGGTACATGTTGTTGTTTTTTTCAATATATAATGGAGTTTCTGATTCATTAAAACCACCATTTAAAAATAGAAGTAATTTTGATGTGTAAAAGTTTCTAAAATACATTTAATGTACGATATATTAAATTTCTTCGGTTTAATGGCCCTGACTTGTTTGTCTTGTTAAATATTATTAATCAATTTACAGAATATAATAAATGTGATGTCACTTTTTTTTTTTTAGATTTTATGTTTTATAATTTTTGTTTCTCTTATTTCATTCTGCCTCAGACACGTCAGACTTGACATCATTTTGTCAGTCAAGCTCCACGTCTAAAAGAAAACTGAAAGGATCAGGGCCAAAGTTAAAATCTAAAATTTCTAAGCATACAGTTGACAAGACTGGTGACACAACAGATGTGTTGGCCATTGGTGCTAAAGATAAAAGCATTTATCTCTTTCACACAGTTGGCAAAATTCTTTATTTCAAAAGTATTTTTTTCTTTTGTATCATAGTATTCTTACACATTAAGAAAAATTTTTTAAACTGACATTAGCATCAAAATGCTTGAGTAATAATCTTTACATTTCATGTTTTTAAAATCAGAATTGTTATGTTATTATTATTAAGCAATAGTTATTATTTGTGTAAAACATAGTGTTGTGCTAAATCTTACAATCCAAAGAGACAATTAAATTATTCATTCAGCTTCCCATTTTGTCAAAGTGAGCGTTGAATTGTGAGTTTTGGTCTCCCGTTTTTTATAATGATGATTAGATCGTTGATTTCTTACAAATGTTTTATAACTATGTTGCTTCCAATACAAAATATTTTACATTGTACTATAGCTGGAAATAAATTCTAGGTAGATTAAGAAAATGGGGAATAATCCCCTTCAAATGAGAAAACAATCGGAGGTTTTAGAATTAAGTTTCCTTCACAATTTTGAGTTTAAACATTGTCTGCAACTGAGTAATGAAGAGTAAACATTATTATATCCATTTAAATGCGACTTAAAATTATTTTTCAGACTTACGCTAATTATTCATCATTGCCATCTCATTTTTGTAAAACCATTATCATTGTTCTGTACTATTTTGTTTATTTCAAAAAAATTTCTCCATAGGGAGCAAGCCGAATCCTGATGAAAAAAGCCAAAGTCTTCCAATTCGTTTAAAGAATTATGAAAGAGATCCACTCTCCGTTAATCCTGAGGTGAGGCCAGGATTGTGTTGTGAACTTGTTTTCTTTACCCCCCACCCCCACCCATATTAATTTCTTCCTTCAACATCCAAGGACGTTAAAATATAGCTATCAATCCCAATAAAACTTCTCAAGTTAATTTACTTTGTATATTTACTTAATATTAATTAAGCTTTGATTAAAAGTGTTCTATTAAATTTACTATAAGAAAACCTGCAGTTGTCTATATATGTAAAAAATAGTAGTTGATTAGGCTCAACAACTACATGTTAAATGTTTGATAACAAGTGTCATAAGTGTCATTTATAAAAACCTTTGGGGTTAATTTTACTTTACTACCAGCATTTTTCTAATCACAAAAAATATTTATATAATCATAACGAACATAATTCAGATAATGGAGAACTTACTTTCTGCAATTTTTACATAACTTTTTAATATAGTTAAAAAAAAAAACCAGACATATTTGAGCTTTATAAATTTAATTACTGATAACTGTACTTCATAAGTAATGAAGCCAGACAGTATTTTAATGTAATGTCAAGACAAATTAGGAAAGTCTTAGACTGATTAGAGGGCTAGCTTAGCTGGGTTTTTTTATTGTTTTTTTTTTTTTCCTTTTGAATGTAATGTACTTCTCAATCCTAATTTTATTTTTTAAATGTTCGTTGACCTTGTTCTAATTACAGGAAATAGTGGCGCAGTCCCTTATCCCTGCTGACTTCATCAACTCATTCCTCCATGAGAACTATGTTGAGTTTATGACGAGTGTAGAAGACCTCGAGAGGGCTTCAGAGTATTTCAGTGATGCTGACTATCTGTCTGCAATTTGGACGGTTAGTGTCTCATTCAAATCTTATGTCTAAGACTAAGTTGCCATCATTACCTATAACTTGTAACCAGCCCTATTTTGTAGTCTGTACATGTGTTTAGATTACTGTCTGACACAGCCTGACTGCATGAAAAAAAAATTTTTTTTCTATTAATTTTTCACTGATGCAGGCAAGAGAAGAGTTGCAGAACTATTCTTTATCTGTAGCAACACGGGGCTATATCCATTCCAATTCTGACATTTGCTGCCACGACAGTGTGCGAACGAATCAAGGCTGGAAGCCATTACACAAGTCTCAGTGGTTCAAAGTCAGCAAACAGGTACACTGCTAGAGAAGATTTAAATCCATTTGCTACAAAACATTTTTTGTTTTCAAATAATAGCCGGGATTTTTTTTATCTGTCTTTTTTTTTAGATTTCTGAAAATCACAACTCTACCAGACAGCTATTTAGAGGTAAAAAAATATTGAAATATTTAAATATTCCTTGCTTGAACTTCAAATAAATTAGCTCAAATATCTTGTCAATCAATAAGTTTTTATTAGTGTGTAAAAACAGGATTCTGTTTTTTTTATATTTGTTTCATTCGTGCATAGGCACTTCTTTTGTTAGGATATGTTTATTTCTAAAAAAAAAAAAAATTTGTTTGTGTTTCGTCTGTCACATTGTGCTATTAGTACCACAGTTAAACCTTCAGTTTCATTTATCGAACCAAAAAGAGCTGTACATGAAGGTTTAAGCTGGGTTTTTTCTTAATCCCTTTATTATTCACAGATGTTAGATTTATCTGAAGACATCACTGTTACTTTAAAATACAAATAGAAGAAACTTACCCCTTTTTCATCTTCTTCGTTACTTAACTAAACAGTTTAAATTGTTCACTTGATAAATAACCACTAAGATGAAATATTTTGAATATCTGACAGTAAAGGACATAAATTTTATTTTTTTTTCCTTCATCAACAGGTTATCATTGGGATCCGGAAATTTTATGCACAGAGATCATTCCATATATCAGCCTTACCAATCCAACACTTCATGATACAGGTATTGGAAATAAATATAATATGTGCAACTCATTCATTTCAGCTCTTCCTTAACTAGATAGGGAAGCGGTGGCAATGTGGTAGAGCACTCGACTGATAACTGAAAGGTCTGGAGTGCCACCCCCTGTGATTGCCTGGACTTTTCTCAGGTCTGATCCATGTCTCTAAGTACACCTAGCTTACAAATGGGTACTGGTCATTGGTTGGAGTAAGCAGTGGCTTTAGAAATAGATGAACTCTATCTGTATATGCTTTTAAGAGAAACTTTACTTCTGTTTTAGTTAACTAGATAGACATCAACATTTGGACTCTTGTCTTTTATGAAGATTTGTGTGCTAAATCATTCTGCCATTTCAAATGCCAGGGACAGATGGTGGTGCAGTAAAGCGCTCGGCTGTCGACCTGAAGGTACCTGGTTTGATCTCCAGTGAGGACCAAGGAAATCTTTCAGGTCTTCGCTCAAGTTCCCTTCATGTCTACCGTGGTGCCTCCATGGCCATTACACTCCCGGCTGTGGTTGGATGAAAGAAGGGCACTACAAATCCTAAAATTTGTCCCATTTAGTTGGGCGATTTTTTTTTAGAGGGGGCGGATGGTGGTGCAGTAAAGCGCTCAACTGACAACCTGAAGGTACCTGGTTTGATCTCCGGTGAAGACCAAGGAAATCTTTCAGGTCTTGGCTCAAGTTCCCTTCATGTCTCCCGTGGTGCCTCCATGGCCATTGCTCTATTGGCTATGGTGGGGGGATGAAAGAAGGGCACCATAAAAACCGTCCCATTAGTGGTTCATAGGATCTATAGAGATTTCATCTCATCCTTACAGGGACTTCACACGCACACACCATTTCAAATGATTTCAATTTTCTAATGATGGCCATTGATATGTGTGCATCTCCCACTGTCATAGCCCAGGCATGTTTGATAAAATAAATATAAAATCAGGTTGTTATTTATTGATGCAAAATATTAAAATGTTGAGTACAAGGGTAGATTCCAAATAATAACTAAAAAAAAAAAAAACATCAGAGCTGATTCACCTGTTTCTAATAGTTGCACATTTACATTCTTAAGACATTAAGTGGCTAGCACAAAGACCCAGTCACCTTTACATCCCTAAGCACCCAAGAGAAATTCAGTCACTGTGGCTTGGGCCAGAGACCATCAGTTCAACTGCTCTGCACTCAATCTCTGGCCAGCATATCTTTTAAACAGACATCTTTTAATTATGATTTGAATTTTATAATATTAAATGACCCTTACTTACATTTAAATGCAAGAGTGTGTGAGTGACATGCATACCCCATCATACACCTTTACGTTTCGCTAAAAATTCTCTGCCCTTTTATAGTTAAGTCTAAATTTATTTCACCACATGGTTTTGTATTCACTGATTCATCACCTTAACTCTCTTTCATATATATTTTGCACGGGGTTGTTGTCCACTATATTCTATGCTAGTTAGTGCAGATTTTTCCTACTACACTTTTTGTAATCAATGCTACAGTGGTATAGTTATTATTGAATGTTTTTTTTTTATATTTTATTAAATCTTATATACATTTTTTTTTAACTTGAAATCGTAATTTTTCTTTACAGGTCAGATCAGGTTCGTACAAGAACTGACTCAGTTTGTGACCAGCAACAGTTTTACAAGGTTAGTTGCAATAAAAAATGAAATAAACTGTTGTAGAGAATTTTTCACATTTATAATTTTAATTATATGAGTGAGTGAGTGTAATCTCTGTCTAGTGCTGAAACTTGAATTATTTTATATCTCTGGGCAGACAAAAGTTAGAAAAACTGGATGAAAAAGATGTTATAACTGATGAAAATGAGATTGATATAACAGACACCTTGGAATCTCAGATACCTGTCACAAAGAGCACAAATAATGCTGCTGCTGCTCTTCAAGAAGATGGAGATAATTTACCAAGCAGCCAGTCAAGCATTCAGAGAAATATGCAGGAAGAAGAGGAAGTCGTCATTGAAGATTTTGATGATGACTAACTCACAAAGAGAGAAGTAGGAATCTCATCGTAATTTTATGCGCTGAACTTGCTTTCTGTGCAATATTTCAAAGCTTTTTTTTTGCTTCTGAGTGCACGCTGCATAGATGATAAGATGTTTCAAGGAAAACAATAAAAAAATGTATACATTTTCTGATTAAGTCATGACTTTGCTGATATGAATTAAATTGGTGAATCCTCAAAAATCATTCCTTGGAGTGGTCATGAAACTTTTTCAAAGAATGCAGAAATCTGGTCATAGCAGCTATGCACCAGTTTCACTATTTTAAAACTATAATTCAGTTACAATACTTTCCCGTAATAGATCTTGACAACTTTAATAAATCAAATCTTATTTAAATGCATTACGACATTCAGCTTGATAAGAATTGCATATTTCATGCAGTCTGCCATCGGAACAACACATTCAGTTTAAAATGTACCTATCAGTCCTGCATTGATTGATTTCATACTTTATGTATTAGTTCTTCCATTCATTGATCTCATGTATTCCTTTTCCTTTCGAAAGATAAATCTTATATAATTTTCTTAAATATCAACACAGAGTAAAGGAAAAGTTTTTATAAATAAAAAATTCAAACATTTTAAATAAAGAAAAAATCATATAATTTCATCAACATACGGGCTGTTGTCTTATAAGAAGAATCACACTTATTCAAAGTACCATGTCGTTTTCTGTTTTGTTTTTTTCTAACATTGTAATATTGTCATGGTTAGTGTCAGCAATTTAATACAGTCGAGCGTTCAAAGCTCAGAACAAAACTCTACTTGTCATTATTTATTTAAACCATGGTACATGTATTGAATTTAATATAATCAAGGAACACTATTTGAATTGCTAATGTTATTATTTGCAAGTGATTTTTTTTTAGTGATGTTTGATTAAAAAAACCTAAAAAAATTTTATTTCTTGTGGCTTCCATAATGGATTTGCTATGAGTCATCCCAGTTATAACCATCCTCTAACCGTTACTAGGTTTTTTTTATTATTATTAAATAACATTTTGAAAATGTTTCAATAGTAATGTACAAAAATAGTTCTAAAATTTTCCAGGAAATAAAATAACTTAAGACTTTATTACTTCCTGGAATCATGATTGCTGTGGCTTACCACAGACTTATTTAAACCGTTAATGTATTCTGAAATGTAATGTTATTTTTACTTCAATTACAGTCAGTAAAGCTAACTTTTATTTCATTCGGACAAAAAAGCAAACTAAACATAATCCTGACAACTTATAAATGCACTAGTCAATGATGAACAAATTTTTTTTATTGAGATTGATATTGTAAAAAAAGAAATTCACATGCAAAAGTTGCAGTATCTTTATTGTTTTTTGTTTATTATTATTTATTTTTTTTTGTATTTTGACTGTCAATCTTGACATTTTTGTGTGAGTACTGTTTCAGAAATTAAAAGTATTTTACTAGAAAAGTTTTGTTTTTATTAGTGTTGAAATCATACTAAGAGTTAGACCAACAAGCAATAGGCTGTGTACTAAATTTTTTTTGTAACCCATTTGGACTTTTTTCTAGTATAGTAATCAAATTGATAATATAATTAGTGTTTTGCTTCCTTATTGGTCCAGATACTTATTGTTTTTTTTTTTTTATGGGCTTATGTAATGCCCTCTGTGGCTTATCAGAGGCTGTTAATGTGATTTTTAATTAGGTTTACCAGGCTGAGTTAACTTCTCTATACAGGGTGCATTGGGTCAGTAGAAACAGCATATTGAGGAATTGTGTGGCTAACACAACTCCCAGCCGCCTTTACTTTCCCCAATTTAATGTCCGGTACTCTAAAAGTAAAGTGGACTTGGGGGACTTCCATCTAGACCTGAAAAATACTAGGGTTGAACTCGTGACCCATCCAGTTGACAGTCGAGGACTCTACACCGCACGACCACAGTGGCTTAGCTACAAGTCAGTGTCGTAGCTCAGGAGAAAGTGGGAGGGCACTTTTTTCATTAATAAGGTGAGTACGTGGTTGTTGGTATGAGAATGGGGAGGCTTTTCATAGTTCGTCCCCGGGGGCCGGGGCAACGATATTGAACCAAGTAGGCTACAATACAAGCTCGGCACAACGATATTGAACCAAGTAGGCTACAATACAAGCTCGGCACAACGATATTGAACCAAGTAGGCTACAATACAAGCTCGGCACAACGATATTGAACCAAGTAGGCTACAATACAAGCTCGGCACAACGATATTGAACCAAGTAGGCTACAATACAAGCTTGGCACAACGATATTGAACCAATTAGGCTACAATACAAGCTTGGCACAACGATATTGAACCAAGTAGGCTACAATACAAGCTTGGCACAACGATATTGAACCAAGTAGGCTACAATACAAGCTTGGCACAACGATATTGAACCAAGTAGGCTACAATACAAGCTTGGCACAACGATATTGAACCAAGTAGGCTACAATACAAGCTTGGCACAACGATATTGAACCAATTAGGCTACAATACAAGCTTAAGACAACGCTATTGAACCAATTAGGCTACAATACAAACTCGGCACAACAATATTGAACCAATTAGGCTACAATACAAGCTCGGCACAACGATATTGAACCAATTAGGCTACAATACAAGCTTGGCACAACAATATTGAACCAATTAGGCTACAATACAAGCTTATGATTTTTTTAAAATCTAGTAGCATGCCTTAAAAACAACAACAGCCTTGTATTTACATATATCATCATGTTCATTTTATTAGTTTAACTTAGAATAATTTAGCACAGAATAAAATTGCTTCAAACAATGGTTTAGTTAATGATCGAAGAAAAAATTGATCTAGTTTGTGGATGCATCAACCTAAAACCGATCAGATGCTTTTTTTTTTTTTAAACAACCCAGTAAAGACACTTGAAACGTAAGTAGATAGTTTTACACTATTATTTATATTGTATAGAACGAAAATTGGGAATTCCCAGAATTAATTATTCATTCCTTAATTGAATCTTATTTCTTCCCCCCCCCCCCACCAGAAAGAAAGGCAGGGGCCGTTAGGCGCGATCGATTAGGCCTGTGGCCCCCCCCCCCTTTCCCTTTAAATACGCATTTGGTTGTATTCAAACTGCATTGTAGAACTTAATATAACAGCTCAACAAAAAAGAGCAATTAGATATACTTAGTTAAAACTAAAATTTAAGCGACTATTGCAGAGTACTGTCATTTTCCTAAAACATATATTTCAATGTATGGTTTACGTCCACAAATACACAAAGTGTGGTCTACGTCCCTTTAGATGTGCACCCCAGTATACTGTCATAAAGCCTTGATCTCATTGGCCACTTCTGAAATGATAAAATGATAATGTGCCAATGTAAAGTATGTATATAGCCTATATATACAGAGTAAAATGTACAATTAGATGAGAGGATGGGCGGTGGTGATTATTTTCTAACATTTGAAATTTCTTTTATCACAACTAGAATTTATTTATATCCATAATACAGAATACGCGTGGCAGTCAACTCTTTTTATAGTACTAATTGACATTCATTAATATTTGTTGCGTGTAAAGTGAAAAAATGGAAAGCAGCAGAGGTACCAAGCAGAGACGTTCTTTAGTTGTTGGAGGCTCCAAGCAGAGACGTTCTTTAGTTGTTGGAGGCTCCAAGCAGAGACGTTCTTTAGTTGTAGGAGGCTCCAAGCAGAGACGTTCTTTAGTTGTTGGAGGCTCCAAGCAGAGACTAAGAGACAACATTCGGGGGGTTTAGTTAAAATACCATGTTGAGGTCATTAAGCGTAATTTTCGATAGGATTTAGTTCTGTATAGTGGTCCCAGGCCAGTGTTTCCCAAACTTTCGTCATCTGTGTACCCCCTGTTTCATTTTCTTATTACTGAGCAAATCTAGTAAAAAAAAAAAAATCATAATTTTTTTGTTTACGGTCAGGGTTTCCCTTAATTTTTACTTTAGCCTTGCATGTTTGCCCAAATGTTCTCAGCCCGGTGCAGCGTATAACCAAACACCCCACCCCCACCACCCAATCGGGCCAAACTCTCCACCCGTATCCCCCTGAGGGGTACGCATACCACATGTTGGGAAACACTGCCCTGGGCGATCATTCGTTTCGCCCTATCAGTAACAACTGATGTGTACAAAGTCTGTGGTGTGTGTGTGTGTGTGTACATGAAGACAGCTATAGCCCAAAAGCGGATCTTTGTTTAGAGCAACGTCAACTAAAATGATCACTAAACCTTGTTCAACTAATTATACGATTATGTACAAAAATAAAAATAATGCGTCTCCCATCGACCACATACGCGGCCATCATGAGCCACCCGTGGAATAAGAAAAGTAAGAAAAGACCCTACCCCCCCCCCCCCCAAAAAAAAAAAAGAGTAAGAGTAAACCAAGAAACAGGTGGATGGATGAGGTCGAGAAAAGACCCTTAACGTTATCGCAGTGATATAGTGAAGGGTGTGTGTGTGAAGACCTGAAAAATTTTCCTTGGTCCTCACAGGAGATCGAACCAGGTACCTTCAGGTCGACAGTCGAGCGCTTTACCACACGACCATCCGTCCCACTCATAGTGAAGGATAGAGGCGATGCATCGGAGAAAGTGGAAAGCAAGAGTGCATACATAACCTGAGGCCACATAAGGCCGTAGAAGAAGTAAATGGCCGTGACAAAAACAAACAACTTCCACGTGAATGTAATGATTTAAATCAAATCTGGCAACGGCCTTGACTAGGAAAAAAAGGGTTTTTGAGGTTGCTGAGGGTTTTAAAAAATGTGCACACTTAAAAGTAAAGGTGTGAGACATGGACACTTCTAGCAGCCACGACAAAGCAAACTACAGGCATTCGAAAATAAATGCTTGAGGCAAATCCTTCGAATCCTTCCTACCTATAGCGCAAGACCAATGAGTATGTCTGGGTAAGAATATCCTCCAATCGCGGGCCCTCAGGAAACGATTATGGAAACAATCAAGCGACGTAAGAGGGCATGGTTCGGACATGTGTCAAGACAAGATAGCCTGTCAAGACATGATAGCCTGTCAAGACATGATAGCCTGTCAAGACATGGTAGCCTGTCAAGGCATGATAGCCTGTCAAGACATGATAGCCTGTCAAGACATGATATCCTGTCAAGACATGATAGCCTGTCAAGACATGATAGCCTGTCAAGACATGGTAGCCTGTCAAGACATGGTAGCCTGTCAAGACATGGTAGCCTGTCAAGACATGATAGCCTGCCAAAAATATCTCGATACGGAGGTGTCCATTCGTTCCACCAACGACCACATCGGTTAAGTGCATGATGATGATGAGGATGATGATGATGATGATAGTAAAGGATTTATGTCCACATAGCAAGATTGGTGGATTGGGAGGGGAGGGGTTAATATTGATTACTTTACCTTTACTGGACGCAAAATTTCAATTGCACCGTTACATATCCGTCCTCTGGTATGACCATCGTGATTCACAGATTTCCAGGATTCTCTGTGGCTATTTATTGAACCTGTTAGAACAGGATAGTCCAACTGATGTCCGTATGATTGTTTTACGACTAAATTCCTATCCGCGGTCATTTTTTGCACGTGGCCGCCGCAGCAGTCTGGGTTTGGTATCGATACCTTCACTCCATCGGTAGAGTCGATCCCTGGCGCATGGACGCTGTAGCACACCGGGTACCGCCTGGAGGGTCGACAGGTAATCTGGCGGCAAACGATCGGCCCACCGTTCTGCTGGACCCTGTGATGGCCAAGGAGGCAGCTCGGGTTTCTGGTCAAGGCTGTGCCGCTCGCGCCAGTGGTCCCCATGTTTTCGTGGTCGATGTGTTCTTGCCTCTCTAGGGTCTTGGTCAGGTGGTAGATGTATGTCGTGGCTAGAACCAGGACATCCAGCTTGGACAGTTTGGTATTTGGTGGGACGGCCTGGGTAAAGAAAAGAGGTCACGAGGTCAGCTAAAAAAACAACTAAACTTGATGATTTACTTATGGGTTTACCATACGGTTGCCATGTTTTCTACATAAGCCTTAGGGACCGTTAACCAGGGCCGCTTTATCATATAGGCACAGTAGGCACTGTGCCTAGGGCCTACGGACTTTTCAAGGGCCTACGAAACCCAGAATGGCAAATAAGTGTCGGTGCATTCTTGAAAAAAAAATAATTAAAAAATGAAATCGGGGAGGGCCTACGACTTTGAAAGTGCCTAGGGCCTACGATGACCTTAAAACGGCCCTGCCGTTAACATATTACGTAACACGTTTGGGGGATTGGAGTGGCGAAGTGTTACACTCACTGATAAAGATTCGTAAAAAAATCCTTCCGCGGGAGGTAAAAATCAAGTCAAAAAGCTTTACGTAATAAATGAATAGCTTTTTGAAGTAGTTTGCTAGGCACTCTATTTTTATTTTTTAACGTTGGGCAATCTATTTTTTAAAAAGTGGAAACGGCTGATATCGGTGGAGCTTTGTTGAAGTCGAACATACCAATAACTGGGAAGTCTTCGTTCCCTTTGGGCCCATGAAAGACGAATTCCTTTCGTCAAGTCATTTTATAACGGATATGGATAGTATAGCTATGAGCCTCAATGGCTCAGGTACCCCATAAGTGGTCAGGTTGCCCCCCCCCATCCCGGCTCCGTTTCATCGATCCGGATCATATTTCATTTCATATTTTGCAAGTGATTGTATAAAGTGAAATACATTTTTAGCTGTAACTTATAAGAAGCGGCACACCTTGGATTTTTTCATGGTGTATGTATGATAAGCCGGAAGGGGGTGGGGGGTGGGACAAGCTCATTGAGTCACGGGTCCTATTGAGTCAAGGGCCCTATTGAGTCACGGGCCCTATTGAGCCACGGACCCTATTGAGCCACGGGCTCTATTGAGCCACGGGCCCTATTGAGTCACGGGCCCTATTGAGTCACGGGCCCTATTGAGTCACGGGCCCTATTGAATCACTGGCTCTATTGAATCACGGGCCCTATTGAATCACTGGCCCTATTTAGTCACGGGCCCTATTCAGTTCGTAAATTTGACCGGCAGATGGACGGAGTATTGACATGAACGAATACAAATTAAAGTGGAACGTCAGAACATATAAGTCTAATGCTGTACTATACTCTGAAACAAGTCTGAACTTATAAGTCTAATGCTGTACTATACTCAGAAACAAACGGCGATTTGCCGGCCGGATTAATCAGTCCGGCGTTTCAGATTGTGGCCCGCGGGCTACAGTTTGCTCATGGCTGTGCTATGCTATATTATGAAGAGTACAGTATGAAATTTAATGTATATTTTTTTTTAAATCAGCCTGAGTAAAAAAAAATATATAAGACTCGTATGTTTCAATGTAAAACTAAGTTTAACAAGATTATCTGATTGGAAAAAATATACGACTTTGTACGGTTTAATGTAAAAATAAGTTTAACAGCAGAAAGGAGATATCTGATTGAATACCTTTAAGATCATTACTTACTGGCAGTGACCGTTGAAGTTCCAAGAAGGCTGACCTCAGCGTCTTGACACGTGATCTCTCCCTGGCCGCATTGTTTTGTGGTTTGTGACAGCCCCTGGGGTGGTAAGGATTTGACCTATTCATAGTGGGCCCTTAAACGTAGATTGACGAAAGAAAACGGGGTGAGAAAAAATGAATTAAAACTATCAATTTATTTCGTAAGTATGAAACACTTATTATTACTGCTTACTTTTTTAAAGTTCCAGTGGCACGTTCAAATATGTTTAAGTGAATGTATGTGTGTATATGTATATTTTATCTATCTATCTGTCTATCTATCTATCTATCTATCTATCTATCTATCTATCTATCTATCTATCTATCTATCTATCTATCTATCTATCTATCTATCTATCTATCTATCTATCTATCTATCTATCTATCTATCTATCTATCTATATCTATCTATCTATCTATCTATCTATCTATCTATCTATCTATCTATCTATCTATCTATCTATCTATCTATCTATCTATCTATCTATCTATCTATCTATCTATCTATCTATCTATCTATCTATCTATCTATCTATCTATCTATCTGTCTGTCTGTCTGTCTGTCTGTCTGTCTGTCTGTCTAATCTATCTATCTATCTATCTATCTATCTATCTATCTATCTATCTATCTATCTATCTATCTATCTATCTATCTATCTATCTATCTATCTATCTATCTATCTCTCTCTCTCTCACTCTCTCTCTCTCTCTCTCTCTCTCTCTCTCTATATATATATATATATATATATATATATATATATATATTATACTCTGTCCGTCCGTCTATTCAAGTGGCATATTAAAAGATGGGAGGGGAGATGGGTATGTGAGCAGGACAGCACCCAGAAAATCAAACTGTTAGAAGGAGCGATTCTGTTGCTCTTCCCACAAAATAAAGAGACCAACTTAACTGCATCAAAAAAAAATATAAGAAATAAATTTCGAAAAGCTTTATCTCTATGTTAATTTAAGTGTAAAAAAAAAGATGTTACAAAATATAACTTGCAATTATCATAAATTAAGGGGACGGATGGTCGTGCGGTAACGCGCTCGACTGTCGATCTGAAGGTACCTGGTTCGATCTCCGGTGAGGACCAAGGAAATTTTTCAGGTCTTGGCTCAAGTTCCCGATATATCTCCCGTGGTGCCTCCATGGCCATTGCACTATCGGCTATGGTGGGGATGAAAGAAGGGCACCATAAAACCGTCCCATTAGTGGTTTATAGGATCTAAGGGATTTCATCTCATCCTTACAGGGACTTTACACATTATCATAAATTAAAGGTTTTTTTTTAATTCAATGTCCTAGGCAAAAAATACCCGTTATAGTCCTGATGACTTCTAATGAACAAAGTTGGAATAACCCAAGACGCACCAGTACCGCTGCTTGATCCACAACTTCTAATGGTCCCTCATAACCTCAACTTTGCTACTGTAACTTAATTTTCTCGGCGTGCCTTCTTTTAAGAGGCCTATAAGTTTCCTCTGCATCCAACGCCCCCAACCAATATTAAAAAATCATTTTTGTTTATGAATGCTTAACTATTAATGTGACAGTAATAATTTCTCGGAACCTACTGAAGATCAAGGGTCGAAGAGCTGCTTCCATGTTTTAAATTTAGTTTTTTTTTTTACAACAACAAAAAAAATAGAAATAAAATTATTAAAAACAAAACCACTGGCCCAATTGAAATGGCATTAAACTCAGTGTAGCCAGGGGCGCAACCGATGTACGGGTCGTGCGGGCCCGGACCCTAACAAAAATCAAGCCACTGGTTTTCGACCCTACCAAAATTTGGGGGGGGGGGGCAGACATACCAATTTTCATCTTCCCTAATATTCTGGACCCTACCAACTTCAACATACTGTTGCGACCCTTATTGTAGCTACATGATCTAAGGAAAATATTTGATATCAATTGTTGACTATACCTCGTTCGTCTGATAATAGTAATCTTTAATGATAGTGTCTATGTTTAATTCCCAGAACTGCTCTGCTTAAGGATCCGCATCTACTTTATAGGGATATTTAAGTTATCATAAAAATTGAAATTATAAAAAAAATTAAGTATCAAATTTAGCAAACATAGACCTACTTGTTGAAAGGAGCAAAAATTCAAGCAGAAAATCCAATCATCTAAAACTTGAAATCAAAATAAATATCATCAAAAGATTGTGGTGAAGTTGATTTTTAATCGATAAATTAAAATGTCACGGATCGATTCAATCTACCATGACTGTAAACAAAAGGTTCACTGTTCAGATGAACAAGCCAAACAATTACTTTTATTTGTACCCCGCGCGTTTTTTTTTATACTGGTAGTGAATTTTTTTAATGTTTTCATCAGACCTTTCTCCCCCCTCCCCACCCCTCTATCCCCCTTCCACCCCGCTCTCCCCAATCCTAACCATTCTCAATAACCAATGAAGAGTTCCAGCGGCGCGTCCTATCATGTATAGGTGAATTTATGTGTGTATATGTATATCTCTATCTATCTATCTATCTATCTATCTATCTATCTATCTATCTATCTATCTATCTATCTATCTATCTATCTATCTATCTATCTATCTATCTATCTATCTATCTATCTATCTATCTATCTGTCTGTCTGTCTGTGTATCTATTTGTCTGCCTCTCGATCTCTATCTTTGTCTGTCTTTGTCTGTCTTTATATCTTGTCTATCTGTCAGTCACTATGTCCGTCCTTCCCTCCATATGTCTGTCTGTTCATTTAACTATCTTGTCTGTCTGTCTTTTAAAAAATCGATACATATAAACAAAGTAAACATATGTAAAACCGGCGCTTAAAATACGTCACCCAGTAATCTTAGTGAGCAAATTCAGCATTGCACACACGCCCCTGCCGTTCTGTATTTCAGGAACAATAAAAAAAAAGAGAAAGAAAGGGAGATAAATTGTTGGTTTTAGTTGTCGGCTCTTTGGCGTGACATTTTGAAGAAAACAACATCTTGAGCGATTCTCCCAAAAAAGAACGCCATTTTGGCAGGCTCAGTGTTTTTCCACCTTTCCTTGCATCCATGGCTTTAGATGGCAGACGAAAGTGGAAGCAGACGAGTTGAATGTTTCTGGGGGTTGGAAATGGCGATCTAGTGCCGAGGAATGATACAGCACTTGAAACTGAAGGCTCAGCCGATCTTTGAGGTCAACAGATATTTAGGTTCTGGTAAAACTACACTGAAAGGTCATCTCCTAAGCGTTCCGTTTTATAAACTAATAAAAGAATTGTTCAACAGCATTCGCTACATTAACACACTAAATATTTACAGATACGCACACGCTCAAATTTTTATTAGCCAGATTTTTTCAAGTATATAGCTACTGTAGCCGAATCACGTGAGGGTTACTGATAAATTTTGTTGGACCAAAAAAAAAAACATAATTTTTTTTACATCTGTTCTTTGTTCCAATTTTTAACAATGTTGATTTCTTTTATTTTAATTGGCAAATTTAAACGAAAAATATCTGTAATTTGTATGTTTGACTTATAGGGCAGTGGTAGAGAGGTAAACTTTCGTTTCTGGCCCCACTCATTACTCTCGCCTAGGACCCCGTGTACTGCTAAACCCACATCCGTTCTATTTCTTCTCAATGCGACCCCCTTATTGTAATCATTGTGATTATACAGTAGTACCTCGAGTAACGAACTTAATTCAATGCTGAACTCTGTAATAAGAAACGTTCCTAGATCGAAATATTAAGATTTGAGATCAATGAAGTAGAGACAATCCATTTCAAGATGAAAGAATCTTTCCTTTTTCTTTTCAAAATTAACATCGGTCAGCAAAGGCGAATACTTCATTTAAATATTAACATCGGTCAGCAAAGAATAATTCATTTAAATATTAACATCGGCCAGCGAAGAATACTTCATTTAAATATTAAATAAATAGAAAGAAAAACAACTAAGCAAATTAAAGGTAAAAAATAAAAAAAAAATTAGTCTGTCTTTCTTACCCAAAAATAAAATAAGTATACAATTTGTTACTTTTTTTTTGCTAGTCTGAATCACTATATAGTTTCACGAGTTTCTTGTAGGATGTTTCATTGCAGTCGACTGGTAATCTTTCTGTACTAAGAAACACCATCAAAGGAAATTAGTCATCACCTCCTTTGCTGAAGAATTTTTCATGGTCTATCGCGTAAAAATGTATCATGTTTACTGTTCTTTTAGCAGGAAGTCTGTTTGGGTGATGGTTATCGATGAAGTCTTCGACGTGTGCACAATTTCTGAAAATGTCTTTAATCCTGGCAGTTGAAAACGGTCACTAGCTCTTGAACGTCCTCGGTCGACTGCTCCTCCTTTAATGTCTTTAGCTGTTCATTCTAAAGATCCACAAGCTCATATGTAGTGAGCTCTCCACTGTGGTCCTTAATCAGCTCATCTATAGTTAGCTCTCCGCTGTGGTCCTTAATCAACTCATCTGTAGTTAGCTCTCCGCTGTGGTCCTTAATCAGCTCATCTGTAGTGAGCTCTCCGCTGTGGTCCTTAATCAGCTCATCTGTAGTGAGCTTTTCGCTGTGGTCCTTAATCAGCTAATCTGTAGTTAGCTCTTCACTGTGGTCCTTAATCAGCTCATCTGTAGCACTGAGCTCTCCACTGTGGTCCTTAATCAGCTCCTCCAAGTCGTTGCCATCGACTTCAAGGCTCATATTTTTTGTACTGCGTGGCCATTGCTAGAATCGACTGTACGCGATCGTTTGTCTCCAACGTTAAATCTTGCCTTCTCTCGTCTTCGTTCGTAACCCATGAAGTCACTGTAAAAAAAAAAAAACGAAATAATGGTTTATAACCCGAATTGTTCGTTACCTGAGATGTTGTAAACCAATGTTTCACTGTATCCTTCTTTTTTAACATACATATTAGCACATACTCCTCTCATATGACGTTCATAATGGGTCTATACAAATACAATAAACTGCAGGAAAAAAAATTGACAAAAATGCACACTATTTGGATCTGTTTTATATCAATTATCTCTACTCGTTGTCAAATACTGGGATGAAGCTATGGAGGGAGCCTTTTTATTTTTTTTTTACTTAAAACTTATTTTTTTTGTAATTATCTAACTTCCCCTTTCTTTTTTAAAAGTCCTTCTTTGCTCTCAATCGTGCTCATAAATATGAAGCTGGTATAACTTGTATAGGCCAGTGGTGTTATTTTTAGAATGCAGTACAAAGTTTAGGTAAATGCTTCACATCATGAAATACATTGATCATGCCGACAAATTTAATTTAAGTAAAATATAGTTTTCGCTATCAACGTTAAAAATGGGGAAAAGAAAAGGAAATGGAACTAATGATGAGTCAGGGCAGCCGAAAAAAATGTTCAAAACTGTTCAACAAGAAAAGGAAACAGAATTTGATACCTGTCAGGAGGTAAAAGGTAAGTGACGCTAAAATACTCTCATTCCTAAATCTGTCTTAAGTTAGTCTAATCAGACAACCTAACCTAAGTACAAATTAGTATTATTATAATGTGCACTTTAGTCATTTCCAGTTCGTAGTTTTTTAACCAAATAATTAAAACTCATCTAATTTTATCTACCCTAGAAAACAAGCAATTAGAAAAACACAGAAAAAATGCAAATATTCCAAAAGGAAGCACCTAGTTCTTAGTTGTTGATAAAAGCAACTTTGACAACAAATTACAATTAAAACCATAAGCTTTATGGCCTTTTTGGCTTTTATTGAACTACTTATTCTTCCAGTTGATTTTTTTCTAAATGAAAACATTCTTTTTTTTTTACCAATCTCTTGCAGAAAATGAGAGATTTTCTTAGTTATCTTTAACTTTGATATTCTTTTAGTCACAGAGTTGAGTGCAACACATACATATTCCCACTGTTGACTGTTGTCATTTAAAGACACATTGATTAACATTCTAATGCAGGGATTTCCAAACTTTTAGCCTTTACTGGCCACATTGGATGAAAAGGAGATGTCGTGGGCAGCACATTAAAAACTTATGAATAGCTTCAGCTGTTTAAGCAAAAAGACACAAAGAAATTAGATTTTACAGATTTTTTTATTATAAAAGTAAAAGAAAAACAACAGATAAATAAAACTGAAATGTTGTTTTCAAGTAATTACTACTTTAACATTCTACTTCAGAAAATTAATTATGTCCTTATTGTCAGCATTAAAGATCTGGAAAATTTCTTGATTGAACTTCTCAGCACTCATGAAATTTATTCAAACCAGAAATGTGTGAATGATATGGTTGTTGTAATTCTAATTTTGCTTCTCATGGAGCTTGACTTTGTAACCGTTGGTAGTAGTTTTAGACTGTAGTTATTCAAAAATGCTGTTTGTGAGCTGAACGGTTAATGGTCCCCAGGTGTTCATTGTATTAAGAAATTATACTCTTGTTAATATACATTTTTTTTTGTTGTAATTGTTTTTTAATTATTCATTATTAAAATACTTACACCTGTAATAAAAATAATTTAAGATTTAGCGGCCAAAATTTATTTATTAAATTATCTTTCAGAAATAAAAGTAGAGACTTTTGCAGAGAATCGGGCATTAGAAATTCAGGCGCTTACAGAAGTTGTGAAAGAAGTTGGTGGAAATCATATGGCTTTTCAGAAACTCCCTCGAAATATGAGGCGACGAGCCATGAGCCATAATTTGAAAAGAGTTCCAAGAAGACTTCACAGCATTGTAAAAGCTGAGGTAAATTGTTTATAATAAAATTCTACATTTACTTATTCATTATAGTCAGTTCTATCAGTGATGTTAGAATTTTATCATACACTTTTATATAACATTTTAAAGATTGAAAAGACTAAAGCTCCTGCAAAGCGCCCCAGTAGAAAACACAGACGTCGACCTAAAAACCTACTGTCAGAGTATGAAAGGCGAAAACGAAGAATAGAATGGCTTGAGACACATATTTGGCATGCTAAACGTTTCAAAATGGTGGAAAAGTGGGGCTGCAAACTTGCTCATCAACCTAATGATAAAAGTGCTAGAGCTTGTTATAGATCAGCCCATAACCATTGCTTGATACAGGTAACATTGGAACTTTTTTTTTTTTTGTTTATTTGTATTCATATACTCCTTCATCATATATCCTGTTTTTTTTTATTAAAAGTTTTTGAACTTAATAGTCTACACACACACAAAATTAATTTTTACATCACGTGCAGTGATCTTTTTTTCTACATATTCATAAAGAAAATAAATTATGAGAAATGTATCTGCTGATGTCTGACATTATTAATGTAAATTGTTGTTGCATATTTATGTTTGAAAAAAAAGTTTATTGCCTGAAATTAATATTACTTTGTTTACTACTGTATTAATTTGGCATTTTAAGGACGTTTCCTTTGAGCATTACCTGGAGATCAAAGGCCCAAGGCATCAAATCATTGATGGATTATCTCACTTAACCAGTGCAAAAACAGGTTTATAAATAATGCTTACATTTTTGTCTAGATTGATTTAATTGGTTATATTATCGATAACTTGCAGGTTTTTTTTAGTTAATTTTTTGTTGCTATTTTTTCTTCTTTTTTTCATTAATTTGTAAAACTTAAAAAAAAAAATTTTCAAACTCAGTTTTTTTTAACCTAATTTTTTTTTAGGTTTAACCTTTGCTGCTAAGCTGACATCACAAGGTACAAAACAAGGACTTCAGATGATCTACTGTTATGATTCTTACCCATACAAAGCCATTGGCACTGTAACATTTTTGTGGCGGCCACAATTGGATCAGGAGATACAAACAAGCTCAACACTGTGGATATGTTGTCATAGGTCTCACTTTCAGTCAGTGTTGGATGAAGTTACAAAATGTTTTGACACTGGCATCATAAGTAGTAACTCCCTGGAAACTCATTCAGGGCTTTTGGATAAGAAAAATAGCGTAGTGGTTACTTCACTGAAAGATGAGCTGGTAAAAATCAGACTGTTTGGGCCTGCGTCCAACAGGGTGGTTGCGGAAACTCTTAAACTTTATGGCATAGTTAATTTCTTAGAGAAAGAAGGCAGTAGGTTACAGACTGCACAAGATAGAGATAATGATGCTGAAAACAATGATATAACCGTTCAAAATCAGTGGTGGAAAACTTATTTCAGATCGGAATCTGCTTTAAGCAGTGTCAAAGAGCAAACACTTGTTTGGGAGAAACTTATGAAATGCCATTCTCCTGGAGAGGCACCCCCCAACTGTGTCATTGGTTTGACTTTGAAGGATCCAAGGTTGTTGCTGCCTCCAAAGAGGTCCAAAGTATCGGTTATCAATAGTGGTGAGAATTTTTAAGGATTGAAAATAATAATAGCTGTCAAAAGTATAGATATTTAAGTATCTAGAATTGTAATACCAATTCTAAATGTATTTGATACATTAAGAATTTTAAAGCTATTTCTTTTTTTATTGTTTCTGATCATGAGTAGATGTTTGTTACACTGGGTAGCTCAGGAGGTAGAGCGCTGGCAATAATGCCAGAGGTCACAGGTTCGAATCCTGTCCCAGCTTTTGCATCTGCCATTTTCGTGTATATCTATTATTTTTAATTTAAGCTATCCCATTTGTATCCTTTTGTAGTATTTCAATTATTTTTCAACTAATGAAGTTTTAAATAATTAATAAATATGTTTAATAAAATAACATGCCGGTAATGATGATCATAAATAAAATTTAAGTGCTATGAAAATATTTAATTTTATAAATTTAGTTTATAAATCAGTACCTGAATGATTTGTTTTATTTGATGACTATTAACATGTATATATGTGTATATTTGTAGGTTGCATAGACAATTGTTTAGCATATGAAATGTTTAATACATCTGTAGCAAGTAGCCCGCTCTGGGATGTTTCTGTTAGAAGTCTGGTGAAATCTACAAAACTCACAGAGCAAAAACTAAATGAAATGAAAAGTCACAATCAGATACCAGGTAGTACATGTATTAATATCAATTTTTTTCCTTCATAGTACTATCACATAGAAGAGAACCGTTTGTTCTGTTTTCGAGTTTCTCCATTATTAAAAGTACAACATAATATAATAGAAGTGCATCAAAATATAACAAAAGTACACCACTGTAAAAATTTCTATAGTTGCTTGTTAATATCAGCTTGGTCATAATTAATGCTTTGCCTCAAGCTAGCTAGCTAATGATTTCTATTAAAGTAAATATGCACTTTACACACTTATGGCTAGAATATCCACCCATCTTACCTTTTGAGATTAGATACTCTAAATCAGATTGAGATGCTACCTGTGAAATGTGGCATCCCTGTTGCTAATTTTGAATGTGGTCCTTTCCATTTTATATTAACTAAACTTGAGTGGGTATATGAGATACAGTGCAACACAGATAGGCCTAATAACCCTTGGCTCAATCGGTGCACTCCAGTTATGAGTTTTGGGGAATAGTATCTCTTACCCCTGTACCATTGCTAGGTCTTGAGCTGAGCTCCAATTTTAAGACTGAGGAACAACCTATACTGCGTGCAGACATTTATCATAAGCACATTAGTTACATTTAGGTTAATTCTTAGGAAATTAATAGGAGTGGGGAAGTTGTACTGTATATTTCATTTTAAACTGATTTTCAAAGTTTATATGAAGGAATTACTTAGGTCATTTTTAGAGCATTTTCGAAAAAAAATGCTCTATTGTCCCCGTTTTGTCTGTCTGTCATCACCCTAGATCTCAACAACCATAAGTCCTAGAACCATGATGTATATATCATTTTGTAGGTCTTGGCCTGGCAAGAAATTACTTTTTTCCATTTCGCGATCTGACCTCTCAGAATGTAAAAGGGGGCTTGTAAAGTACCGTTTTTTACTATATAAGCTATATTAACATAGGAGCGCCCTATATCTCAGCAACCATAAGTCCTAGACCCATGATGTATATATCATTTTGTAGGTCTTGGCCTGCCATGTGTACATCAAAAGTTCATTTTGCAATAGGACCTCTGAGGGCCGGGCTTCAGGGCTCCTAAGGGGCTTATATATTATATATACACCTTGTACGTTCAATAACCCATTCATTTGGTGCGAAATACTGCAGCACGTAGTTTCACCAAGATTTATTAAGAAACTCATCAAATGAAATAGTAAGCTTGTGTTCTGAGTTTAATTGAAAGTATCAGAGCTATGCAACAATTGACGGAGTTTTCGGACGATTAAATGACTACAATTTCGAATGTTTTCAATTATGAGTCCTATTTCAGTAACCACAAACCACTTGTAGTTAGATTTAAGAGAAAATAATTTTTGTTCAAATATAAAGAAACGTCTTTATAATATCTTTTTACAGATATATGCATTACACAATTGAATTAATAAACATTTCCAAAATTTACAAATATTTACTGAAAGCTAACATACGTACTGATACATAACAAGAAAATGCGCTAACACGTCCTGTGTCCAGAATGGAACAGGCTTAATTGCTTGTTTTCTTATTCTACAAACATAGTGGGGACCTTTTAAAAATGAAATATAGTTTCAACATTTTTTGCCCCACCACTTTTTCAAAATTTCTAGACAAATTTTTTATAATGTGATATTAACAATGTCAAGACTTACATACGTCTAGACATGTTTGAACATGTAAGTTGATACTGTAATTTTTAGATGATGTTTAATTGTATTCCTTTTTTCCACTGAAATTTAAAAATTAATATTTCTAAATAAAACACCAAAACAACAGATTCGATTGAGTTAGGATATTTAGCCTGAAAGCTTATTTTTCAGTATATTTTGTTTTCTTAATAAATCTTTGTTGATGTTTCAGGTTCACCACTGGAACTAGGTGAAATGGAATCGGCTATCCCAGTTATTCTTGTTCAACGACCCGGCACAGACTCTAGGCTGTTTACGTCAGTCGCACCCAATGGATTCGCATGTGGTTGGGATTTGATTTTACCCTCCGGTTGGGCTATGGCATTCTGGGTAGCCTTGGTGTACAGAGGAGCCCGGGTGGGCGGGCTGAAAGAGGCACACAGCTTAGCCCTGCTAGGGGGGATGTTATCAGCACCTGTGGATTATCCAGACACTGCCGCCGGTACTAAGGAGCTGATGAGCCAGTCCGCAGAGCTGGAGCTGAAATACAACCGCAGACCGCCAGCCAAGAGGCCCAATTACATAAAACTCGGCATACCATCTCCCTTCTCTTTTCAGTTTGAGAAACTTGTTCAAGATTGGAAGGAAAATTTGAAACCGCTGTGCTCTGCAATGCCTGATGCCTCACAGTATTTTGTTTTGAGGGATAGAAAAAATCTCCAAGCCCTCAATCTGGCATTAACAGACACAAAGACATTTCTTAAAAATGCTGGGAAACTGAACCGCTCTAAGGGCAAAGCAACATCGTCTGGTGATGACTTCCTAAAGGCTTTTTTAAGCATCACAGGGTCTAGCACATTGGATGTGTTTTCCAATGCCATAGTGGCAGTAAGTCTTAAAACATTGCACAGAGGTGTGCCTGCGGTGAATGGCCACATCTGCCTTCCCACCAAGGATGACCTGAAAGAACTTAGTAAAAACAAAAACTATGGTGGACCAATGGAGAAGAAGCACAAGGATCCTTTCAAGGGAGAAAGAAAAAAAGAAAAAAAAGAGAGAATAAAGCTGAAGAAAAAGCTAAAGAGGGAAAAACATCTAAAAAAGAAACGCAATGAACGGTTATCTGTGAATTCTTATTTAGCTTCAGCAGGGGGTGGCCCAGAAGGCATAGCTTCTGAAATTGAAAATCAACTCAAGTCAAAAAATGCAGCCATAGATACCACAAAGTTGATTTATACTTCAAACAGCATTACTTTAAATCCACCTTCAGACCGTGTCAAAGAATCTGACCAGCCAGGTCTCATACAAAGAACAAATGGTAATGAGAAAGCGCCATCTTCCAATCGTGCAAGTGCACCACTTATCAAACCTGCATCGTCTGAGGCCAGCCTAGTCATGGTCACATCTCGGTCAATTATTGGCTTTGTCTGTAATGGAGATTTCGATCTGGCCATCGGTCAGGGGACGGGCACAGGCTTCTGCTCAGTGCTGGCTCTGCTCAAGTTAGTAGAGAGTCAGCTACAGTGTCGGCACAGCCATGTTCTGGTCAGGAACCCAACCTCTTTACAGTACAGATTCGCCTCTGTGTCTCTCATTTTATAAAAACTGCTCATTGTGTTCTAATGTTAAACAAATACATTTTTTCAGAATAAATAACAAGAAAAATTTTAAATGTTATTAAACATTTTTGTTCATCTTGTTTCTTCATTAATTAATTGCTGTAAGACCCTGCCATGCATCCCCCCATTAAGAAACTCCATTGAAATACAGGCCTGAGCCAGTGTACCATTTACTTTTCTGTTTAATTGGTGTCTTTGTTTTTATTATGGTTCTTCAGAGAATTAAAAAGAAGATGAAATCAAATTACTATTTTGAGTACTCTTCTTGCATTTTCTCATCCATTCCAATGTCTCATTTGATCGAGGCTTTAAGTCCAAATTTGATTGTTTTTGGCAATTAAAAATAGATCAAGGCTTTTAAGTGAAAGTTTAGAATATACTGCAATGAGATTTATATTACATTTTAAACCTTTTTCCTTTCTCATCTCGTCACATGTGTATAAAATATATATATATATAATACAAGATACAACTTTCTGGTCAATGCTAGCCAGCCCATTACATGTTAAAAGTCTGATTGTTAGTCCTTGGACTAATGAAGTAGAAGGACCCAATCCAGTTTGCCACAGAAAACGAGCAGGTAATGAACTAAACCAGTGATTCTCAAAGTTGTATCGCGACAGCTCATAATGTAACTGCCGTTCTTATAGGCAGGCATTTAAGTCGACCACCTAGCCCCCTTCCCCCCCCCCCCCACACACACTACCAAATGTCCCATTCGAATGCAATTCTAATTCAAATATGATGCCAAAAGGGGTCACCAATATCTCAAAGTCTCTGCTAGAACCCCGATAAAACCCCCAATTACGGCTCTGCTAATTTAATATAGGTTGACAAGCATTTCAACAATTCCTAAATGGAGAGTAGTTGCGCGAATGCGCCTACTTTCTTCTTTGTATTTGTGCCTTCAAAGGTTGGTTGAGATGTAAAGAACATTTTTTTAGTCGTAATTACCAAGAAAAACAAGATGATCTATTATTTTACCATCTCTTGAGCAAAAGTCGATGTTCATCTTCTATAACCCCCTCACTACTACCACCACAGGTTAAGTGGGACCCTAGCAGTTTTCTTAGTGGGTTGCGAATTGTAAATGCTTGAGCATGCTGGAGCATAGGCCTACGCATTTTCTACATTAGGCACTTCACTTTTATGGCTTGGGACCACAGAAAGCAAACGATGGTCCAGTTATGTGTTCAACTGACACCGAGTGATAACTAGGGATAAGTTGAACATGCCTGGAAGGAGGGGGCAGACGGTACATTACTCAGGGGGTGTCCGACACTTAGATGGGCCCACAAAAGTCACAACATTCCTCGCTAATTCTTTTTAAAAAAATCAAATTCAAATGTTTAAAATCAATATTTGTTTCACAGGTGCATCTAGTAGCCTAACGTGTCAAGATCCTTATACCAGTTATAGCTGGATAGATTTATTATTATTAGGTTATAATGAATGCCAGAGACCCTCCCCCACCTCCCATCCCAAGTGGAGACATGCCAGGAAATTCCACAATTGTAATGAATGGGCAACCATTGTATGTTGGGTCATGAGGACCATCGCTCTGCCGTACAACATACAAATTATAGTTGAAGAATACAAAAAAGTATCATCAATAAATGATTTATATTTCCTACGATCAAAATCAGTTGTTTATTTATTATTTTACCCATAAAGCAGCATTTGTTAGATTTTTACCTAAAATGTTTTCCTCACGAGGTTCTTGTCTCTGAAATACATTAACATAAACATTATTAAAAAGAAAACAAGTAACAACGTTTGAACGAGTGAATCGTGAGTGATACAATGTAAATCACTCACTATAATGGCAGGTATCTTTACATCCATACGATGTCCCAACATTTATTGAGATTTAAATATCACATGAGCATGATGTGCTCCAATAACACAATATAAGGAACACGGAAGACGCCAAGAGCATTCGTCGTGGTTCCTTTGCGTGAGAAAAAAAATTCGCTAAAAAAATAAATTTTAATCAATAAATAAAGTCTAATTATTAAAAGATAGATTACTAGCTGCAAATAGATGAGAAATGTAAACAATAGTCAATCTATTTATTGTATATTTTTAAAACTTTATCTAAACGAACTACATAAACTTTAAATATGCCCGAAATCCGATTAAAAGCGAACAAACTATTAGTTATGGGCCTTTATGATCTATCATCATCACCTAACCCTTAACCGATGAGGTCGTTTGGGGAATGCATGGTCACCTCAAATGACATATTTCTACAATCTATATAGTTGCCTATCCTGTACGACTGTCTTTAGTTCATTCATTGGTAGCCATGTACCTTCTTTTATATTGTTAGACGAACATTTCCGCTGGCGCCCTCTGCAACGGTCTCCTTCTACAGTTCCTTGGATAATAGTTTTTGGCAGGCCATCATGCCTAGACACATGTCCAAACCATGACATCTTACGTCGCTAGATTGATGCCATAATCTTTTCATGAGGGCCCGCAAATGAGGATATTCTTTCCCAGATAACTCATTGGTCCTGCGTTCTAGATGAGAAATTCGAAGGATTTTCCTCTTGCATTTATTTTCGAATGCATGTAACTTGCTTGTCGTGACTTGTAGAAGTGTCAATGTCTCACACCCATACAGGGCAATAGTTATAACTATGAGGCAGCACTCACACCCATACAGGGCAATAGCTATAACTATGAGGCAGCACTCACACCCATACAGGGCAATAGCTATAACTATGAGGCAGCACTCACACCCATACAGGGCAATAGCTATAACTATGAGGCAGCACTCACACCCATACAGGGCAATACTTATAACTATGAGGCAGCACTCACACCCATACAGGGCAATAGTTATAACTATGAGGCAGCACTCACACCCATACAGGGCAATAGCTATAACTATGAGGCAGCACTCACACCCATACAGGGCATTAGCTATAACTATGAGGCAGCACTCACACCCATACAGGGCAATAGCTATAACTATGAGGCAGCACTCACACCCATACAGGGCAATAGTTATAACTATGAGGCAGCACTCACACCCATACAGGGCAATAGCTATAACTATGAGGCAGCACTCACACCCATACAGGGCAATAGCTATAACTATGAGGCAGCACTCACACCCATACAGGGCAATAGCTATAACTATGAGGCAGCATTCACACCCATACAGGGCAATAGCTATAACTATGAGGCAGCACTCACACCCATACAAGGAAATAGTTATAACTATGAGCCAGCGAATCCCCGCTTAGGACAATAGAATCTTTTTTTTTTTAAAAAAAGATCATCTGGCGTGCAAATAGCCAACCTCACTAGAAGACAAGCTCCAGCCCATAAATAACTTTTTGCAGCATATCATCAGCCAGAAAACCCGCCTACACGAACTGTTTAGGTTATATACTGCTCTACATCATGCAATATTTTATACCAGTTGTCAGCAGGATGTTAAACCTGTCGGACAAAATTTTATCTAGGTTTAAACTCCATGAACCTGGTTTTTTTCCCCCTTGTTCAGGGGTGGATACATTAATAGAGTCGTGGGCCACAAACGGGTTCTTATATTTGACCGGTTGGCCGGACCAAGAGTGGATGAATGAAGTATTGACACAAACTAATGAAAACTTAAGGACAACGTTATGACATTATAGGCTAGTGCTGTGCTTCCCTCAGACACGATTGGCAGGTTGGCTTAAACAGGCTGGCGGGCCAAAGTTTTCCCATTGCTGCCCTAGTTTTTATTTAGTTTTGATTTATGGCATAGAGAATAATAGTTGATTTTTGTACTGATTGTACTGTCAAGTTTGCTTTTTTTTTTTAACATCATTGTCATGCTATGTAATTGACGATGAACGTTATAAGTGCATACGCACCTGGCAAAGAACTTGAGTCAATTCCGTAATGTTTTATATCCTTTTCAGCGTCGAGTTTGATTCAAATTCAGTTCACTGTGATAAATCAGCACAAATATACTCTGTTTTTAGTCGAAATCTCTGTCAAGTAACTGACAGCCATAATAAAATACTTTCCGACATGAAGGATTGAAGCCCTATTTACTATTTAACGTAAAAACTCTGTGCAGATTCATTTCCTATTTATGATATTCAGATTTAGAATTTTTTTCAGAGAGACTGAAAGCTATGATTGTTCTACCATGGGAAGCGACAAGCCTTCTGGCGGTGTTTGTCATTCTTATAGCAGGTGATATTTAAAAATATAATAATATTCAAGATACTAGCTGTACCCTGCTAAACCTTTGCATAGAGTTTTATTCCATTAGGTTTGATTGGTAGGCTAGGTTATTTTTGGTTTCGGACAGATCCGATTTATTTAATGATTTTTATTACTATTGTCTACGTTTGGCGATTTTAAACTGGAATACTGTTGTATTAATTCTTTACTTTCGATTTAACGCAGAACCCAAACCGCTATTATTTATATAGATGGCATCATTACTGGAGATGCACCACAGAATATTACTAATGGGGGTGTTGAATGCTCGACTGTCGTCCTTAAGGTCCCTGTTTTGTATAGGTTTTGTATAGGTTTTTTGTTAGAATCTTCCAAGTTCATTCATATTGAAAAATGTAGAACGGACATCAGTTAGGGAAGCAAAGGCGAGCGGGCATTGTCATAGCCACACAATCCCCTGAGTACCAATGCTACAGACATAATGTAGCATAAATCTTACGTTTAATCTCTCACAATAAACTTTACACGTATTTTTATTAAGATATCATCATGAAGTAAAGTTCCATTAACCCTAACGGGCCATTGGGGTAGGTGAAGCGTAGAGTTCATTTGTTTCCTTTACCTCGGCATATGAAGGATATTGTGTGGTTAGCACAACTCCCAGCCGCCTTTACTTCCCCAACTTAAGTCAGGTACCCATTTAAAGCTGTGTGGACTTATGGGACATGTTTGAAATAAATTTCGCCTGAGAAAATTCCCTTGGCTCTCACAGAGGGTCGAACTCTCAGGTCGGCCTTCGAGTATCTTCACCACTCGGCAATCCGTCCCACTTAAGACATCATAATAAGTGATAGAATAATTGTATTAATCTTAGATTTACGGCTGTTTTCTATTGTTATTATTGCAGGTTGTGGCGAAATGTAAATAAAAACCGATCGTTTTTTTTTCATTTTTTTCTAGTGGTATCAGGGTGGGCATTCTAATGCTTTAGGCAGAGACTTGAGAGATATAAGGAGTTCTTAACTGCCTGAGTCGACCCACACAGCAAGAGGGGGGCTCTAGGCAGCTTGATAATTTAAATTTTGACGATAAAGGCTCTGGCCGTTGGTCGATTTCTTATGTGTGGTGATTTGTTGATGATACATTCATCGAATGTCATGGTGTGTGTGTAGTGATAGAATATATCTACAAGTTGCATTGTATTATTGGGAAAAAAAAAACAACAACAAATGTTTAGAAAATTAATAGTTAAAATCGAATTATTAGCTATACTCAATTCTTAGGCTAATAGCCACGATCTGCTTGATAGAGAGCCTGGGCAGGGTAATATGGAGGGATAGTTGTTGCCCGTGCAGCGGTCCCCCCCTCCCCGCGCAACTGAGGGATCCAAGGGAAAGACAAAGTCGATACGGCTTGGCTTCAGCTGCGCAGCAGGAGTTGCCGGCGTTGACAATATAAGGTCTGACCGTCTTGGGGACTCCAGCTCCGGATTTCTTTTCAGGGTTTACTCCCTTAGCCTATCCTCATAGGAGGTATGCCGCTAGGCAGCGGAGGTTTGAGTTTTCCTTCTCCTAGATGAGCTACCAACCGAGGTTGACGAGCCCCATCTGCCCGAAGAGGCTGGTTTTGAGGCGCCAGTGAACCGCCTTCGCCCCCTTCTGCTTGATACATGCTAAGTATTCCATCAAGACTGAGACTGACCATTTACTTACGTCCTCAGCGGTACCTCTATGACCATTTCTACCGACGACATGGTACGTCGTAAAAGCTGCTCTAAAAAAATCAACTATTCTAGTACTGGCTATTTTTCAGAGAGAGATAAAATATCTTTCTCATAGAGAGATAACCATCTCTTTTTCATTGAGAGATATCATGTCTTTCTCATTGAGAGATAACCATCTCTTTTTCATTGAGAGATATCATCTTTTTCTCATTGAGGGATATCATATCTTTCTCATTGAGAGATATCATCTTTTTCTCATTGAGGGATATCATATCTTTCTCATTGAGAGATATCATCTTTTTCTCATTGAGGGATATCATATCTTTCTCATTGAGAGATACCATCTCTTTCTCATAGAGAGATAACCATCTCTTTTTCATTGAGAGATATCATCTTTTTCTCATTGAGGGATATCATCTCTTTCTCATTGAGAGATACCATCTCTTTCTCATAGAGAGATATCATCTCTTTCTCATAGTGACATCCAACGGACCCTGATCTGTAGGAGAACAAAACCCGCTGGTGTCTTTCTAATGGGGTTGCATGGGGACCCGGGGCTTAAGGGGACCCAAGACAGGGGATTTATTGATTTAGTTCGTCCTCACATGAAATATATCTTCCAAGTAGTGTCCCCCCTCAACCCCAAAGTGGTTAGCCACTCTATGTGACACATACTGGCTTGAATGACATTAGGTCAGTGTTTACTTTGCATGCCTTACTCAGGACTAATTTGATCCAGCGTAAATCTTCACTCTTCACTTTTTACCATTGTGACGTTGTTTGTATTCAGTGACAGGAACATCGACAGAAAAACGCTGCCCAGTAGTACAGGTAATATTATAATTACATAGTTCTTTGACATGTGAAATGAAAAGGTTTCATTAAAAGTGTATTTAAAGTATTATTTACAGAAGTATCGCCATAAGTAATAGTTTTTTCTTCATTTAGATTTTTAAATGCATTGTCTGAAAGAAAACAATATCAAATATTTATTAGAATCTTATTTTTACAATTAATTTTAGTGGTAATGTTTTCCTAAGCATCATCGAATACTTAACTCTCAACAGACGGCTGAATGCAGGAGAAACATGAGCGTTGGAGAAGACCTTGTCAATGTGTACTCCGTCAGGTTTTGTCTTAATTTTCTATGTGACACGAAGACAGACGGTGGAGGGTGGATCATAATCCAGGTGCAACAATTATAACTTGGCCATGAAGCCATGTTCACCTATGGTGTGTGCTTTCGTGTATGTGTGTGTTGTGTGTGTGTGTGTTGAGAGACGAAGTGGTGATGAGTAACAAAACCGAGCATAATTCTTAGTGAGTTCCGAATCGCCAAAAGTTTGATAAACAACGCCTTATATTTTATGAGTAACAAAACCGAACATAATTCTTAGTGAGTTCCGAATCGCCAAAAGTTTGATAACCAATGCCTTATATTTTATGAGTAACAAAACCGAACATAATTCTTAGTGAGTTCCGAATCGCCAAAAGTTTGATAACCAATGCCTTATATTTCATACGAGTCCAGTGCGCTAGAGCTTGCAGACGGATTAGTATGAAAAAAAAATCTAGTGCTGGCCGTTGGACCTCTGCTGGACGTCTCACACCGTTCCCACATTAATTCGGTGTTTTGATTTTTTTGTATACACAGAGAAGAGTTTACCAAGACACATATTTCAATAAGACTTGGGATGAATACAAACATGGATTTGGAACAAATTGTAGCGACTACTGGCTTGGTAACAAACATATCCACATGATCACTGAAACGGTAATTAGGCTTACACAAGGAAAAATGCACAAACTCATTTATTATCGTTAATATTGATAAAACGTTATTAGTTCTAATAAAATTGTAGATATTTAGCTGTGACCGAGTGGTGTAGATACTCGACTGTCGATCTGAGAGTCATGGGTTAAATCCTAGGAGAGAAACATGGGAATTTACCCAGGTGAAATTTGTTTCAAAGCCGTCTCCCAAGTCCACCCAGCTTTAAATGGGTAGGCCTACTATACTTTAAGTTGGGGAAGTAAAGGCGGCTGGGCGTTGTGCTAACCACATAACCCCTTCATATGCCGAGGTTATAGAAACAGATGAATTCTACAATTTATCTTCCTCGATGGCCCGCTAGGGCTAAGGGAACTTTTCATTTTTTTTTGTAAACTATCAGTCTGCATACCTGTTTTGCGTTTCTATATTTATATAGGGCAGTTATGAATTAAGAATCGACATGGAGTTTCAGTCAAAGAGATTCTTCGCCCAATACGAGGACTTTTATATTGACAGCGAAGAGAAAAAGTACAGGCTACACATCCGCGGCTTCAGCGAGAACGTGTCGAATGATTTAAAGACGCACAATGACATGGATTTTAGTACAGCAGACAGAGACAATGATAGAGTGCCAAATAAGAGCTGTGCTGCAATATACATGAATGGATGGTGGCACAACGCGTGCCATGATGTAAATCTCAACGGTCACTTCCATCTATCTGGAGTAATAGGGCAGCCTGTCACCTGGGAGTCGCTGACAACTGCTACCGGCTCTTTGTCATCGGTTGAGATGAAGATACGAAGAATTACACTGGAAAACAAAAAATAACTTATCCTGGACTTCTTGGTACCCATCATCTAATCTTACTCAATTTACACACGCTGATTTCGAATATGCAAACCATTTGTCTCTATCAGCCTCCAATTTTAAGAAATCCGCAATCTTATTTTTTTTATTATAGTTATAATACTCCAATATGTATAAAAATGAAATTTTTAAACCATATATTCTCCTTTGCAGTTAATGTAAACAAATATTAAACACAAGCATGAAATCAGTTATAACTAATAAAATTATAATTATATTAAAATTATATGTAAAAAATATATTCCATTTAAAGTCAAATGCATGTGTAAAATGTTTAAAATGTTCATGGTTTGAATTTCTTGGCTGTGGACTTCCGCTTGTACTGAGTACTTGGCAAGTCGCGTTGTAGAGTCCAACAGTAGTCAGCTAACATCGCTGCACTCCACCGGCCCTGGTAGCGTGACTCCATCACAGAAATTTCCTGGTGGAAGCGTTCGCCATGTTCGTCGCTTACTGCGCCTAGGTTTTCTGGGAAGAAGTCTAGATGTGAATCGAGTAAATGAATTTTCAGAGACATATTGCATCCCAGGTGTTTGTAGGCACTAATGCATTTCTTTACAACTGTTTCATAGTCAACAGACTTCTTATTTCCAAGAAAATTGGTTACGACTGACTTGAATGCCACCCACGCATCTTTTTCAGGATGACTTAAAGTGTTTTGAAAGTCTTCATCGGCCATGATTTTTCTTATTTGTGGACCTATGAAAATACCTTCCTTGACTTTAGCATAACTGAGCTCTGGAAACTTGTGGCATAGGTATATAAATGCATTCGATTTGCTGTCTAATGCCTTGACAAAGTTCTTCATCAGTCCTAATTTTATATGAAGCGGTGGCATGAGAATTTTGTCAAGATCAACCAACGGTTGATGAAGAACGTTTTTGTTTCCTGGTTGCATTCTGTCTCTGATCGACCAATTCTTTTTTGTATAGTGATGCTTCTTATCTCGGCTGTCTCATTCGCATATGAAGCACATGTACTTCGTGTACCCTGTCTGCATTCCCATCAAAATAGTTATTACTTTTAGATCGCTGCAGATTCTCCAGTTGTACACGCGATAACGTATTGTTTCCAACAGTTCCGACATGTTTTCATATGTCTCTTTCATGTGGGCAGAATATCCAATTGGTACTGAAGCATATTTGTTTCCATTGTGCAACAATACTGCTTTTAAGCTAGTCTTTGACGAGTCAATGAACAGTCGCCAATCTTCAACAATGTGTTCGACACCAAGACTTCTCATAAGGCCGTCAACATCTGTGCAGTGGCAAATACTGCCAGTCACATCAAAGTATTGAACAAGCTGTTTATGCCTGTGACGAAAGTTTGCTGTAGCTGTACCTGGTGCAAGCAAATTAAATTCATTTAACCGTGAACCAAGAAGTTCAGCTTGGCCTTTTGTTAGCGCCAGATCTCGCACAAGGTCGCAAAGTTCAGCATAATTCATCAAATGAATTCCTTCTCCGGCAGCTTTGTAGTCAGGGTCTGAGTCATCGGCACATCATTTTCTTCATCATTCTCTTCGTCTATTAAGTATTCTACAGGCGATTGTGGTACTGGACAAATGACAGGATCGTGTGGAATTGGTTTTGAAACTGATGGAACGTTTGGGTAATTGACAGTTGTACGAGTTTTATAACAAATTCCATTGATGTTTGACAAACAAAAATAACAATCTGTGGAGTGATTGCTTTGCTCACGCCATATCATAGGAACTCCGAATGCCATGTGGTTGTTTTTCTTCGCCTTCCTCATCTAACCATGCAAGTTGCCTGAACATGTCGAACAGATGAACTGTGGTGCCCACGACTTACCACAATCCACCTTTGAGTCAAAATAAAGTTGATAAGCTTTCTTCAGTAACGGCGTGAAAGTCTTCTGATGAGACTTGTTTGTGAAAAAGCCGCACACGTAGCAAAACAGATCCGGTGAATTTACGCATCCTCTGGTCGCCATATTTTAAACAACTTGTAATTGCCACATTCACTCTCCTGTTATGAAGTCTGAAACTGCAGAAAAAAAGAACATTGCCAATATACGTATATAATTACGAGGTATGTGTGTTTGTGAACATGTGTGTACGCGCAGTCTATTCCTGTTTGGGCGCATACAAAACTTTGTTCGGCAATATCTTAATAATTTGAGCTGATAGAGCAAAATGATTTACAGATTCAAAATCAGCATGAAAAACTGATTCCGAAAACGTTAATGACATATAAGAAGTCCAACACTTGTTTTTCAGTGTTATTGTGTAAGAAGAAGAAAAAAAAATCTGAAGAGTTGGCAACACATCTAAGCTTATTAGTATTATTCTACTTACCATTAAATTAATGCTAATGAGGACAGTGTTTTTGTTTTATTTAATTTCTTTTTTTTTTCATGTTCTTATCCTTGATATTAAGCAGCTATCTAAGAATTTTTAAGTATTAAAACACGTCGTTATGAACTAAAGATATTACGTTAAAAGTTTTGAAAAAAAAAAAGCAGCTATCTAAGAATTTTTAAGTATTAAAACACGTCGTTATGAACTAAAGATATTACAACGTTAAGAGAGACGAGGCGAGCTTACGTCAGATGAAACCCTGGGCGCCAGGCCCGTAGCGTGCGGGGGGCCAGGGGCCAGGGGGGCCGGCCCCCCGTCCCCTGCGTTTTGTCTGGCCCCCCTCTGCTTATTTGCTCTACTTAGTAAAATGCATTACCTGCCCCCCCCTGCTATTGCCTGTCACCTGCTGTAGAATGCCTGGCCCCTGCTGTAGAATGCCTGGCTCCTGCTGTAGAATGCCTGGCCCCTCCAGTAGAATTTTCACGCTACGGGGTTGACTCAGCTGAGACCCAGTGCGCCGAGGAAGAACAAAATTTAACACATTGAATAAAGAGAGACTGATAACAGTTAATCTATGTGGGGGTTCCTCAAAAGTCGGGGCACAACGCGGGCGCCCAGTTCGCCCATCATTAAATCCGCCTCTGGCTACGTCTCAACTGCATATTTTCTTTTCACATTTCCTTTAAGGGCGAAACCGTTAATACTTTATAATTTTGTTTGTGAAGAATATTTTAATCTATCTAATAGACCTGAGGAGTGTTGTCTTGTTTTGATGTATTTTTATCTATCTAATAGACCTGAATATTGTTGTCTTGTTTCGATATACTTTTATCTATCTAATAGACTTGATAGTTGTTGTCTAGTTTCGAAATTTCTTTTCTATAACATGCGAGAATTCTATTATCAAAAATATTGCACAAACTAAATAAAAGCTAATAAAGATAAATGTTGTTGTTGTTATTATTATTAAATTTGGGATAAATAAACAGACAAGCAGACTGACAGGCAAACATATATTTTAACAGGATTTAACACGATAATGTATGAACTTATTATTTACTTGTAAATAACTTGTAATTAAGTTCTATTTACTGTACCAGGGTTAATAACGGAGAATAATTTTCCCATCGCTTTTAAAATGTGATTTGACTGGTGGCGTCACTATGGTTGGTGTCAACCGGTGCGGAAAATTCACGGTGTCACTCCCACCCCCCAATCAAGACTTCCACAGTGAACAACGGAACATATTGTTGTAACTTTATACATAATGACTCAAGACACGTGGGTTCAATAAATAACTACACAAGGGCTGTACCGGATTGTAATTTTTAGATCCTGCAGAATCGGAACCGGAATCGGATTCAATATTTGAATCCTGCCGGAATCGGAACAGGAACCGGATTTTACCGAATTAAATAGTAATTTTTCCATACGAAGTAGTAATAGATATAAGAATTAAAAACATAATAAAAATTTAGTTTTTCAAGTTCTAGATAGCAAAAAACGGTATCAACCATTTAGAATTAGATCTTTAGATCTTGAAGACTGTGACTAAAACCCCTTCCCCAATCTTGAGTAAAGAAAGAGAACTCTGTCAAAATAACAGGTTCTTCATTTTAAAAATTTATTTTAATACAGCCGTACCTAATTCAACTTGATTTCTATTACAATCAAACAAAGAAATGGGTAACATATATTAGAAAGTATAATAAACATTTTTATTAATAAATGAATTCCAAAAAATATATACAGATGTATACTGTGGCACCACCCGATAGCTTATTTTTCTTTAGTTTTCCATAGTGACGTCACCGAACCTCAGTGGCGCAACCACGGGGGGGCAGGGGGGCTTGAGCTCCCCCCCCCAGGCCAAATCATCAATACATAATTAATGTTATAAAGTTACAAAAAAGACTGTCAAACTGTCTTTTTTCATAATGTGAGCCCCCCCCCCCCCCCAGCATTTTTTGCTGGTTGCGCCACTGCCGAACCATGTTATTTCATTCATACTTTCCTTTAAACCATTATCTGACTATTTCCCATAAAAACGCAAATTAAAATGCATTTTAAATCTAAATCAATATCACTTTAATGTTCAATTAAAAATGTATCTTCAAGTTATTTATTTAAATATGCGAGGAATTTTATCCAAATCGTGACAAAATCCACTAAATAAAAAAATTTGCAGAAAAATAAATTATTGAACTATTTTAAAACTGTAAACACCCAAAAATAGATCGTTGTCTGCTCTTTAAAGAAGTTATCCTTTTATAGCTAAATATAGTTTATAGAAAACATAGACTCAAAAGTAGCGGAAGGTAAGGTGTCGAATTACTACCAGAGTAAATACGATTAAAATCTTCCTTTTTCAATATACTTTAATTTACATATAGAACTAAAAGCGATCGACGTTATTGTATTTTTGAAAATGCAGGAAAGAAAGAAAGGAAGTTATTTTAATTTAATTGTATAGCGCTAAATATTTCAAAATTATGTTGCGCCAAAAAAATTTCTTACACCAAAATTTCAAACAACTAAGAAATCCGGCTTAAATCCGGCACATTTAAATCGGAACCGGAATCGGAACCGAATTTATTAAAACTGCCGGAATCCGGCTTAACAGGAACCGGAATCGGATTTCGATACAGCCCTAAACTACACTAATACTTTTATTTATTGCTACAAACCCAATTAACATTAAATCTACAACTTAAACTAAGCTAATAACTAATAGATCCAGATGGAAAAAAATCACTACAGGCGAGTTGAACTTGTTACGTCCACTGAGCTATAAATTAAGTAGTGTAGAGCTCAGTGGTTAGGTCTCGGGTGACGAACTCGCTGTTCTAAAAATAACTGCCTAACTGCTGTCCTTCCACTCTGGTCACTAACTTATATCATTGAGTCCGAACGTAGATCCCCGCCGCCTACCTCAAAACCAGGTCACGTGACTGGTCTCTCGATGAATCGTCATTAGAGACGTGGGTCAGTAGAAAGAGAGTTACAACAATATTTTGTTATTTTCCAGCACTAGACCAACGATAGTCGAATACAATTGTACTGTGTGTGAAATACTTCCAATCTTTCCAAAAGTTAATGAGTTATAATGATATAAGATTAAAAAAAAAACACAACAAATTACACAATATATTTGAACGTGAACGCATTTAAGAACTGCAACAACCAGCAAAGCAAAATCAAATTATTGTTATTATGACATTAAACTTTATTTTAAATTGTTCCTTTCCTCGTCTTTAAAGCTGTCAATCACTCCATCAAAATCAATATCTTTCACCACATCACATTCAATAGATAACACAGCAGGATGAGAAAGCATTGACTGTCCCGAAGTGGATGGCAGATAATTTTTGTGTCAGTCTCAGTTTTGAAAAGCTTCTCTCACATGAAGCTACAGACAAACATATAGTGATAAACAACTGCAGGCTCACTGCGAGTTTTGGCAGAGATTTTAGGTAGGAAGTCCCAATCAGCAATGAATTTCAAAGTATCAATTACTGACCACTTGTTGGCGTTGTCAAGATCAATAACTGCTGCTTTCAAGCATAGATATATAAGACTAGATCGCTTATGGGCTATGCATAGATATATATTGTGCGGGCCATAACTTTAAAAAGAGAAGAGTACAATTCTGTATAACCTGATGACGTAGTACGCATAGAAACCTTAAGTAACCGAAATAAATAGCAGAAGACATTTTGCATTGTTTTCCTTGACAAATTTTCAAAAACTTTTTTTTTCAATTAACTTTGAATAAAATGCCTTCGTGTTGTGTACCCGGTTGTTTGATTATATTATTACTAACGTCAACTATAATCTTTTCGGACACATCAGTTGATTTTAAAAGCGCCAACCTCTAGCATGAATGGGGATTTTTTTTTTAATTAAAAGGAAGGAAATCTTTTTCGGTAAAAAATAAAGAACTGTACAGAATTGTAATCTTTTTACAGTAGGGGTCTCGAATACAACACTTTTTCGGTCTCTATTAAAAAAGCATAAGCGATCTAGTCTTATATATCTATGCTTTCAAGCGCCTTCAACTTCCAGTGGCTCCCGATTTAGTAAACGTATCCGGAGTTTTTCAGGGGTACGTGATAAATATTGCGCATGTGCGTGCAAACCGGACTGATTTTCTCGCTAATTTTGTTTCGGGGGGCTAGAGGGTTAGGGTTAGGAATAGGGTTAGGATTAGGGATTAGGGATTAGGGTTAGGGTTAGGAATAGGAATAGGAATAGGGTTAGGGTTGGGATTAGGGTTAGGGATAGGGTTAGCGCTAGGCGCAATATCTATAGCCGAAAAAAAATAATACGGAGTCCAGCAATCGCGCATGTGCACATCTACAGCCGTAAAAAAATAAAGTCCGTCTAGAGCGCTAGAGCGTATGCTCGTTTGCTGTATCCTTAGCCACTGCCGTTTCAGCTTTCGTATGTCTTTTAAAACTTCGGATAACTCATGATTTTAAAAAAATGAAAGTGGTCAAACACCTGGTCAGTGTGTGATATGTCAGGTGTGCTGTCGAGCATAATTTCAAAATATTTCGCAGTCTTTCTATCCCTTTAAGGATCTCCTTCACACGATGTGCCATGACATATATAAACTCATAGAGAGTTTCAAGTGATATATAAGATGCGGAAGCCTTTATTGTACATGCATACTGTCCTCTTTAATCTCATTAGGTGCTCTTATAACACTGAGTCACATTCAACCATCTCAAGAATTGTACTCATTTACCTAAGCTCCAGATGCTCTGCATGGTAGCACCCTGTAGTACTGCTCTGCATGGTGGCACCCTGTGCTACTACTCTGCATGGTGGCACCCTGTGATACTACTCTGCCTGGTAGCACCCTGTGATACTACTCTGCATGGTAGCACCATGTGCTACTACTCTGTATGGTGGCACCATGTGCTACTACTCTGCATGGTAGCACCCTGTGCTACTACTCATGTTTTTATTTATGATCGGTTATAAACAGTGGCGCAACCAGCAAAAAATGCTGGGGGGAGGGCTCACATATAGAAAAAAAATGCTAGGGGGGGGCTCACATATAGACAAAAGACAGTTTGACAGGCTTTTTAGTAACTTTATACAGTAAAATATGTATTGATGATTTGGTCTGGGGGGGGCGCTCAAGCCCCGCCCCCCCCCCCCTGGTTGCGCCACTGGTTATAAAACCCGACTAGACCGAGATCTTTAAGATATGAGATCTGAATTGTTAATTTTGGGGTCACCTCTTTGTTGATGTCATCCGGTGCGGCCCCGCAGCCCCTAGTGACGCCACTGAACACTATAAAAAGTGAAACAAATCAGTTTTGTAACTAGTGGTGTTTTAGTCCCAGGTCATATTTTAGTTTCAGTTTTTATTTCGTTTTTTCCGTAATAATTTTAGTTTTCGTCTAGTTTTAGTCTTGCTTCTAATTTTAGTTTTAGTTCTCGTTGACGAAAAGTCAACATTTTCGTTAACGAAGGTTTTAGTTTTAGTTTTCGTGAACGAAAGCAACACTATATTTTAGTTTCAGTTTTTATTTCGTTTTTTCTGTAATAATTTCAGTTTTCGTCTAGTTTTAGTCTTGCTGCTAATTTTAGTTTTAGTTTTAGTTTTCGTCAACGAAAACAACACTATTTGTAACAAATGTTGCACATTCTCCTACTTAGGAGATTGATATTTTCGGGTAAACACATTACAGGTATTTGCATTGTAACTACTTATTTTTGTTAAGACATCACCCGTTGGTTGCGGCGTACTATTTTAAATGTGTTCTCGTCGTTAACAAAGTGTAACAATAGGGAGAAAAAAAATATTTGGGAATGGATTTGAAATATTAGAAGGAGAAAAAAAAAGCTACACTCAAAAACAATACATTTTTGTACATTGAAAATCCTGTAATTAGTTAAGATACTAATACAAAATAATTTAAAAAAATATTATTCGTGGTTTTAAGATAAACTTAAGTTGGCAACATCTCAAACAAGAATTTTGTTTCGTATTGTTTTAAAATAAAATTATATTATTTCTATGGGACAAAAAAAAATACTAGGCCCTTATTAGCTGGGCCGGATGTACAGATTGGACGACTAGGCCGTAGCCTAGGGCACAAAATGTTGAGAAGTATACAAAAATTAAAAATTAACTTAGCAATATTTTTCATTTTTTTTTTCAAAAATGGGTGCCTCTAATTTTTTGTAAAACCGGCTTTGTTTATAAGTTAGGAGAACATACAAATGGAGGGAATCCGGTTTTTTCGGAAATATAGTTTGGCTTAGTTGGGGCCATCTCTTGCCTATTGAGCCCTACGATATAAGCGTCTTTGGTGTGCGTGTGAAGGGGATAACTTTACTGTCTGATGTCTGTCACAGGGTATTATTCCCTGTGAAAGCGCACCAAAAGGATGATCATGTTGAACGGAAGTGAGAAAAGGCGTGACGAACGAACGGTTTTTGTTGTAGAAGAAGGAATACATTTAATCATACTCCTTATCATTGTTGGAGTTGTTTCATATTTAAAATTATATTGTGATAGTGTCCCTTTACAAGAAGTTAGATAAGTTTACAATGAATAAAGACTGTGGTTAGTTGTATTAACTACTACAGCTTTTTCACAAATTTCTTATAAAAATAAAAAAAAAATTGAAACCCAATTATAAATGTAAATGTTAGCTGTGTTTTTGGAAATTATTATCGGTATTTACAAGAAAGGAAAAGAAAACATCATAAAGGAGACAAACAATGAAAAAAAAAGGACCAAACCAATGAATAAGTTATATTCAATATTTAATCGTATATATTCTCTGGTGCCAAATTTGAAATTCATCGGCAGAGTGCTACTTTTTACTCATTAACTCTTCGTATCTTCATCTCAACGGATGACAAGGTTTGGAAGTAAGTAGTTAGGTTTGCCCAGACAACAGACTGTCCGTTCTGACCAGCCAAATGAAAGTGACCGTTCAGATTGACTCTATGACAGCCTTGGTACCACCAGCCAGTGTTGTAGACCTCAGCGCAGTGCATGATTGGTTGTATATCATTCTCTCTATCTGCTGTACTAAAAGCCATGTTATTGTGTGTCATTAATTCATCCACCACGTTCCCGCTGAAGCCACTAATGTGTAGCCTGTACTTTTTCTCTTCGCTGTCAATATAAAAGTCCTCGTATTGGGCGAAATATTTATTTGACTGAAACTCCATGTCGATTCTTAATTCATAACTGCCCTATATAAGTACAAAAAGGTATGAAGACGTTTTATCAAAAGTTTACAGTAAATAGGTTACAACTAATTAATATACACCAATTAAAATAGTTTAAAAGTTGTTTTTTTTCCGATTCCATTTTTGTAATTACCGTTTCAGTGATCATGTGGATATTTTTGTTACCAAGCCAGTAGTCGCTACAAGTTATTCCAAATCCATGTTTGTATGCATCCCAAGTCTTATTGAAATATGTGTCTTGGTAAACTCTTCTCTGTGTAAATAATAATAAAAAAAAAAGAAAACTAAAAAAGTTTTGGAATAGTCATGGCTGGATTAACCATTAGGATAGGTTAATAGTCTTAGGCCCTGAACAAAATTCGGCCTTCATTTATCAGTTTATCTTACATTTGTGATATTTTTGTCACATAAGACCACTTTTTATTTTGGTAAAAAGCCTTAAGGCCCACTGTAACCTTAATTCGGATAGTAAGAGTTGATTAGTACCACTAGGACCTTGTACAGGCCCAACTTCTGGCACTGGCCGCTAGAGGGCATTTCACTTATTACGTAACACCTTAGGGGGGCGGAGGGAGGGGGATACCGAATTATGACACCCTGTGATAGGGAATGTGATACCGTGTGATAGGGAATGTGATACCGTGTGATAGGGAATGTGATACCGTGTGATAGGGAATGTGGTACCCTTTGATAGGGAATGTGGTACCCTTTGATAGGGAATGTGGTACCCTTTGATAGGGAATGTGGTACCCTTTGATAGGAATGTGGTACCCTTTGATAGGGAATGTGGTACCCTTTGATAGGGAATGTGGTACCCTTTGATAGGGAATGTGGTACCCTTTGATAGGGAATGTGGTACCCTTTGATAGGGAATGTGGTACCCTTTGATAGGGAATGTGGTACGCTGTGATAGGTAATGTGGTACGCTGTGATAGGGAATGTGGTACGCTGTGATAGGGAATGTGGTACGCTGTGATAGGGAATGTGGTACGCTGTGATAGGGAATGTGGTACGCTGTGATAGGGAATGTGGTACGCTGTGATAGGGAATGTGGTACGCTGTGATAGGGAATGTGGTACGCTGTGATAGGGAATGTGGTACGCTGTGATAGGGAATGTGGTACGCTGTGATAGGGAATGTGGTACGCTGTGATAGGGAATGTTGTACGCTGTGATAGGGAATGTGGTACGCTGTGATAGGGAATGTGGTACGCTGTGATAGGGAATGTGGTACGCTGTGACAGGTAATGCGACACTCTGTGATAGGGAATGTGGTACCATGTGATAGGGAATGTGATACCCTGTGATAGGGAATGTGGTACCCTATGATAAGGAATGCGACACACTGTGATAGGGAATGTTGTACCCTGTGATAAGGAATGTGATACCCTGCGATAGGGAATGCGACACACTGTGATAAGGAATGTGGTAGCCTGTGACAGGGAATGCGACACACTGTGATAGGGAATGTGGTACCATGTGATAGTGAATGTGATACCCTGTGATAGGGAATGTGGTACCCTATGATAAGGAATGCGACATACTGTGATAGGGAATGTGGTACCCTATGATAGGGAATGCGACACACTGTGATAGGTAATGTGGTACCCTATGATAGGGAACGCGACACAATGTGATAGGGAATGGTAAAAAAGCGTTACGTCATAATCTAATCTTGGATCGAATGGTCCCTTTGCCCAAACAAACGTACGGCTACGTATAATAACATTTAAAAGATGATTAAAATCGACTGGAGAATAAGAACTTTGTGCTGGACTTTTGTCATTATAGTTTCACCAACCGAGGAACAAAAGGCTGGCTATAGCGCTCAACGTTTGTCATTATAGTTTCACCAACCGAAGAACAAAAGGCTATAGCACTTAACGTTTGTCATTATAGTTTCACCAACCGAAGAACAAAAGGCTATAGCGCTTAACGTTTGTCATTATAGTTTCCCCACCCGAGGAACAAAAGGCTATAGCGCTTAACGTTTGTCATTATAGTTTCACCAACCGAGGAACAAAAGGCTACAGCGCTTAACGTTTGTCATTATAGTTTCACCAACCGAATAACAAAAGGCTATAGCGCTTAACGTTTGTCTTTATAGTTTCCCCAACCTAGGAACAAAAGGCTAGAGCGCTTAACGTTTGTCTTTATAGTTTCACCAACCGAGGAACCAGTGGCTAAAGCGCTTGACGTCTGTCTTTATAGTTTCAACTAGGGAGCGACCGATAATCGGATCGGTATCGGTATCGGACCGATATTGGCACTATCGGTTAATATCGGATCGGCCGATTGTTGTAGGGAACGACCGATAGTCAAACCGATATTGGCACTATGGGTTAACTATCGGACCGGCCGTTTTTTGGCTGCCGATACATTGTTTTTTTTGTTCACAACAGAAAAAAAATCAGTAAATAACCCAATTCTATAACCAGATCAGACAAGATTTTTAAAAAAAGGAAAAAAATCCCGTACACAGAAATTGTCACAAGGGGAAGGGGGGGGGAGGTAAAAATCGCCAAAAATTTGTTGACATAAATAATGGACAGCCCCTAAAAAGAAAATATCGGTATCGGTAAAAATGCTGGGGGAAAAAATCGGTATCGGACTATCGGTAAAAAGGCATATCGGTCGCTCCCTAGTTTCAACTACTATCTATCGTCCGCTGTTAAATTATTGTCAACGCAGTGTCCATTTTAACCTGAATATACAATATTTAGAAACAAAAAATGATTTTAAGTCTAAATTAAAAAAAAAAATTGAATTAAAGTTAACGATGTACCTGGATAATGATCCATCCTCCACCGTCTATCTTTGTGTCACACATAAAATTAAGACAAAACCTGGAGGAGTATATATTGGCATAGTCTTCTTTAGAATTCATGTTCCTTTTGCAATCAGCCGTCTGTTAAAGAGTTGAATATTTGATGATGCTTAGGAAACTCATACAACTAATTATAAAATTCTAATAAATATTCCATATTACTTTTTTTTAACTATATTGTTAGGTTTATAACTTTTTCAACCCAAAGGGAAACGCATACAAAGGTTTATTGTGATTTTAACAAACAATCTTTAGGATTAGTATTACCTGAATTATAGGACAAAGTCTTACATCTGAAGTTCTCGTCTCTATAATACAAGTTACAACAACGTTAGAATGTAAAAAGCTTAATGCATGTATTGAAAGGTCTGATCATATGTATTATAATCAAGTTGTGAGAATGATATGGGCTATTTGTTAAGTAGTGCCAATTACATGTTCTATTAATTTCAAATTATGGTAAAGAAGTATTTTTACATGTTTTGTTAAAACAAAGAATACTAATAAGCTTACATTTGCGGTAAAGATACGTAATAAATACAGCACGACATCCACTAATCTCAAATCAAATTATTGATTTGATACAAAGGTGATGCTACACATTTTACAAAACATTTAAATGTGTAAAACTTGTATATTAATAGTACATGTATCATGGAAGTATCAAAACTGCATGCTTAATCTTCTGGGTGTTTTTTTTTTTTGCTAATGTATAAAGTGTGCAATTTTACGTTTCACTTTTCGTGTTATTGTTGAGTACTGTCAGCGTACTCTCCCTTTTATTGTTGTGCACTGGGCTGGAAGGGGGAGGAAGGCACTTGAGGCAATCTCTCATTGATGAATGGCAGAGAAAACAAGCCACATGGCCAGACTTTTTTTTTTTCCTTTTTTTTACAGCCCAATAAGGCAAGTAAGGTCAGATTCGGAGAAAGTTTCCTCTGATTTTTAGCCATCGCATATAGAGGTGTTATGTAGCTATCATTAATGATCAGCTGATTATAATTCCCCAACTAATGACAAGTAACCCATTTTTAAAAGCTGGGTGGATTATGAATATTAAATAAGAGCTCAGACACAACACTCTATCTCTCCCAGAAAATTTACAAGTAAAAAATCAAAGAAGGTTATTTCAATGAATATAGAATGATAGAGGAAGACGTGAGACTGGTTAACTGTTAAGCAACATGTTTCTTTAAACAAGGGTTAAATAAACATGTTGTTTAACAGATAAAGTCTCACTTCTTTATCTATCATACTATATTCATTGAAATAACCTTTTTTGATTTTTTTGTTGTTTTGTTTTGTCGAAATTTCATCCTTAAAGAGATTAAGAACATTTCGTTTGGTGTTTCAATATGATTGTACAGCTTATTTCACATGTCACGCCATTGAATGTATAGTATTTAAAAAAAAGGGGGGTCACCTGATATAAGTATGATCAACGACACCAGCAGTTGAGTAGTGGTCTTCAAAGAAGCGTTCATGGCTTTGTGTCTTTCTAATGTGTATAGCTGCTAACTAGGAATACCATTAGTCTGAGGTAATGTGTACAGATGAAGAGTGTGTACATGCACAATGCGTACAACTTATATATAGCGCGACACATCATACAATATAAAAACTTGGTGTTGTCAACTATTTGCCAGGTCCCCTACTCCACCCCCCCCTCATCTACTTAAATTTAACTCAATGAACCTATAGTTTATGATCACCAGATTTTTTTATGGGTAGCCCGTGACACAAAAGTGACGTAAGGTGCGAACAGAAAATATGAATGGTGCTTCATATTATATTGACTGATAGACGTGCTATTTTTTATGTTTAAGTGTAAATAACAAACGCCTTCGGGTACACTAAAATCTGTACATTGTGGGATGTACTGTGACCCAAACTATGATTTTAACGGCATGCGCACTCCGCAAGAGCCCCGTAAAGCTTAAGTTTAACACGTGTAATTTATTTTGGCCCCAAGTTTAACACTTGTTATTTTATTTTGGCCCCAGATTAATACATGTAATTTTATTTTGGCCCGAAGTTAAATACGTGTAATTTAATTTCGTCCTTAAATTTAATACGTATAATTTTATTTTGGCTGTGTAAGTTCATATAAGGGGGCACATTATTACTTTCTGTGCCTGGAGCCTTCACTGACATTAATCCACGACTTACGTGCAGATACCCTCTGAATGTGTTTTTCGGCCGTATGGGGAGACATACCTGTAGTTCCTTCATAGGAGTAGAACTAATAGGAATTAATACCGTGGTAGAGGTGCCCCACGCCCTTGGGCGATGTGGGTTGCCAAATGTGTATAAATTGTGCAGTATAATCATTATACTCATATAGAGAGAAATAGAGAAACAGAGAGAAACAGAGAGTCAGAGAGAGAGAGACAGTGAGAGACAGAGAGAGAGAGAGAGTGTATGTGAAAGAGAGACAGAGAGAGAGAGAGAGAGAGAGAGAGAGAGAGAGTGTCTGTGAAAGAGAGAGTGAGGGAGAGAGAGAGACAGTGGCGTAGCGAGGGGGGTAATCAGAAAGGGGCGCCGAATGGTATAATTTACATATAATATATGGTTTTCGAATGCTGGGGCTCTAAAAAGGTATTGTGCCCCTGGCGCGAGTTAAGCTTGCTATGCCATATGCCACGAAAGAGAGATAGAGATAGAGAGAGAGAGAGAGAGAGAGAGAGAGAGAGAGAGAACGTCAATAACAGTGACACGCTCACATACATACAAAATACCGCAATGTGTTTTTTTTTTGTTTAGTTTGGGGTAAATTTGGCTGTCACAAATCAATAAACCAGGCAGGCAAACAGTGTCAAAGAGTGAAATATAAAAGGTGGTGAGTAATTAAAAGATATGCGTACAGTTCCAATTAAATATCTCATGACCTTGAACTCTAAAAAAAAAACTAAGCACATTATGTAACCCTTAGATCTATTGCACAAATAAGAGACAAGGGTAGTAAACAAAGTCTATTTTTAGCCGCGGAAGTTATACACACGTACGTACGCCAGGGTAGCCGATTATGTATTAGAAGAGATGCCCAGATATGTAAACAAACGATTGGTCAGTATTTCAATCAAGGGAATCGACAAGTGCACTAAAACGTTGGTTATGTCTTGGGGAAAAAGCAGTATAGTTGACTGCTCGACTAACAGCCGAAATAATTTTTCAAGGGTACGATCGATGTCCCTTAGTCCACCAAGCTGTAAAGTGTGTACATGACGTTTGATACCGTGTACTTCATCTCACCCCCCCCCAATCCCCTCGGCGATCTTTACCTGGGAATCATTATTTTAGTATGTTCTTTAACAAGCAGCTATGTACAGGCTTTACCTGGGATTCATTACTTTACTATGTTCATTGATGTAAACTAGGGCTGTACCGGATTGTAATTTTTAGATCCTGAAGGATCGGAACCGGAATCGGATTTAATATTTGAATCCTGCCGGAATCGGAACAGGAACCGGATTTTACCGAATTAAATAGTAATTTTTCCGAACAAAGTAGTAATTTCTCGCCTAACATAAAAAAGATATAAGAATGAAAAATAGAATAAAAATTTAGTTTTTAAGTTCTAGATAACAAAAAACAGTACTAACCATTTAAATCTTGAAGACTGTGACTAAAACCCCTCCCCCAATCTTGAATTAAGAAAGATAACTCTGCCAAAATAACAGTTTCTTCGTTTAAAAAATTTGTTTTAATAAAGCTGTACCTAATTTAACTTGATTTCTATTACAATCAATTTGAATCAAACAAAGAAATGGGTAACATATCTTAGAAAGTATAATAAACATGTTTATTAATAAATGAATTCCAAAATATATAGATATACTTTGGCACCACCCGATAGCTTTTTTTTTCTTTAGTTTTCCATAGTGACGTCACCGAACCGTGTTATTTCATTCATACTTTCATTTAAACCATTATCTGACTATTTCCCATAAAAAACGCAAATTAAAATGCATCTCAAATCAAAATCAATATCACATTAATGTTCAATTAAAAATGTAGTAGTAGTAGGCAAACCGTCCATCTCGAAAGATGATGGTAGCGCTCTAGGTTAGTCATCTAGTCGTGTTTTGAGAGCAGGTTCTTGAATGGCTCAGCAGACCGATCCTGGACTGACAGACTTGTCCGCAGTGGCCATGAATGAAACTGGATGGAGGATCGAGGGCCTGTTTCTGCCGTGCAATCTTCCTTCTCTGTCTTTTGGTCTCCTGCTGTTGGTTCCTTAATTGTTCACCATTAAGTTAAGGATGCCTTTGTGAACAGCCTGTCGCCACCCGTACCGGTCGTCGGCGAGCTGTTCCCAATTGTCGAGGCTGATGCCGGTCAATTTGAGGTCGCGTTTGCAGACATCCTTGAATCGCAGTTGCGGGCGACCTACGGGGCGATGCCCAGTGGCAAGCTCGCCATATAGGATGTCCTTTGGTATGCGTCCATCTTGCATTCGATGTACATGACCCAGCCAGCGTAGACGTCTTTGGCACAGAAGGAGATGTATGCTCAGTGAGCTGGCTTGTTTGAGTACGGCAGTGTTGGTGATTTTGTCCTGCCATCTGATGCCAAGGATGCATCGGAGGTGGAAGCTCTCGAGACGATTTTCCTGTTTGATATAGGTAGTCCAGGTTTCGCTGCCATATTGTAGAGTGCTGAGAACACATGCCTGGTATACCTTGAACTTGGTGTTCAGTGTCAATTAGTTGTTGGACCATACTCGTTTGCTTAGTCTGGCTGGTTGCTTTGGCAAGCCTCTTGTCGATCTCGTCATCCAGGGACAAACTGTTGGTGATGGTGGAGCCCAGGTATGTGAACTTGTCGGTGACCTCCAGAATTAAAAATGTATCTTCAAGTTATTTATCTAAATATGCGAGGAATTTTATCCAAATCGTGACAAAATCCACTAAATTAAAAAATTTGCAGAAAAATAAATTATTGAACTATTTTTTAAACTGTAAACACTCAAAAATAGATCGTTGTCTGCTCTTTAAAGAAGTTAAACTTTGATAGCTAAATATAGTTTATAGAAAACACGGAGTCAAAAGTAGCGGAAGATAAGGTGTCGTATTACTAGACCAGGGGTCGGCAACCTTTTGAGACGGAAGAGCCTAAAGTTAAAATTTACAATTTTCTCAATTTTTAAAGAGTCACTAAAATTGTTCTTCCAATATTATGGTATTTGATTAGGCCGCAATTTGACATCGAAAGAGCGCAACTTGACATAGAAAGAGCCGCATGCGGCTCGCGAGACGCAGGTTGCCGAACCCTGTACTAGACTAAATACGATTCAAATCTTCCCTTTTAAGATATTTGTACTTACATTTAGAACTAAAAGCGATCGACGTTATTGTAGTTTTAAAAAAGCAAAGGAAGTTATTGTTTTAATTTAATTGTATAGCGCTAAATATTTCAAAATTATGTTGCGCTAAAAAAAAATTCTATCAAATTTCAAACAACAAAGAAATCCGGCACATTTTAACCGGAACCGGATTTGTTAAAACTGCCGGAATCCGGCTTAACAGGAATCGGATTCCGGTACAGCCCTAATGTACACAGATGTAAAATGGTATATTTGACATACAATATTATATGGTTTTCGAATGGGGAGAGGGGAGGAGGAAAAAGGTATTGTGCCCCGGGCTCGCTACGCCACTGATGATTATATATGTATGCCTTTATCTTTTCATGGTTTATCCAGATTTGACAAGAATTTGTACTGAAAGTGAAAGGGACCTTTCTTGTCAATAGGGGTCAGTCCATACAGTTGCTTGTTCTTAAGAAAGACTGAATAAAATATTTAAATCAACATATTGTGAATGATCTCAATAAAAAAAAGAAATAAAGCTAAACATAGAAGAATGACATAAAAAAAAAACAAACAAAAAAACCCACACCAATTCATCATAGAAAATGTGCCATAGCATTTAATTCAATTTTCAGGGTAATGAAGGTTTATTTACATAATTTTATTTTGTCATTATATTTAGACATTTAAAAAAAAAATAAAAAAACAAAAAACAACCTTAAACAAAAAAAAAAATATGAAATAAACATTTTTTTAACAAAATGAACTTGAACAAAACTAAAGCTTGTTGATACCTCTAACCCATCTTGATAAAAAAAAAAAACAACAGTTTTAGAAAGTTCTACTGTTGATGCATGATCTAATACACCTTGGGGTTAGAGGGTGGCACACCTAAAATACACCAGGTAAAATGTCACATCTGCTTTATGGAGATCTAAAGGAACATGCTTTATCTTCTTTTGTATTAACAATTTTGTCGACTTTTGGTACAAATAAGAGTTGGCAAGTACACAGTCAGATCAAAACAAAAAAAAACCTATTTAGCAATGATGAAAAATGTGTCCTCTATTGGCATAAGTTATTAAAAAATCAACACTTTCAAATTCTGTTTACATTCCTCTACTAATTTTACCATTATTCATCCAACAATTTCAGGTGGGTTTTGTTCTGTAGTTAATAAATCAAATAAAGTGAAGGTCCCAATGAGAACATTAAATCATGGAAATAAAGAGGTTAATTTGTCAATATTCAACCAAGTAGAATTGAACCTGACACTTTTTTTTAGGGAAGGCAGTAAAATGCCTTGAATTATAAAGCCATGCAGTTTTCGTGGGTCTTAATAGCATTAAGCAACAAGTGGCTAGTTTGAAGAAAAATAAGCTTTATGCAAATAACAACATCCTTAGTAACTGCAAATGTCTGAAACTGAACAAAATAAATTTTTCTTTGAATTAAGATAGTCAATAATCAGCATTTTAAATTTATAGCAAATGGTAGAGTTTATGGAAATGAAAATATAATATATATTATGTTAAAAGTTTAAAACTCAGTGGCTATTCAAAAGATCTTTCACGTCACAACCAAAATCAGTGTATCAAACAATGCACCTCTAGCTCTGCTGCATTCAAGTCGATATACACTAAATGCCGTGGCTGATTTTCATTTATTTATGACTAAAAAAATTGTTGCAACAGCTTAGAGTTAATGGTAAAAAAACATTTTAGTATTCTAGCTAATAAAAAAATTGTAATAACGCAAAGAAAAAAAAATTGAAACAATTAAGGGCTGACTACTTTTAAGATGGATGTTTTAATTTTTAGAATTACATGTATATGAAAAAATTTAATTATTACTGACTTTTAAAAACATCAGAAATCTAATAGTCATTACCTTCACCTTCAAAATAAAATGAAAGAGGAACAAAAAAAAGAACATAAACTTGAGCAAAGGAGATGCATGTTTTAAAACCCTTAGTGAAATAAAAAACGTAGTAATGATATACAGTTGCCATTTGTTTTATTATCCTAATATAGATAGAGACTATTCGATGACAAATTTCAAGCAGTATAATACTTTTTATTTATCACACACGGGGGCGAGGTGTGAGTGTTGCGGGTCATAACTCTTAGAGAAAAATCGATTGAATTTTAATGCTATATACTAAGGTGTGAACAAAGATTTATAAATAGTAAGGATAACAAGCTATATGATATATATAAATGAATCTTATATATATATATATATATATTTAAACTTGTAGTCATTTTATTTTGAATGATTATGCTAACTATATTCAATAAACACAGTACCCATAAAATAGTTATTGTCTATAAAATATGACTCTGACCGGCAACACTCACGCCTCATCCTTGTATCACACCAAGTTCTTCATTCTGACAATGGAGTCGTGACTAATCATATATATAACAGGAATCTAAAATAATTAGTGGTTAAATCCGGTTACACAATAACAATTATACTAATAAATTTAAAAAAAAAAAAAAACAACAACTGATAAATAAAAATACTTCTACCTGAAAGATTTGAAATGAGTATGGTATTTACAAATGAACAATCCTGAATTCAGACTTAGTACAAAAATAGACAAAGGACCATGGAAAACAAACATGAAAAGATGAAAGAATAAAGTTAAATGATAATAAAATATCTTCTTTCTTTGAAGTGAAGTGCGGATCATACTTTTCCCATTGGTATGTGAAGCTTGCATTTTCTTTTGCATAGATATAAAGCAACAATAAATTAAATGACTAATTGCACAATATCTGACTGCCGAAAGAACCTATCTTGAAAAAAAAAAATCAGAATATCTTCAAGCCTTACAAATATGTTTAAAAAACATCTTAAAAATGGGCAATAAGATCATTCGAACCAGATAGAGAAATGTTTCATTGATAAGTACTTTAGCATGTGAAACATGAAGAACACAAGCAAAAATAAAACAACATTTTTTATACAGACTTTACAGTTAAAAACTAAATAATGAAGCATGAAGACATTTTCCTTATGGTGTTATTTTATCAATCTTTAACTAGACAGGGGAAACAACTAAAATTTTTCATCATGACCTCATAAAAAACTGTATGTATACCCCCATATGTTTTTTTTTACAAAATTTGAACCATAAGTCTTACCATTAATGTAAAATTCATATCAATCGTATTTATTTATCAATCATGAAATAATGCTTTATATGTATTACTGTAATATCCCTGTTGGAGTTATATGACTTGAATTTAACAAATACATGTATAGGATATTTTCAAAAAGTTAAAAAATATAATTGTTTCGAAATTTTTTTTTACATCATATTAAATGATGTTACCTTAAAAAAGAACAAAGTAACAAGCAAACTAAGAAAAACCAACAAAAAAAAAAACATAATAGATATTAAGGAAGATAAAGATGGAAGTAATATAAATTACCTTTGACCATATAAAATAATTTATTATATCAGTAATGAAAGGAATAGAAAACTTTAACTTTTAAAGTATAAAAGTTATGTAATTTAATTTCTTTTAAATTTTCATTACAAATAGCTAACTTATCCTTGGTTTAAAGACAGTTTAAAAAAGAAATGTATTTCAGAATTGGAAGAATTTAATACTGCTTCTATTTTTATTGGTATAACTATGAAAAGGTAGAAGTAACAAATAATCATTCATCATATCTAATTGAATCATTTGACAAACAGCTAGCTTAAATTTAAAATTGTCAGAATATAACTAAAATTCTTAGAAAAAATATACAATGAATTCATGGAGCTACACTAGTGTTTTTTAGTAAAAAAAAATTGCCTTGTATTTATCTTAATATACTTCCTGGAAGTCTTAATTAAAAAAAAAATCCTGGAATGATTAACAAAGACAGGGTCTTGTTGTCAAAGGTATAAGCTTCATCAACTCACTTTAATTTTCACTAGAGCTGCCGTAAAGCTAAAGATTAAAAAAATCATATCAGCAAGGATGAGAATACAGTCAAGTTTCAATTTCATTTTTTTTTCCTCCTCACACTGCCCCAAAGGTTTCTTGAGAGGCATAAACAATGTATAGGAATCCATCTTCATCCTTTTCTCTTTCATAGATATCAATAAGAGGTGTTGTATTACTAACCATGCTTCTGTTGTTAACCAATATGAAAAAAGCTTGAGTTGGAGACAGCTGTAATCTGCGCCTGTAAAATAAAAAAAACAACCACAAAAACATTCACAATTTTCAAACAAGAAAACGGAAAATGATATTCTATTGAATATTTTCTATTACATGATCAGGAAAAAAAAAATGAGATGTATCATAAATTGACATTGGCAGTCCTAACCCGATGGCTTATGGTGCATTGGGTAATCTGAACTGTGGCTGCTTTTCTATTCACAAAAGGAAAAATGGCCAGTTGCTTGAGCAGACAGAGATCATTAGCTTGATGTATATGGATCAAAATTTTACCATTTTTTTTAAGAGTCTACAAATGATAAATCTACAAGTGAAATTTATTTTACTATCCCTTGTATTATGCATTTCACATACATTTTTGATACTTTGTACATATTTGAAAAATAAAGTAATTACTTATTTAAATACTCGGAAATTCCACAGAAATATTAATTGGTTTTAAAAAGATATTACTGATTTTATATGTCGGGACGAGTGGTCATGTGGTAAAGCGCTCGACTGTCAACCTGAGGGTCCCTGGTTCGATCTCCGGTGAGGTCTTGGCTTAAGTCCCTGCTGCATCTCCCTTAGTGCCTCAAAGGTCATTGCACTATCGACTATGGTGGGGGTGAAAGAAGGGCACCATAAAAACTGTCCCATTAGTGGTTTATAGGATCTAGAGATTTCATCTCATCCTTACAGGGACTTCACACACACTGATTATTACAAATTATTGTACAATTATTTCTTCTTTAAGTTTCTATTCCATTTTGATAATTTATAATAATCAGTGTTTTATTTTTTCAATAAAGAATGATTAAAAAAAGTTTTCAATGATAAAATATGCATATACAGTTCTACAATAAATACATTTTTAATAATGTAACACGAAGAGGTATCAAAAAAACAGATTTCAGCAGTCCTAACTAAGCTGCTTAAGCTTTACTAACCTTTATCAAAATTAAATTTTTTTACTCTCTTAGAAAATTTTCAATAAATAATTTATCAGAACCATCACAAGGTCCATATGCAGCATTTAAAAATTATACTGACCTAATGATTTTCACAATGTCACTCATATTTAGATTATCAGGGATAAGAAATTTGCATTTGTCCATTATGGGAAGATTTTTTTCATTGCCATAGCGCTCTATAATTACCTGAAAAATCAAGACATTTTTTTGTTTTCATTATATTAAAGAAAATAAATAAATATTTGTACAGTAATATAAAAAAAAAAGGAAATATTAAGAGCACAAACAAGTAAAACAGCATTTTTAGTCACTTACTGGAATCTTGTTTGGGTGAGCGCTACGAACAGACTCAACATCTTTTTGTCTCTCAGCTAAAAAGACAAAATATATATGACTGAACAAATACTATAGTTTTAAACTTATTTTTACTATATTTCTAATTTACAAAACTAGACTATTAAAAGATAAAATGGCGGAAGTTGTTAAAACAATCTTAATGAGTTAATCATCATTAATGACTGTCATAAAATGATAAAATTAATTCATTTTGCAAAATAAAAACTGTTTTATCAAAATACATAAAATTCGAAGAGAAGGGATATTAATGAATTGCTGAACACTAAATATTGGCTAAACTTGACTTTAATACAAGATTTAGTTTCAAGTTCAAGAAATCCAGAAAATTTCTGAGAAATTTGTCTTACTCTATCTAGTTAGAACCTATTTCTACGATCCGTATAAATATTAACTGCACTTACAGAACGATTTTCTTTCTTTGAAAGACAACTTTCTTTCTTGTTGCATATCTAATCTAGAAAAATTATTATCAGTAGAGTATGAGGCACTCATTTTTGCTACGCTACGTAATAACCTTTTACTTTTGATAAGTGTTACTGTTTATTTACTATTCTGTTGTTGATATTTAACGGAAGTATTAAGATGTCACTGCTATAAATAAACCATGATGTCGTCACTGTCATAAATAACAATTCGCAAAATTATTTCTCTTTAACATAATAATGACCCGCTTTCTCTTCTAGTAAATTAGATTTATATATGGGTATTAATGTACATTTATTTATATCTTTAAAGTAATGCGATGTTTAAATCTTTTACCCATTCTACTTTTTTATGTTAATTTTTTTTAATATGTACAAAAATTGGATTATGGCTTCATCGAACAAATAGGTGCCGGATTGTCTATAATTTGTGTGCCTGAGTAAGAGCTTTCATATCAAAATGGTTAGAAAAAGACATGATTCAACATAAGGTGTCTCCTTTAAAACAACTAAAATAACATGCAATTTTTGTTTGTTTTAAATCCTCCACGTTTCGTGTTATTGGTGCATAAGAAAAGAGGATATATATAAGTAAATAAAAGTGCGAAATAAAAATAATAATAAGTGAAGCACAAGCATCAGTTTTAATTACTAATTAGTGCCCATCTAGCAATCGCATTATTCCAGGACATATGTTTTAGATAAATAAATTCTGCATTATTTTGGTTCAGATCAATTACATGTAGAAAGGCCATTCTGGCTCAATGGGACATGTGCAAATCAGAAGTCTTTGTGAACGAGTTTCAGTGTGTCACTATCACATGACATCCCCATCAGTGCTGATTTACTTCGGTTCCATCCTTGAATGACACTTAATGTCGACCGTACTGCAGAAGACATGCATGAAGATGCAAACCATGATGATGATAACCAATGCAGTGGTACAGCCATTTCATCAATACTTAAATGTTTTTCTATGTATCGTAGGTGAGAGAAGGCTTCAGGAAATGGAGGCGTTCTACTCATAGCAGCAGTTTTAAATAAAACACTCTTCACGGATGGCAAACTTTAGTCAACTTTTGTATATTGCCCTTGTGGTCCATATGTCCTGATTGTTGTTTATGATGCTTGTGAAATTAAAAAGAAAGTAATGTTAAGCAAGGCAGTGCTTCCTATTGAGATCTGGCTTTTGCCGCTCATCTTAATTAGATCGATGTCTGTATGATGTCTGTGTAATACCAACATTTTGGAAGGTAGGGACTCTTTGTATGACTGTGAGTACATTTGTAGAATTGTTTAATTGTTTTGTGTTGTTTATAAAGTATTGTTATAAATCTCTATCTATCTATCTATCTATCTATCTATCTATCTATCTATCTATCTATCTATCTATCTATCTATCTATCTATCTATCTATCTATCTATCTATCTATCTATCTATCTATCTATCTATCTATCTATCTATCTATCTATCTATCTATCTATCTATCTATCTATCTATCTATCTATCTATCTATCTATCTATCTATCTATCTATCTATCTATCTATCTATCTATCTATCTATCTATCTATCTATCTATCTATCTATCTATCTATCTATCTATCTATCTATCTATCTATCTATCTATCTATCTATCTATCTATCTATTTATCTATCTATCTATCTATCTATCTATCTATCTATCTATCTATCTATCTATCTATCTATCTATCTATCTATCTATCTATCCATCTATCTATCTATCTATCTATCTATCTATCTATCTATCTATCTATCTATCTATCTATCTATCTATCTATCTATCTATCTATCTATCTATCTATCTATCTATCTATCTATCTATCTATCTATCTATCTATCTATCTATCTATCTATCTATCCTTTATTCTCTTGTATGTTCTATTTATCGTATCAATGAGAAAATATATTCATACATTTTTTTACCCACTTCATATTTATTCTTACCATGTGCATGTGTACCTAATTAGTACAAGTGTGTATGCCATGTGTTTTTTTTTTTTGTGTTTGCACATTTGGTGGTATTGTGTTTAAAAGACCTAATTACAAATAAAAAAAAAGATAATTTTTAGAAGCCAAAAGTAACTTTGTACGCTAAATAAAGTACACAAGTGGACTTAAAAGAGCTTTTAAGCCCATCTTGACAATTTTTAGTTTTGTTTTATAAGCAGCACATATTAGAATACAAATTGTTATGAATGAAATGTGTCCCTGTAGCCCGCAAAGAGTGAGGGGAGAGCACTATAATTTTTTTTTTAAAAACGTTTTTTCACTTTACATAGCCTATCTACAGTGCTTTCCCTTTGGTTGTAGTTTTACATAAACGGGATCGAGCACAGATACACACATGCACAAAACACATACACTATCACACACAACACACACACTAGCACACACACACACACACACACACACAAACACTTGACCACTCAACCACACACATAATTAAGAATGGTTCATTTTGATTACTCTAACAAAGAATATAACAAACAATGTTGGATAGGCTAACAAGACGACATCATAGAACAGGAGTGGCAAACCTATGGCACGCATGCCACATTTGGCACGCAGAGCCTCATCAGTCGGCGTTTGACCAAAATAACACTTTGCTATAAATAATTTGTTTTTTTCTTTGAATTTTGGGCACGCAGCCCCAAAAAGTGTCTCCACCACTGGCGTAGAATCACCTCTTCCTATGGACACAATTCCAATACGGATTTCTATCCAATCTGATGTTGAAGAAATCTCGAAAGGTACTTTTTCCGAGGGCCGCCCGAATATTACTAATAGTCTCTGCCTCATTAAGTTCTACTTAAAACAGTGCTTTTTTTATTGGCTAGACGTCGCGGTGTGGCATAGTTTGATTGATGCAAACGCATTTTACAAAGAGTAATTCACTAATGTACTGACAGGAACGAGGCGTTAGTGTTTGCCGTTCATAGTCATATTTATAGAAAATGCTGTATAATGGTTCTGTGTTTATTGAATATAGTTAGCATAATCATTCATGATAAAATGACTTAAAGTTTAAATATATATAATTTTCATATATATATATATATATATATATATATATATATATATATATATATATATTCCGTATATGTTGTTAGACCAATAATTTATACAAATATATAAATCTATGTTCGTTTGTGCTTGGTATATAGCATAAAAACCTCAATACATTTTTCTCTAAGAGTTATGCCCGGTAACACTCACGCCTCGTCCCTGAGTGTACATTATATGCTTTATGTCGAGTAGGCCTACATTTCGACAGTTCAACGTGATGATCAACAATAGCAAGTGAACATACAAACGCCTCGGCAGTGTAACTGGTTAGTACTTAATAAGTGTAAATTTAAGCACAACTTACCAGGTCTTTTCCTGACCAATCGGTAACATTGGGACAGTGCCGTAGCTAGCTTAACTCGCACCCGGGGCATAATACCTTGTTAGCGCCCCCTTCCCCATTCGAAAACCAAATAATATTATATGCAAAATATACCATTTGGCGTTCCTTTGTGAGCAGCGTCCAGGGCATGATTCCCCCTTGCCCACCCTCGCTACGCCTCTGCATTGGTATTGGCAATGCAAGAATTGAGTCGTTTTCTGCGTAAGCTAGAAGTCTGGTCACCATGACAACAAAATATTGGCAATCTAATGTGATACGTGCATTTGTAGTTCAGAATTGGAAAATAATTAATTCCATATGGCATCATCATCCGTTTTTCATCTTTGACTAAGACTTATTTTTTGTTTTTAAGCTAAAATATGTTGTGAATTTAAAATGTGATTATTTGTTTAGTCTTGTAGAGTTATTGTTCCTTTATGTACGTCAGGAAAAAAGAAACAAACAGAGATGGATCCCTTTCATACTTTTAGTTTTACCTGCAAAATAAAAAAAAAATAACAGATTAAAAACATGTTTACTGTATGACCGAGTCCTTTATTAAAGTGTAGCATGTCAACACAATCCTATTATAATTTTAACAACATGTCGTAATTTAGGCATGGCTTGATACACTGGTGGAGTTTCGTAAACAGCATCTTTTTTTTAGATAAAATTTCGCCCTATGCAGCGCATGTTTTTAATATTTTTCTTTATATGAATAAATGAAAGTAACTTAAAGTACAGCTACCCATTCAATGCTACAATATTTACGAATGAGTGCTTTATTTTTTACTTATTAAAAAAAGCTAAAAAGTCTTGGATAATAAATATTTTATTTTAGAACGTTGACCATTCTATCAGGGTAAGTGATGTCTCCAATGTCATTATTTTTTTCTTCTTCTTAAAATATACGAAACTATATTTAGCAGCTCTGCACATTTATATTAGGAGTCTGGAGTGACTATAACGCAGAGGCGTAGCGAGGGGGGGGGGTCAAGGCAACTTGCGCCCGGGGCATTTTACCTTTTTAATACCTTTTTAGCGCCCCCCATTCGAAAACCATATAATATTATATGTATAATATACCATTTGGCGCCCCTGAACCTCGGCGCCCGGGGACATATGTACCCCCTGCCCCCATAGCTACGCCTCTGCTATAACGTTTCTGGAATTCCAGCCTTCAAAAAAAAGCCAGTTAGGATGTTGAATCATGAAAAATAAAAAAAAAATTCCTGCAGATTTGGGGTACTTTTCGTTTAGTTGACGAGTATACATTTGCTAAATCATCAGAGTTAAATCAATACAGTTTTTTTTTTTTTTTTTTTTAAATAATTTTTTTTTTTTAACGCCGCCATTGCCAGCATGGTAGGGTGTAGTGTGCCTACCACACCAGGACTGTTGGCGGTGCTGATGCACGTCTGCCATGCCTACAGAACGGCGGGGTGAGTGTACCCGCTATCATCTGCAGGGACGGCAGAAAGATGGGTTTTAATCCTTGCCCAACCTTGCCAGACCAGCAGGGTGTGTGTACTGCCGATCGGCCAGAATGGCAAGGAACGGGGTTTTTCCTGCCACTCGGACAGAGGGGAGGGTGTAGTGTGCCTGTACCCTCAGCCCGAAATGGCAGGCTGCGCAGGTGTGCTTGAGTGGGACGGAGAGGAAGGGTGTTGTGTGCCGACCACATCCGTCACCTCTGCCAGCTGTGAATACTGCGGTCTCGGATAGTCCTCATCGACCACAGTACCACCACCCTCGCAAGTAATGGGTTTTTTTTCCTGACTAGAGAACCCCTATGATCCATCCCCCGTGGATCATGGTATGTCTCTCAGACCAGGAAGGAGAGATCACAAAACATGCCAAAATATTTTGTGATACTCTCCGAAACAAATACAGTTGTTTTAGCTGTAAAAGCAGATGAGCTAGGCCAGTTTTTGTGTGTGTGGAGACTTTGACATCAAGGCGGCTTAGCTATAAAATGGTCCTGTATTTATTGAATATAGTTAGCGTAATCAATCATAATAAAATGACTACAAGTTTAAATATTACAACATCAGTTATATATAAATTGTATATGTTGTTACGTCAATACTTTATAAAAATATTATAAATCTTTGTTCGTTTGAGCTTTGTATATAGCATAAAAACATCAATACATTTTTTTCTAAGAGACAGGCAACACGCCTCGTCCCTGCACTATTTATACCTCAAATTATCACTGTTTGTACCCCAGATTATCACTCTTTGCACCACAGATTATCACTCTTTGCACCACAGATTATCACTCTTTGCACCACAGATTATCACTCTTTGTACGCTAAAAATTTGGGATTAACTAATATTCATAGGAAGTCAATTTTGACTATCGTTCTGTTGATACGATTAGCGAACAGCACTATAAATTATGAAAAGTTTGATAGTGTTCGTTGCGATCATTATTGGTCTCATGGGGCATACTTCCGACTGCAGTATTTATGCATCCCGTTTTTGTTTTTTTTTTAAAATGAACACTTCTGTATTGTTTGTATATTTATTATTCACTGTATAAAGGAAATGTGTTGAGTACGGTAATTTCTGAAATGAAGCTGCGATCTATTTACTTGAAACATATACGGTAGTGAGACGTTTTCTTACGGATTGCTCCTTCGATTATTGCGACCCTTTATCACAGAGGCGTACCTAGAGTGTGTGGTGGGGGGGGGAGGGGGAGTCAAATTAAAAAGTACCCCCGGGCCCCGGCTTGATGGAGGCCCCCACAATTTTTTTACATTAAATATTAAATACAGTATCTCATGCCATGGTATCGAATGTCATAATGCAGTGGCCCCCAAAAGAGGCCAAGCCCCCTCGGACCCCCCCCCCCAAATCGCTAGGTTCGGCACTGCCATATCTAGTATAGTGTTTCCCAACGTGTGGTACGCGTACGCAAGGGGGAGCGAGAAAAGTTTTGGCCGGGGGGGGGTTGGCGCCACACCGGGCTGAGGACATCGGATAAACTTACACAGTTAAAGCGAAAACAAAGAAATGAAGGGAAACTAGAACCGCAAATACGGAATTGGATACTCAATATTAAGAAAATAAAGAAGGGGTACATACATATCGAAAGGTTTGGGAAACACTGGTCTAGAGAAACTTCTGAGTAAAGTTTGGTATGCAGTGTTTCAAAGAAGTGTTATCACTGAACCAGTGGCGAATTTAGGTCTAGGCGCACTAGGCGCGCGCCTAGGGCCCCAGATAATTTAGGGGCCCCAAAAACCTGGTTTTATAAAATAAAAAATCCGGTTGCTGTGAGGGTTTTGGGAATTCCACAAATGTATAAATAGTCTTTCAGACTGGTAAACAATGCGAGTTGTCGAACGTGGTTGACTGTGTCTTGCTTGCTGTGACATATTAATAAAGTTGGCGTTAGTGTTCGAAGTGACAAGTAACGTACGGTACGTACCAGTAGTTGGCGCACCTTATGTCACAGATTTTAATTAATAATTCTAATTCAAATTTTAATTTTTGCAAATTGCAATAACTAATTGTTAATTGCCAGTTTATTACACTATTTTGATAATTTTGTTCTTGCTACCCACTACGTGGATGAATGATCATGGATAATTTTTCCTTTACTGTTGTAGCTAATTGCGACACAATCGTTTCATTAAAACTATGTCTATAAGACAATATCCCTCAGGTGCAAAAAAGCGTGATATCCAAAAGAAAAGAAAAGCAGAAGATGCGAAAAACGAAGGCGCCTTGTTGACATTTTTAGCGAAACGACCGGTAATCCCACCATCAGAAACTACTGAAACAGAAATAACAGCTAATGATCCAAGTCCAGTCGTCTCTGCAACAGTCAGTATGGATTCTGAGCCAGAGCCAACAGACTTGCCAGAACCTGAATAGCCGGCTGAAGGTCCTATACCGGAGGTCGTGAGTAGTGAAACTGTTGGTGATAAAAACTGTGGTGAAATTTTGACAGATATTGCTATGTGGCGAGCGAATTTGACAGAAGCCATGCGTAATTATGTTTTGGATTTCAAACCAAAAAATGTTGGCGACCTTTCACGCGCTGGCATGTTGATGGCAGATCGTGGCAGAAAATATTTTCTCATTTGTCTGAACATAACTTTTACTTAACAAGGCGAATGGCCAAAAAGAAAGACGTGAATGGTTAGTGTTAAGTGAAACTAGTGGAAGCGTGCAAATTGTTATGTACAACCGTTTCCAAATAAAGTTGGGGTCAATTTTCAACAAACGGGGGTTTGGATTGGAAAAATATTGCCGCCTAAGTTTCTGAACATGAGAATTCGTGGCGGCCACGATCTACAATGTGCACTTTCGCTAAACGCTTGAACGCAAAAGGGCGGGTTGACGAACAGATGGCCAAACAGATAGATGATGAAAGGCAATACTGGAGAGAAGTTCTACGAAGGATTGTAGCAATGTACAGTTTCTTTCCTCTGAAGGCTTGGCCTTTCGTGGTCATGCCAACAATGACGGTAATTTTACCAGTTGCTTGAATTACTTGTCAAAATTGGACCCTTTCTTAGCAAATCATATTGCACGGTACGGTAACAAGGGAAGTGGTTCTGTCAGTTATTTGTCACATCCTACTTGTGACGAATTTATTAAAATAATGGGCAATGCTGTTAGAGATCAGTTTATATCAGAAGTAAAGAAATCGATATATTTCTCTTTGATTGTTGATTCAACACCTGATGTTAGCCACGTGGACCAGCTAACTGTGATACTCAGATATGTTCTCATTGATGGTGAAATTAAAGAACGATTTTTAACTTTTGTTGACATCTATGCTCATAACGCTCAAAATCTGGAGCAAGTGATACTAGACGTTTTGAAGAACTGGGGATTAGATATCCAAAATGCAGGGAACAGAGCTACGACAATGCTTCTACCATGTCTGGCAGATACTCGGGCTTGCAGGCTCGAATCAAGGCACACACTCCCAATGCAGTTTACATTCCCTGCTCCAGCCATAGCTTGAATCTATTTGGTAATGCGGCTGCAGTATCGACGCTTTCAGCAGTATCATACGTTGACTGTATTGAACATGTTTATGTTTGGTTCTCAGCATCCACACACAGGTGGAACATCCTTAATAGTCATTTAGTCAAAAATGGATGCACCATAAAGAAAGTTTCGGACACAAGATGGTCAGCTAGAGCGGATGCAGTGTTTGCATTGCATCAGAACTACATTGGTATTCAGGAAGCTCTTCTTCAAGCAGCCGAAGATCCTGATCAGAAGGCAGCTGTAAGAAATGAAGCTAACGCTCTTGCTAATAAAATGGATCTTTTTGAAACTGCATTGATGACTGTTCTTTGGGATACAATTTTACAGCGGATGAATGCAACCAGCAAATCCCTGCGAAATTCAAATTTATATCTTGATGCTGGTGTAAATCTTCTAGTATCATTGAAGCTATTTATTAACAACGAAGTCCGAAACGATTTCACTCGTATTGAAGAGCGAGCAGCATTGCTTATGAACGAGGATCTCAAAGACTGTAAATATCAAAATGAAGTGAGCCGCAAGAAGAAGCGAAAACCGTTTTCTGATGAAAGCAATGAACCGGAAGTTATTTTAACGTGTCGTGATAATTTTATTATCACAGTAAACGCCATTTGTGATAAATTGGTCACGGAACTTGATCACAGAATCGAAGCATACAAAGGTATACATGATTTGTTCAGTCTATTTTTCAAGGAAAAGGTAGATGACTTGAACACAAAGATCTCGGCCTTGATCGAAGAATACAAAGACGATGTTAATTCTGATACCACTGCCGATAAAATCAAACAGTTATTGCATTTCGCTAAAGAAGAAGGCGCTAAATCTGCGGTAGAGCTGTACCAGCTTATAGCAGTGGGTGGACTACAATGTACATTTCCCAATGTGGAAACCCTTCTAAGAATCTTTCTCACCATTCCTATATCAAACGCAACTGGAGAACGGTCATTTTCTGTGTTGAAATGGATCAAGAATTACTTGCGGAATTCCATCAGCCAATGTAGGCTGGGAGATTTGTCTATTTTAAGCAATGAATCAAAAGAGACATTAGAATACGATTTCAATGCGCACATTGACACGTTCGCGAAATTGAAGAGCAGGAAAAAAGTTATATAACTGTAATAGACTGACAATTGTAAGTTCTAGCTAGTATGTATAACTATGTAGTATGCATGTTAAATAATACATGAGTGTTCTGACTATTGTTGTATTCTGATCATTTTTAAATGCCTTATAGGCGAGGGGGCCCCAAATTGGTGATGCGCCTAGGGCCACAGTTTTGGTAAATACGCCTCTGCACTGAACCCCTTTTCGTTGCATTGTTATGCAGATGGTCGGTTTGCTTTGATTCAATGGGAATAATGAACAACCCAAATCGGACCGAACTTCAGCCTTCACATTTTCCCATTCACAGTTATCTCACCTTAATTTGTTATTTGTATTATTCCCCTTTGGTTCAATGCTAGTTTGCCTTGTGGGGAGTGACTGGTGTTTTGGTAAGGTCATCTTTCGAGATGGACGATTTGCCTACTTTACTACTACTAAGTATGTTTTGGTGACGGGTGTAACAGTTAAAGCGTTTGGGTTATTGGTGGAGGATCATTTGACACCGTGGGGAGAGTATGGTCAGTTAGGGTAGTCTCACTGGGCAGTCCAACGAGAGAGGTCAAGAGTCTCAGGTGAGATCAGTAAAGATTATTTCTGATTGAAAGGGTGTACATATGTTGATGTCTTGGCGAGATCGGATTATTTCATCCCAGCTTGAGGACTATTTCAATAGAACATAGATTTAAATATTTGCATACATTATTCGACTAACAACATATACGATTTATATATTACTAACTGGTAAATATATTTAAACGTAGTCATTTTATTACGAATGATTATGCTAACTATATTATACAGCATTGTCTACAAATATGACTATTACCAGCAACACTCACGCCTCGTTAATTATATGTATATATATATATATATATATATATCATGTATTAAAGATTATTTGTTATAATCCTAAGAAATTAGTCGCATTATTATTCTGGAATGAGATACGACAATAATAAATGACATGCAACAGTTAATTACACTAGTGTGTCCCCCCTCCCGCTTTTTATTCGTGGTCCGATTGAGTGTAGTACTCCAAATGGACACAATACCAACACTGAACACGTCCACAATTTGAGACGCCATTAAATAAAAACAACATTTTTTAGTGCCATGAATAAACAAGAGTGAAGGTATATGCGATGAGTCCATTAAAAAGCCCATTTTCCCAAAGATCATCTGAAATTCATTTCTTCAAAAGTGTTTCAAAAATAATCTTTTGTGTGCATAAAATAGTAACATATCACGATTATTGAATTAGTTTTCGCAACGTTTCAGATAATATGAAGTAAACATTCGGAATAAACATAGTATCATTGTAATTCAACGCCATGGGTAAATAAATAACAATTGAAGAAAAGTTGTATTTTTTTAACAACCAAAATGAAATGTTTGCTAGTACTTTAGATGAAACTAGATTTTAGTATTTTAAACGAAATTAGATTTTAGTTTTTTCAAATGAAATTCAACGTTAGTTTTTTAAATAAAACTTTTTCAACGAAAAAATCATATTCTAATTCTTCAATATATATAAAAAACAAAAACAAAGAAAATGGTACACGTTATATATGACCTCTACATTTCTATAACAATCTAATTATAGCTACTGTCCAGTCATATGTTGATGGTTCGACCAACATAAAATTTTTTTTACTAAACAGTTGATGTGGTCAGATGCAGAGGCGCAACTAGACCAAACTTTCAAGGAGGGGGGGGCAAAAAAATCACTTGTATTAAAAAATCACATTATTTATATATTTGTATTTTATTTTAAACAAATTTTGGTCTAATCTTTTAATTTTTTTTATTTCGGAGGGGGCAAATGCCCACAATGCCCCCCCCCCTAGTTGCGCCACTGGTCAGATGCCTACGTCCGGTTTGACGAAGAAGGAGCTGACCTTATAGTCATTGAGAACCAAAAAGAAAAGGGAACTTTGTGGATAGTCTTTTACAAAGTGAAAGAAAAATGTAATTTTATGGATAGTTTTTGCGAAATGAGAGAAAAATGTAATTTTGTAGATAGACTTTCGCGAAGTGAAAGTAACGTTGTTTATAGTCGTTGAGATCCTGAATAACCCGTCACTAAAGAAAAGTGCCCTATCGGGCCATCGGGGCAGATGACGTGTAGAATTCTTTTGTTTCTATAACCTCGGCAAATGAAGGGAATGTGTGGTTAGCACAACGCCCAGCCGCCTTTACTTCCCCAACTTAAGTCAGGTACCCGTTTAAAGCTGGGTGGACTTGTGGGACGACTTTGCACCAAATTTCACCTGGAAAAATTCCATGGGCCTCAACGAGGATCGAACCACTAAAGAAAAAGTAAAGCAAAAAAAAAAAAAGCCAACTATCACACTTTTAGTTATGAGAAAAATGTCTTTACTTTTTTTAACGCAGTGGCTACGGGACCATCAAGCCCCATTATATTAGGGTTAGGAATATTGCTGGTGCCCGTATTTTTTTTTCGGGTACCAGCAATTATATTAGGGTTAGGATTAGGGTTAGGGATAAGGATAGGGTTAGGGATAGGGTGTGGAGCAATATCTATTGCTGGTTCCCGGAAAAAAATGCGGAGTCCCGCATGATGGTCCCGTAGCCACTGCGTTTTTTGTAATGAAAAATAGCTTGTGTAGATTAAAATACGTTATTTGTATAACCATGGATTGTTGTTGTGTGATAGATGGACCAAACATTACACTTCACAGTTGGCTGCTGTTGTTAGGGTACTGCAGTACAGATGGATATTGTTATATATGAATAAAACTGTTAATACTGTTGGGGGCAGTTTTTAACGTGTCGTTTATCAGCACTAATACTAAGGCTTTGTTGCTAAGACCCTAAGAAATATTATATAAAAAAGTAAAGTTCCCTTAGCCCTATCGGGCTATCGGGGCAGATGAAGTGTAGAATTAATCTGTTTCTATAACCTCAGCATATGAAGGGATTGTGTGGTTAGCACAACACCCAGCCGCCTTTACTTCCCCAACATAAAGTCAGGTACCCATTTAAAATTTAAAGCTAAGTGGAGTTGTTGGACGATTTCGCAACACATTTCACATGGAAAAAATCCATGAGAATCACGAGGATCGATCCCAGGACTCTCATGTCGATTGTCGAGTATCTACACCACTCGGCCATCCATCCCACCGGGACGTATGGCAAGCATATATATATATATATATATATATATATATATATATATATATATGGGAGGGGGGAGACCCCCCTCTCTATTAGATTGAATGCTAAGAAATTCATGTCAGACTCTTTTGCCTATACATATAAGAAGTATTATATGCTCTTTCCCAATTATGGTAGAATCTTTACTAATAGAACTCCCCGGCCCCCTTACTGTTGAAATTGTAAGGTGGATACAGATATCAATAATTTCAATGGTGAAATTTTGCAAGAAAAAATAAACCCATTTGAATGTGTTTTTCGGCCGTATGGAGACGTACCTGTAGTTCCTTCATTGGAGTAGAACTAATAGGAATTAATACGTGGTAGAGGTGCCCCACCCCTTTTGGCCTTGGGTGTATGTCTGCAAATGGCTGTTAATAGCGACCTTTTATTTTATCATATTTAATGTTGGACGTGGCTAGCTGAGGCATTCAGGTGGGGTGGGGGAAACGGAGACGGTGTCATAAAAAACTTCTACATGGGGAGAAGGGATCTGCAAAGGATATACAGCCTTGAGTCATGCAGGTCGAAGTGGGGAATGGGTCGAACTGAAAAAAAAAATACTGTCTGCTTTTTAAATAAAGACAGTTTTGTGGTCAGAAGGGTTGGACGCAAAAACGGTCTTAGGTCATTTGAGGCTATGGGCGCAGAAGAAAATGGCAAGAGACTAAAAAGAGATACATTAAAAGACTTTTAAGTTCGGCTTCGTGGGTCTTTATGTTTTAAAAAACCATGGGCATATACAGATTCCAATGTGTGTGTGTATGTGTGTGTGCTAAGAAAGTAGTTTTGAAAAACAAATTGCTGCTAATGTGATTCTTTGTTCGTTTGAATGAGCTAATGTTTAAAATTTAGCACGGCGCTATTTCTTGCGATTGGTTTAAAAGGCCGTACGACGGTATTTATTTTTCTCTAATGAAGGCTGCACTTGTTTTTTAAAAGGCCGCATGTGGTCTTCTAGTTTTAAAATAAAATACTGCAGATTTTATTTTACATAGGATTCAATGGAATTATTTCTCTTTCTGGCATCATTTGTTCAGAATTTGCTGCGATATTATATATAAAAAAGGCGTTAGCTGATCACTAGTAATAAGCCCTGAACATACAGTCATACCTTGGTTTTTCGGTGTCTTTGGTTGTCAAATGGTATCGCTTCTCGGTGGTTTTTGCCTTTCGTCGGATTCGGTTTTACGTGCTTTTCGTTAACATTTGTTTTATCTTGGTATTAGGGCACGTGTGCACACTGCACCGACATAGATTACTACACAATGTAAAGACAAAATGTACCGACTAAAGGAACAGACACGATGAGAAGACACATAAGAAGTAATAAAAAAAAAACACACAAAAATGTATCGATACAATGTACCTACACAATAAACCCATTCAATTAATTACCGAAAGTACCAGCACAATGTACCGACAATTGGATAGACTCAATGTACCGACACAATGTATGTGGGAGTGTTTGGGAGTTGTGGTAGTATATGGGAGTATGTGGGAGTAAATAGATACATGTGGGACTATGTGGGAGTATATAGGAATGTGTGGGAGTTTGCGGGAGTATGTGGGAGTTGTGAGAGTGTGTGGGAGTTGTGGGAGTATGCAGGAATTGTGGGAGATTGTAGGAGTATATGGGAATATTTGGGAGTAAATGGGTGTATGTGGGAGTATGTGTGAGTTGTGGGAGTATGTAGGAGTATATTAGAGTATTATTGAGTATGTGGGAGTCTATGGGAATATGTTGGATTTGTGGGATACTATGTGAATATGTGGGATTTTTGAAAATATGTGGGAGTTGTGGGAATATGTGGGATTACGTGGAAGTTATTAGTTGTATGTGGGAGTATGTGAGAGTCTATGGGAGTATGTGGGAGTTGTGGGAGTCTATGTGAGTATGTGAGAATTGTGGGAGTCTATGTGAGTATTGGGATTTTTGAAGTATGTGGGAGTTGTAGGGAGTATTGGGAGTCTTTGGGAGTATGCGTGATTATGTGGGAGTTAGTAGGAGTATGTGGAAAACTGTGGGAGTATATATATATATATATATATAAATTAGTATAAGTCTATATGCTATACAGTGCCGCGCCAAACTTATCCGCCGTCCGGGTGATACAAGTATTTTTCAGACCTCCCCTCCCCCAATGGGATTTTTTATATTCAATTCAATATTCTGTCTTCTAAGGTAAGATTTTGACTCCCATTAAGGCTGACACCTGGGTTTTAGGCATGACGCCTAGATATCGCATATCGATGTCAGATGTATCAAACGATGGTTTTCTCGAGAGGTATCGAACATGAAATAATTTCAACCGTCCTTGGGTCAGTTATTGTTTTTTTTTACCCAGATGCTGCATTCTTGAAGTCAACGTTTATTGGACACGGTGAGTAGATTAGTTTCCTTCCATTTTCATTAAATTATTTACTTCATATTCTGATTATTTTTCTTCCTGTAAAATACTCAAAAAAAAAATTCAATTTTTTTCTTTTTAATGAGAGTTCCATTTTTTTTAATCAACGAATACTGATCATATATTTCTATTCAACACAAAGATAATGAACAATATTTTATTGGATAATAGTTTCATTTCTTTCCATTTGTGCTTTTTTTCAGTTTTTTTTTGTTTTGTTATTATCTAGATTAACTGTGAGGAAAAGTTCTCGTCTACGTAGCAAGTATGTCTTAGCTTAGTATGTGATGTAAAAATATACATATAAATTGAAGTGATTCTTTAAAATGTATTATTTCAATATATATATATATATATATATATATATATATATATATATATATAAATATATTTATATAAGTAAAGTTCCCTTAACCCTAACGTGCCATCGGGGCAGATGAATGGTAGAATTCATCTGTTTCTATAACCTCGGCATATGAAGGGATTTTGTGGTTTGCACAACGCCCAGCCGCCTTTACTTCCCCAACATAAAGTCAGGTACCCGTTTAAAGCTGGGTGGACTTGTGGACTATCACCAGGACATGAAAAAATCCCAAGCTTCTCACTGGCGGGTTGTCGTGCGGTGTAGAGCGCTCGACTGTCGACAGGATGGTCCCGGGTATGAATCATATATTTATATAGAAGTCCGAATTTTTGAAAATCTGCTTGGCGAAATGCGACAAGTCAAGCAGCTGGTTATGTTAATGGTGTTGACTGAAAGGGTGTGCAAAAAAAAAAGATTATATGTTATTTGTCAAGTGTTGCTACCATGGCTTCCTTCGTCCCAGGTATGAGTCAAATAACCTGAACTACATGCTAATTTAATGTGTTAACATAATACATATACAACCTGTTCCGTATACAATGGTTAAAAACCATGGAAACTGCAAAATTGAATTTTATTGTGGTACATTATTTTTTGAAATGTGTAATACATTCTTAAAAAAATAATTAAAATTAACATTTACATATTTAGGAATAAATATCTGAGGACTAAACTTTCCAATGACAATTAACCAATGATGTCTATATATAGTATTACTAGATGAAATGCTCCTATATTTGCTTATGCAATAGAAACAGGCCTATTTTTCCAAACGTTATCTATTTTACAAATGGCGATTTCAATGGCATGGTGTCATTAACGGTCTTTTACATATATACATAATCGTTCACATTTGAACGTCGGCCATTTGATAAATATCTTCCAATTTTAAATAATTGTCTCGGGCCAAAGGCGAAAGCGTTAACCCCCCCCCCCACCCCCCTCCCTGCTATTGACTAACTTTAATCTTCACGGTCCACTTAAATAACGTCTTTAGAAATGTGGCCGATCTGCGACGTTATTTTTAAGTGCTTCTTAAGTCCAAAAGACACATATTGGCCGCATTGGAAAACACGTTATTTATGCGGAGATTACAGACAGCAATTACTTAACTTTGTCAAATTTCGCCCCATTTTAAATATAACGCTGTTCTATTGTATTTACATAAAAAAACTAAATGTCTGAACTACAGTAAAAGTTGGCAGTAAACTCTACGACAATTAATTTTCAATTATTTAATTAATTTTTTTTCAATATTACGTTATATTGAGTCAATGACACAGACGCAAGTTTTTTTTTTTATTTCCAATTGACGTCACCGGATGTAGCGATATTTGCTTTCGTAACGTGAGTCAGTAAATTAGTCACCAAATTCATGCTATGCAATTCGTTTCATCAAGGGGTAGGAGTGGGACACAACGTATCTCAAAGACTAGACTAGTCACTAGACTATTGCATTTTTAAGAATTTTAAGAATTTCAATATTAATAAACTCTTAGCACTAAAATATTATTCAATCCATTTATTACCAAAGGACGTCATTTTTTTTTAATATTTTTATTTTTACGTCTTTTACTACCACGGCTGCCGCCCCAGAATTTTGCCGCCCTAGGCGACCACCTAATTGTTAAACCGGGCTTGTGCGTATATATATATATATAATTTCAGTCAGTTAGGGAAGTAATTAAATTTCTAATGTTCATAAAATATTCGTCAGTTCAATGCACCTCTTCAGTTCACTTAAATTGCTAAGCATTATATTACTCATGGCTCTTGTGAAATAAAAAAAAAACCTCTTAAATTTCAAGAAGTAATTTTATTAATAATAATCATTTAATAATTTTCAATTACTATATTTATAACACAGGAAAAGTCTACACAACAAAATATGAGTTCTATTTAAAACTTGGATCAACGTTTGAAATTAAAAGCATGAAACAAACTGGCAAACTTTAATTAATTTTTTCAAAAAAGAATAAAATAATTTGTAATTTATCTTTTTCTATTTAAAGACCCTAAAGAAGACAAATCTATCTATCTATCTATCTATCTATCTATCTATCTATCTATCTATCTATCTATCTATCTATCTATCTATCTATCTATCTATCTATCTATCTATCTATCTATCTATCTATCTATCTATCTATCTATCTATCTATCTATCTGTCTGTCTGTCTGTCTGTCTGTCTGTCTGTCTATCTATCTATCTATCTATCTATCTATCTAATGTATCCATCTATCCGTCTGTCTGTCCATCTGAATGCCTATTTGTCTCTATGTCGTTTGATTTATGTTTTACAATTACTCTCACATTGGTCCGAACAGTTGGCCGAAGAAAGCGCTCAAATTGGCAAGTGTAGCTAATTACAAGTGCTTCAAACTAGTTACGTGTCTTCAGCTTCGCACTTACAGACAAACGATTTAAAACACATACTTTAATTGTCGCGATTCGTTACGATATTGGTCAAATGTTACTAGCAGTTACAAGCATTTACAAAGGAAGGAAATGTATTCTCTTTTTCTAGGAACAGCTGCGATACTTTTTATCATTCTGTTACAGTGCTATGGTAAGATATGTTTTATATTTAGGTTTACTTAAGGTTCGTATGGTTAAAGTAGATAAGTTAAACTTATATTCTAGTTTAGGAAATGTTTTATCTAGAATATCATACATGTATTTCATAATAACAATTAGCTGATAATTAACACAGTCATTTACCTCATTTATGATTGATTATTTAACAATACTTTGGTAATACTTAGAGGCGCACTTCATATATATTATTGAGAACATAAAATAATATATTTTTTACTTATCGTTTAATGCAACTATTTAGCATACACGGACGATGCTTGTGTTGACGGATGGATCAAACTAAAAAGGAAATGTTTTAAATTTGTGACGGACCCGAAATACTACACAGTGGCAATTTCATATTGTCACCAAATTGGTTCTGAGCTGACTAATGCGAGTGAAATACAGGATAATGTATTAGCAATATTTGTTATTATATTTAATTGTATATAAAGTAAAAATTGCCTTGAAACTAATATTCCTTTTTTTATTTGGTTGAAAAAAAAAATTATTCCAGCTTAAAAGAGCAGACTCGCCTGAGACTAGCTTGGACCTTTTACAAATGATTTTACTATAAATGATTTTACTATAAATGATTTTACTATAAATGATTTTTTTTACTAAAGATGATTTTACTAAAGATGATTTTACTAAAGATGATTTGACTATAAATGATTTGACTATAAATGATTTGACTATAAATGATTTTACTAAAGATGATTTTACTATAAATGATTTTACTATAAATGATTTTAATATAAATGATTTTACTATAAATGATTTTACTATAAATGATTTTACTATAAACGATTTTACAATAAATGATTTGACTATAGATGATTTACTATAAATGATGTGACTATAAATGATTTTACTATAAATGATTTGACTATAAATGATTTGACTATAGATGGTTTTACTATAAATGATTTTACTATAAATGATTTTACTATAAACAATTTTACAATAAATGATGTGACTATAAATGATTTTACTATAAATGATTTTCATTTAGAAATAAAAAATATTTAAACTACAATCGCTTAGGTAACACATCAGAGATGTTCCAAGCTCTGACCATGCCAGTACAAGTACAAGTTTATATACTCAAGATGCAAATTCGAGTTCAAGTAGACGTGCAAGCATTTATAAAATTTCATGAACCATTACAAGTTCACAAATTGCAAGTATGAGTACAAGTAAAGTGAAAGTATGAGTACAAATACACACAGTGCAAGTTGGGGTACAAGTACAAATACCGCAGCGGCGAGTTCTACCAAAGTTTAAGTTTGCAGCGCTTGTGTCAATTGTTAAAAAAATAATTTAAACTTAATTGTAACTAATAGCTGCCGACTTAAATGTAATACTAGTGTCCCGCTTGCATTCCAACTATAACAACACGACACAACTCCTTGTAGAATCAGAGAATTAACAACTGAACTTTAATACGTGATATTTACAGATGCTAATCAACATATAAATAGAATGAAATGATTAACAGCTGAGGAGTTCACCAATAAATAACATCTTAGTATAATATCCATGAATACATTACTCCACATGTATCTACTTTTTATGAACTTATAATTCACTACATGAACTCTCTAACAACCGTTACTCTTTACTGCACGGCCTTACTTCTCCACGTGTCAATACCGGTCCCTCACTGATCTCACCCTGATCCCCTCTCTGTCTTGTGTGTCCTCAGACCGTTATCTCTTCCCCTCATATAGGTAGTCCACCTACGCTGATTGCTTCATTCCTTCCAGCCAAAAGTATAGGCCAATGCGTGGGTAGATTTCGCGCCAGATCGAAGATGAAGGTTATTGCGTGTGTGATCCGCACCAAACCCAAGATGGTTATTGTTTGGGTGAATGAAACTATTTCATCATTCATATTAATACATGCTTGACCTTACCAAAACCAGGTCACAAGCACTTAGCATACCAAAAAAGGCGAACACACACAATAATCAAACAATGAGTGTTCATAAGGGATATGACCGTTAGCTTCACTTGCATTAGAAGAATCATATTTTTGACAAATTCAGATTTTAAAGATATTATTTTTTTTTAAAAGAAACATTTGAATCTTTCATAAAAGAGTCAAATGTTTTAAAGTATTGAATACGCAATGGGAATTACCCATGGTGCTATTATGAGTAAAATTACAGGTGCAAATTTGAGTAGAAGTACAATCAACCAAGAAGCATGTAAGAGTACCAATACAATTAACCAAGATGTATTAAGACTACAAGTAAAATCAACAAAGATGTAGAATTTTATATGCTAGACTACAAGTAATATCAACCCAGATGTATAAAAGAGACAATTAACCAAGATGAATGTAAGTCTACAAGTACAATTAACCAAGATTGTGAAAGAGTAAAAGTACAATCAACCATGATAATGTAAGAATACAAGTACTCCAGAAGTGTTCTCAGATGTCATTACACCATCTCTGGAAAACATACCTACTCAATAAGTAAGATTCTAGAGACTAATTACACATTTCCATCAATTTGGCATTGACTGTGAACAATACAATCACAACAATAAAAACTTTATTTTAAATTACAAAAATATCAGAAATTTGAATATACCTTGAACGGAAGTAGTTTCAAATGTTTCTTGACTCTCGTCATTGGTTAACTTGTGCCGCTCAGTACCTTGAAAATGTCTTTCCCTACCGCGACATATTTATCTTTTCTTCAATGAGATTCATTTAACATTCTTTCATTTTTTTTATCAGGCAGATCTGAGATATCATTGGGCGATGAGTCATTCTGAGATTGATAAGTTGTGGGTTGTTGACGATGCGGTAACAGCTTCAAGGAAAGCAATCACAGCACCAAGAACTAAAGTGGCACCCGCAGCAGCGGGAATTATAGGTACAAAGTGAGTTTAAAAAATTGGCGACCACTAACTAGTACACGTTAATACAGTAGTAACTCAATAATATTTAGTTATTGTGACCATTTCTTTCTACTAAAACGAAGGTACAAAGATTTCAAAAGATTTAAACAGCTTTTAATTTTCCCCAATAACCTGTACAAAATGTGGCGTGTCGCTACTTAGTAATGAATCACATTTCTTTAATTTTAATTTGTGTTTACCTTATTATTCCCCTTTAGCTATGTTCATTATTAAAAATGTTTTTTGTAACATTTCCAATGTTGAAAGTATTTTTTAGTAATTCAACAATCCCAGATCTCCACTCAAAGCAAACATAAATGTCACGCTGTATTTCCTTGAGAGTTAACAATACTTTAAAAACCCAATAAATAATTTATATATGTCTAAAGAAGGAGCTCATTTGAATTTCAATTAATTTTTTTTTGACTTACTTTCAATTTCTGAGCTAGATCAACGTTAAAACAATAATTTTTGACTTACTTTCAATCTCTGAGCTAGTTCAACGTTAAAACAATAATTTTTGACTTACTTTCAATCTCTGAGCTAGATCAACGTTAAAACAATAATTTTTGACTTACTTTCAATCTCTGAGCTAGATCAACGTTAAAACAAAAATTTTCGACTTACTTTCAATCTCTGAGCTAGATCAACGTTAAAAATTAACTTCATCAAAAATCATCCTCATATTACTATGATCCTACTAAACTCTCTAAAGATCTTTATACAGTTATGATCTACTAAACCCTGAAACATGCTGCACTCATTCATTCATAAATGCCAATGGCTCACTTTCTTTCTGATGACAGCATACTGAACTATTTATTTTCCATTTTTACCTCGGTGCCGTATCCCTGGTCACTTGACATTGACATTCTATCCCTCAATTTCTCCTGTCCATGTTGAAAATATTTCTCCTGACAGCACAAATACACAAATATCTAGACAGCTTAATCACACTTGACACACACACTCACACACATTTGCACACACACACACACACACACACAACGCAATCAAACACATGATGTCACTGCCCACTTATATCTGTAAAGAAATCATTTATTTATTTTGTTCTGTTTATCAGCCAATGTAAAGACATATGAATTCCTACATACTCTATTGATCCACTTTTTTAAAAATGATAACTTATATAAATATATCGAAGTGGCTACGGTAACATCAAGCGCCATTATATTAGGGTTAGCGGGAGTACTAGTTTTGTTTCCGGGTACCGGCAATTATATTAGGGTTAGGAAAAGGGTTAGGATTAGGGTTAGGGTTAGGGATATGGTTAGGGTCAGGGATAGGGTTAGGGTGTGGAGCAATATCTATTGATGTAACCCGGAAAAAAAAATACGAACTCCGTCTTGATGTTACCGTAGCCACTGGGTAAATATATAAAAAAAAACAACTTGTAATTAGTTTCACTTTCTGTTGGTTGGTGGCTTGGTATGTTTGCAAATTGGGATGAATACATTATACTGGACTAAATATCCCATAACATTAGCTAATAAACAGAACAAAAAAAAGTATATACTTTAAAATGACAGAAACGATAATTGATCTTAATATTTACTTAATGTTAGGAATGAGTATATTTTAATAAAGGATTATTTTTTTAAACAGTTGTGTCACAAAGCCGAGCGTTAAAAGGTTGACAACCAAAAGGAATTTTTCCATGTAAAACTTTTTTTTTTCAGTCAATGGGTAGGCCTACCTGTCAATAGCTAGGTCACTAAAGGCGGCTGGCAGGCCTTAGAAATTACGGGTCTCAATTTAACATATGCTTCTTTTCTAATTTCTTTTACGATAACAACTATTAATATTAGTACAAATGTAAATTTTTAGGCCCTTTCCAGTCGCGGGGCCCAATTAGAAGTTATCGGTCAAATCGGCATAAGGCCGGATCTGGCCGTTTCTACCCCATAACCCCTTTATATGCTGCGATTACATAAATAGAAGAATTCTACACTTCACCTATCCCAAAGACTTGTTAGCCTAAGAGATTTTTCTAAATTTTTGAATAGGTTTGTTTCGTTTATTTTTTTTTTATATTTGACGTTTAATACGATTATTACTAGTGGACCTGTTCAAATTTTAGTGACAAGGCTAAAATTTTACACATGTGTCATTTTATGTAACAATATACAATTTTAACAATTTCGAGTACACGAAAACAATTCTATAATGAGTTTATCAAGTCAAAATAAATTACGAAGCATGAACCTTTTCAGAAGATTGCAAAATAGTGAATGTTTTCTTTTGTCTTATATAGACTAATAAAGAAAACTAAATTATATTATAGTGTGCACAAAAATATACAAAAGTTTAAAGTATACAATTATATATATCAAAAAAACAAAAATATTTTAAACATAAAACTAGATAAAACAGATAAAAAACACAGTTTCTTAGATCATACTAATATGTATATGTAACCGCAAATGTCTACTTGGCGGCCGATTGCAGAAATTGGCCAGCTAAATTTGAACATTGGCTGGCCATTGTCTAACATTGACTGGCCAATAAGAACATTTGCTGAGTGCGACATGTCAAAGACTTTGTGACAATAAGGAAAGTATCGGGTGAAAGCAGGGCCGTTTTAAGGTCATCGTAGGTCCTAGGCACTTCCAAAGTCGTAAACCTTCCACATCTTCATTTTTAATATTTTTCAAGAATTCACCCGCACTTCTTTGCGATTTGAAATCTAAATAAACTTTTGAGGACGTCATATGTGACTTTGCTAAGACAAAGAGCCGAAAAGTTAACATACTGTAATTTACAGATCTACAGCACTGCAGCTTGACTTGCTCAGGTGCTCATCTCACACGGTTATATATAGTTACTTTAATACAAACATTATTTTTTTTTTTTTTGCATTCTGAATTTGTTCTGGCTTTCGTAGGCTCCTGGAAAGTCCGTAGGCCCTAGGCACAGTGCCTTCTCTGCCTAATTGATAAAGCGGCCCTGGATGAAAGAGGTGACATCAATTACGAACATTTTAGCAAGATAAATTTACTGCAGTTTGACCCCTGGGCGTGGCCGACATCTTTTATTAAACTTCAGCAGATTTAGTTGAGATTTGTAGTTCATTTTTTTAATAGTTAATCAAAATAATTAAATCTGTTAATTTATTTTCTTAGTTATCCCGAATGTGCATTATTAAACCTATTAAATGTACACAAAAACTTTTGGGTTAGGCCAGTGGTCGGCAAACTTATCAGCCAAAGAGCCGAATATGAACATTACAACAATTAAAAAAAAATTGGGAGCCAAATCTGCTTGTTTAGTAAACTTTTATTACACTAAATTTATTATACTAAATAAGTATTACACTAAATAAAACTAAATGCCAGAGCCGCACTTAATGAGCCAAAGAGCCACATGTGGCTCCGGAGCCACACTTTGCCGACCACTGGGTTAGGCCAAATAAATAAATATTTTCAGCCCCTGACACAATTAAAAGCGTGTGAGAATACAATTTCAGTTAATGAATAGAACTAAATAATTATATAATCTATTTATCTAGACAGGAACACTTGCTTATATTTTTTATTATTGATCAATTGTATACATATGTGTATGATCTAAGGCTTTAATGAACTGTGTATTGTAAAAGTAACACTATCAAATAGATTGTTTTTTTGTTTTTTTTAATTTTATACCATTACCAGTTACTGCATAAATATCGGAATATACCGACATCATGATCCTTTCTCTGTTAATTATTTATTATACAGGTTATGCCTATCTTAAAAATTCTAATTATAGTTGTTTTGTGTACAATTTAAGGATAAGAACTATTAGAATTTATTCTAAATTTAAAAACATTCAAATTCTGAATTTTTTATAAAAAGAAAAACGTACACTAAATGATATATGGTACACATTTAAATGTATATATATATATATATATATATATATATATATATATATATATATATATATATATATATATATATATATATATATAGCCCCAACAGACCTGTTGTCTCATTGGTTTTGATTTCCTAATCCTCAACGGATCCACAAAATTATTCAAGTTCATTTATTGACTGCAGTGGATTTGAACCCTGGTGTTTAGAACGTCATTCATTCATCTGTAAATACACTTTAGGTTAGTGATGAGCTCAATTTATTGAAAATTATTTACCATTATTTTTTTATTCTCACATTACAAAATAATTTATCCATTAACCTTTTGTTGACATAAAAAAATGTAAAAATAAGTAAGAGATTTTATAACTCATAAAAATGTTTATTTGTTTATTTAATGCTCGTTTCAGTTTTATTTAGTATACATATATAAAATACCAAGACATTCTGTTTGACAGTCGAGCGAATTACACAGCACAATCCGTCATCTGATACCAATAATATCAAACCCTGATTCTTTGGCAGCGTTGACAATTCTTAGTGACCCAATACATAGCAAATACAAATATGATAACAATATGGAACAAGCTATGCTGTAGTGTGTACATTAAAAATGTCGACGCGAAAAACAATGGTTGTGCGATAAAGCGCTCGACTGTCAACCGAAGGGTTAGAAGTTAAGTAAATTTCTCAGGTTATGGCGAAAGGTTTTTCTCCTTAAACAGATAACAGAAAGCCATACATTTAGAAGAAATCTATCTATCTATCTATCTATCTATCTATCTATCTATCTATCTATCTATCTATCTATCTATCTATCTATCTATCTATCTATCTATCTATCTATCTATCTATCTATCTATCTATCTATTTAAATATTTAAAAAACAATGTAACTAATAACAGCTCATTTAAAAACAACAGACACTTTCACACTTAAAAAATTAAAAAAAACAAAAATTTTAAAAGATTTCTATGAAAGTACTAGAGCAGAGATATTGGTTTTATGTTGAGGTGGACTTAACTTAAGGCAGGATAGCTTGACAGTGGAGCTTGATGCAGGCACACTGAACAAGATAGCTTGACAGTGGAGCTTTATGCAGGCACACTGAACAAAGGAGATTGACAGTGGAGCTTGTTGCAGGCACACTGAACAAAGGAGATTGACAGTGGAGCTTGATGCAGGCACACTGAACAAGAAAGCTTGACAGTGGAGCTTTATGCAGGCACACTGAACAAAGGTGATTGACAGTGGAGCTTGATGCAGGCATACTGAACAAGATAGCTTTACAGTGGAGCTTTATGCAGGCACACTGAACAAAGGAGATTGACAGTGGAGCTTGTTGCAGGCACACTGAACAAGATAGCTTGACAGTGGAGCTTGATGCAGGCACACTGAACAAAGGAGATTGACAGTGGAGCTTGTTGCAGGCACACTGAACAAGATAGCTTGACAGTGGAGCTTGATGCAGGCACACTAAACAAGATAGCTTGACAGTGGAGCTTGTTGTAGGCACACTGAACAAAGGAGATTGACAGTGGAGCTTGTTGCAGGCACACTGAACAGGATAGCTTGACAGTGGAGCTTGTTGCAGGCACACTGAACAAGATAGCTTGACAGTGGAGCTTGTTGCAGGCACACTGAACAAGGAAGCTTAATGCAGGGCCAATTTCGTGTGTTTAAATAGGCAAGTAATAATATTCGGCTGGTCGTGGTGCTAACCACACAAACCCTTCATCTGCCATGGTTACAGAAACATATGAATTCTACACTTCCGTCAAGTCACATACACTTCATTTGTTCCGCTGGCTTATTAGCCATAGAGATCATTTTATTTTTAGATAGGTTTATTGCTCTTAATTTTTTTTTATATATGACGTTTTGTAAGTTTTTAGCTAGTATCATTTTCGACGTGTGGAAGGTTCAAATCTTGTAACTCACTTGTAACATTTTGCACAAGTGTAAATTAACGAAACAATAAATGACTTTAATAATCCGTCATCTGATATCAACAATACCAATTTCTTACTCTTAGGCAATATTGATAATTCCTTGTTATTCACGATATAGCTTACACGTGGTCACCTCAGTCCACAGTTATGGTAACAATATGAAATAAACTGTGTACTTCAAGAGCGGTCACCTAAGTCCAAAAATAAATTTAATCTCATTTTCTAATCAATTGATACTTGTTTTCAAATTACGCTTCGTTACAGGCTATGTTTTCTCAGTAAATAGATCTACATGTAGATATATAGCTATACAATTCAATACTTTACACACCACAAATTGGTGCGATACGGTCTAAAGGTCTGTAACGATAATAATATAAGCTACGAGCAATGGCCCCTTTTGGCGTGCCAACCTCGTAACCGCAATGACTCCTTGTAACCCAGCTATCATTTTCTAAGTTATCATTTATCTAATAAATGTTTTTAACATCTATCATTTATCTATCCATCATTTGTCTAGCTATCATTTAGTGGCTATCATGCAGTGGCCGTGTGAGCTGTTTTGGATGTTAGTTGCGTTGTTGTAGATAATACTTTAGCTGAAGTCGTGGCGATTTTGTATGTAATGTTATAAAAAAAGTCAAGTTCCCTTAACCCTATCGGGCCATCGGGGCAGATGAAGTGTAGAATTCATCTGTTTCTATAACCTCGGCATTTGAAGGGATTGTGTGGTTAGCACAACGCCCAGCCGCCTTTACTTCCCCAACATAAAGTCAGGTACCCATTTAAAGCTGGGTGGACTTGTGGGACGACTTTGCACCGAATTTCACCTGGAAAAATTCTGGGCCTCACCGAGGCTCGAACCCATGACTCTAAGGTCGACAGTCGAGTATCTACACCACTCGGCCATCCGTCCCACATGTAATGTTATAAGTGGCTAGATATTCGTTGTATGTGGCTTGATGGATGTTGTAAGTGACTTGATGTCTATTGTATGTGACCTGGTGTATATTGTATGTGACTGGGTGTATATTGTATGTGATTTGACGGATGTTGTATGTGGCTTGATGGATGTTGTAGGTGGCTTGACGGATGTTGTAGGTGGCTTGACGGAAGTTGTATGTGTTTTGATGGATGTTGTATGTGGCTTGACGGATGTTGCTGTGACACAGGATACGGATCGTAAAATGAACGCAATGGGTAACGACAGAACTTTCATATTGCGGGTGACGTCATATGTGCGGCTGGCCCGCTTGCTGTTGGCTAGCTGACAATAATCCCGACATGTCGTGGTTGGTAACGACGTTTGATGGGGGCTGGAGTCGCCGTCTGTCGTGAGGTAGATGTCGCTGTCACCGATGAGGCTCTAAGTGATGTCATAGTGACTATTTCTGGTATCAATGCCGATTGACTATCGATTTGGGTTAGGACCTTTTGTTCACTAACATGAAAGTGAAAAACCTGTATAAGGTAAATTGATCTTGTCAAGTTTATTTGTTGGGAATTATTGTGCGCCAGCATCAGTGGCGTAGCGAGCTTAACTTTCGCCGGGGGCACAAAAACCTTTTAGCCCTCCCCCCCCCCCCCCGTATTTGAAAACCATATAATATTATATGTAAAATATACCATTTTGCGCCCATTTGTGAGTAGCACCCGGGGCATGATGCCCCCCTTCTCTACGCCACTGGCAAGCATTGGATTTTGATCTAGAAAGCCTCCCATCATATCACGCCTCTTAAGTTAACGATTACATGTTTCCACAGTAGCTGGCTACGTTCGTCCTGCATATATGTAAAACATTTATTGTCTGTATATTTTATTCATTAAACTATTATTGATGTGCATTTTACTACGCTTAAAGAGTAGGACGATGTGTAACACAGGTAAGTAGCCTCCAGTGGCGTAGCTAGGGTGGGGGGTCCAAATTTGAACATTCACCCGGGCCCCCGCTTGAGGGGGGCCCCCAAACGAATTTCCAATTTTTTATTTTAGCACTAAATATTAAATACTAGCTGTAACCGCCACGCGCTGCCGTGACTAAGCCTTCTGTAACGACCAAAGTCGGTTATGTTTTTATAACATACTTTGGAATGGCTGGAAATGCGCCATAGGTACAATGTGGGTCACGTTTAGACAGAGTTTGTATTTTTAGAGGACACATACCTGTTAAGTTAGATGACCTAGTTAGGCTGGAATTAAAAGAAAGGCTAAGCGTTCTTGTATTTTCGAGAAAAAAATGTTGTGATAAGCTAATTATCTACCGTCTGGTTTTGTATAGACGGCGCCAAATTTCTACATATGCTTTATTAGTGTTACAAAGAGCATTGTTGAGCATTGTATTTACAAGAATATAGATTAAACATTGTATTTTCAAGAATATGGTTTATTACGTCAGGGATGAGTTAATTAATTAAAGGGAGAAAGAAGATCAGAGCACCGGAGGCGGAACGAAATATTTTTAGGGGGGGGGGGCAAGCCAAAATTCAAGGCGCCACCCCCCTTGAAAATTTAAGGAGGGGCAAGACAAAATATGACCGAAAGACAAATTTTACCCCCTTAATTCTATAATAGAATATAGTAATTCTGTAGCAAGTAGCCTACTTAATCGATATTATTAAAAAATAATATATTAAAAAAAAATAAAAATGAATATTGAGCACTTCTGTCGTCAACTGATTCGTAATGTCAGTTTGTTTACAAATTTAATAGTGAAAATAGATCAGAAAATTACTGATAATTATCATGAATGATGATGAATATGAAACCGGAAACGGGAAACTCAATAAACAAAAAGTAATTTATGAAAAGATAATAAATAATTGTATTTTCTTTCAAAATTACATTTGCCGTCATTCGGTGGATGGCAATACTTCTCTATACTTATAAGATGCATTTGCTATCTGTCTGTCTGTTCCCTTAAAACTCAAGATCCAGACAACCAAATAACGTGAAATTTGGTACACGCAGTGGCGCAACCAGGGGTGGGGCAATACATAATTTACGTTATAAAGTTACAAAAAAGACTGTCAAACTGTCTTTTTTCAATATGAGAACCCCCCCCCCCCCCCAGCATTTTTTGCTGGTTGCGCCACTGGGTAAACGTACACAAAATTACATGGGGAATGTTCTTAAACAAGTTTCGTTCCATCTCAATGGGTACTTTAATTGTAATTAATTATTTTGGATATCAAAGACATGAAAATTGGCAAACGTTTACCCCAATTTCAGGTTTTACGAGCTTCTCTCCCACATAGCTAACTTACTATAAATATGATCGGTACGGGGAACCAAATATCACATTACTTACTACATTATTACATTCCATTCCTTCATCCATAGGAATTGTCATCTTTTGCAACAGTCATGCCTAAGAGAGAGAGAGAGGGAGAGAGGGAGGGAAAGAGGGAGGGAGAGATAGAGAGGGGAAGGAAGGGAGAGAGGGAGGGAGGGAAAGAGGGAGAGAGAGGGAGGGGAGAGAGAGAGAGGGAGGCTCAGGGAGGGGAAGGAGAGAGAGAGAGAGGAACTGCCAAAAATGTTGTGTATCACATTGCTTTAAGATAAATGTACCCTTTTATTCCATGCAAATAAACGTCTTATTTTAAATCTTAATTAAATGTCAAATTACGCTTCTTAAATAAACAGAAAACATTATTTTAAACCCGGGCAAAGCCGGGTACTTGCAACTAGTTTTAAAATATGCCACAACTCTCAATAATGCGATTACTGTAAAATGTCAATTAATTATAATTTCTTTCAAATATTAAATTTAAGAAATAAATCAAATGAATTATGAAAATGATACATATAAACTAAAATGAATTACAAAGTTAAAAAAGTTAAAATTTTAGGGGGGGGGCAGACTGGAAATTCAAGGCGGGGCGCCGCCACCCCTTAATAGTTTTCTAGGAAGTTCCCAGGACTGGGAGAATCTAGTTCTTCTTTGTGGCCAAGTAAGCTTGAGTTGGTTTTTGATAAGCACTTGACAGCTGTTGCTACACTGCTGTATCTTTATAGGAATTATCTGAATGGTGATACTTTTCTTCGCCATGTTCATGGTCTTTTTTGTTTTCAATGCTATTATCAGGTTTCTTTTTAAAAAACCCTTCAAATTTTCCTTGATTTTGCAGCCTCTCGTCTTTCTGTAGCACGCTTTTTCCGTTTTGTAGCCCCACTCAGGTAAACTCATTCTTTCAGCATGGGTAAAGTTTCTCTATAAAGAATAACACTCTTTACATTTCACAAATAAAAAATATAAAAAAAATTTATGTATATTTGTTTCATCCGCCATGATTGTGAGATTTCGTCAGACAAATAGACATAAGTATACGAACTATGACCCTTCTATTTATGTCTATGGACAGATGGATTATAGCATGGACAAAAATGGAAGATACAATGCCGTCAAGATAACGTGTCTTACAACAACCAAAACTATGTTTTGACACTTTTAGTAAACTTTTTACCAGCTTTTATTTGCGTGGTGATTTACATAATTTTGAAATCATTAATCTGTGTGGAATACATGCAACAGTGTCACTAACTCACTGGCATCACTATGGTTGGTGTCACCCGATGCGGACAATTCAGGGTGTCACCCCCCCCTTCTCCAAGACTTCCAGCATGAATAATGGTACATATTTCCAATTTTCTTGCTCAAGACGGTCTTGGCCTTTGAGAATTTACTTTAAAACATTTAAGTCATGAAAACGATAGTATTACTGACTGTATTTCAGAAATATGTAGGCCCTATATTACTTTAATTCAACTAAGTTTATAAACTACGTCTCCTATTTCATAAAACCACGTGACTACCTCCGTCCTTTTTTCTAGCGTGTTTACAAAAAACTCCAGATTGATCCGAGCAACTTTGAATTAGATTCAATTACCTAAGCTCCAGACGCTCTGCATGATGGCACCCTGTGCTACTGCTCGTATGGTGGCACCCTGTGCTACTGCTCGTATGGTGGCACCCTGTGCTACTGCTCGTATGGTGGCACCCTGTGCTACTGCTCGTATGGTGGCACCCTGTGCTACTGCTCGTATGGTGGTACCCTGTGCTACTGATCATGTTTTTTGACTATGACCGATTATAAAACTGACTATGCCGAGTTCTTTCTGCTATGAAATTTAGAATTGTTCATTTTGGTGTCACCCCATATGTTGGTGTTACTGCCCCCCCCTCCTGCTCCACCGCCAGTGGATCAGAGAGGTACAGAACGAACGGACATGCAGTTCGACAAAATAGGCAGCACACAGGATAGAGTAGTGATATTTCGGTGAATATGTATCTTGCAGTGTATAGTTTCATTCTACTTATATTCTGAAATTAAATTTTGCGTAATCGTCAAATAAAGTAGCCTATATGAATCGGACTTGGCAGTTTATTTAATTTATTTGTGATGTATGTGATTGATTAGATAAAGTGTCAATCCCTACCAGAGAAGAGAAGACATAGACAGATCGTCACAAGAACTCAGAATGCATAACTAATAATACAAGTAGTTATGACACCTACTTTAATGTAAAAGTAAGTACTGAGAAAAATTTCGTTTCTAATTCAGTTTATTCATTTAATGCAATTTTGTGTGTAAATTTTAAGGCAATGGGTGAAGAACTTTAGAAGTTATTAGCTAGGCGTTAATCCTATTTACATTTTATCTACATAGATAAAGCCACAATCTTGTTATGCACGTTGTTATATAAGTTAGTGCAGAGGCGTCACTCGAAATCAGCTTTAGCAGAACGGGCATCCTAATTTCAAAATGTGTTAATACATGTAAGCTGGCTATTGATTAATTTTTTTATTATTGCTGTTATGAAACGTTTTTAATTTTTCTTTGTGGGAAAGTTAATCCCTTGAGTACATCTTCTAATACATATTATGCAGCCTGACCTATTTTATGATATTTCGAGGTGTTAAGCCCGAGGTCAAGGCGCCGTTGACTTTGGGATGGGTTGTTGGCTGGATGCTTGTGTCACGCCAGATTTCTTCGTCCTTTGGACATTTTATTTTAATCAATGTGGTTGTAAAGAGTTTGAATTTGAAGAGGAAAAAAAAAATAAAAGCAAAAAAAAATATATAAAAAAAATAAAGTTCGAGGGTCAATTTTAATATTTCAAACATAAAGATAACAATTTCAATATGCTCCTAAGTTCATCTTAAGTCTTTCATGTTGATAACGGGTTTTTTTTGCCTTTTTTTTTTGGATACAAAATCTGGACATTAACAAAACAAAACTAGACCAGGAAGCTGAATATATCAAGTGAAATGAAAATATTAGGATGTAAGATACGACACACAAAGAACAATACCAACTGTCCCCGTGACGTGTAGCACGAGGTCATGAGATACGACACACAAAAAACGACACCAACTGTCCCCTTGTCGTGCAGCACGAGGTCAAATATTTTCTGCCTGGTCATCTAAAGTAGATCATAAAGGGGAGGGGGGAAGAAAAAAAAACAACAACTAATCATTTTGAACTTCTTGAATGAAAAGTGACCTTTATAAAACAAAACACATCCCAAATCCTAAAACTGGAAGCTCACACACACACACACACACAAAAATCATGTAAAATGATATTTAATTCTACATCCAATAGTTTATTACTAGTTTGACTGTACCAGTAATGGCCTTAGGACATCTATGGTGTCAGCCCCCCAAGCCCTGCACCGGCCATTTAGGGATTTTCTTTGATATCTTTTTAAACTTACCCCATCTTTCCTCCTAAATTAGGACACTTTTTTGAATAACCTAGTTGTGCTAATACCACCTCTGACTGCAACCTCTCCTGATTTTCTTATTGTAGCTGAATCAACAATGGAAGTATGTCCTGGTGAAACAGTCTGACTTGTAATTTTTTTTTATTAAAACCAAAGTAGTATTGAATTTATTTGAAAATCAAATAATATGATAAATCAGAGAATTAGTTTTTACTGAATATTTTTTGTCGACTTTTAAATCGCAATTTTATAATAGCTACTTGTAAGAAATACATTTTTATATATCTATATAAATAATAGCGGTCTCAAGTCTCCGTTATATCGAAAGTAGAAATGAAGAATACAAAATGACGTCTTACGGGCGTCTCGATTCGATAAATAATAAAATAAAAAAGTACAATTTTGATTAAATTGTGCGGTTTTCAAACATAAAACTTGAAGGCCAAAATGTGAAATAATTCCATTTAAATATTTTTTTTTGTATTTACTGCAACATATTGCACCTTTAAATTGTCATAACATCATGAACAAATCGGATCTGTCCGAAACAAAACATAAACTAGCCTACTGATAAAACCTAAGGGAAAATAACTCTATGCAAAGGTTTTGCAGGGTACAGCTAGTGGATGCATACATACACACACACACACACACACATACATATATATATATATATATATATTATTTGTGTTTTAATGAACATACTACGTCCGGTATACTGTGTTCAAGTTACAATTCAATGAAGTATATTAAAACTGTGAGGTATTTAGATAGATAGGCTCCCGCTCTATCTGTCATCTATCTATCTATCTATCTATCTATCTATCTATCTATCTATCTATCTATCTATCTATCTATCTATCTATCTATCTATCTATCTATCTATCTATCTATCTATCTGTCTGTCCCTGTCTTTCTGCCTGTCTGTCTTTCTGCCTATTTGTCTCTCTCTCTGTTTTTATATCTATGTTTCACTTTTTCTCTTACAATCTGTCTATCTGCTTGCCAGTCTGTCCTTTGATCACCATTACCCTCACTTTCGTCCTAACAGTTGGTTGAAGAAAGCGATTAAATTGCCAACTGTAGACGCGTTTTCCGTTCATGTCGAGATAATTATAATTGCATCTAACTTGTTACGTTACTTTAGCTTCGCACTTATAAACAACGAAGCAGTTAAAAATAAAACAGCATTTAATTAAAGTCGAGGCGATTTGTTTCGATGCTGGTCAGTTGTTACAAGCAGTTACAGGGGAAAGAAATGTTTCCGTCTTTTCTTGGCACAGCTGTGATATTATTTATAATTCAGTTGCAGTGCAATGGTAAGATATGTTTTTTTTTTTTAATTTATGTTTACTCAAGTATAGCAAGGTTAAACTAGATGAGTAAAAATTATAGATTAGTTTAGTGAGTGTTTTATGCAGAATATCGTAAAATATCCTTTGAATGCATGTATTTTAATATAATAATTAGCTGATGATTAACATAGTCATTTACCTCATAAGTGATTGATTAGTCAACAAGACTTTTGTAATACTTATAAGCGAACTATATATATATATATATATATATATATATAATTTTTCGAAATTGTACATTTTTAAAAAAAAAATATTTATATATATATATATATATATATATATATATATATTATTGAGGAAATAAAATAACATATCTCTTACTTATAAGCGAACTATATATATATATATATATATATATATATATATATATATATATATATATATAGAATTTTTCGAAATTGTACATTTTTAAAAAAAATATTTATATATATATATATATATATATATATATATATATATATTAGTGAGGAAATAAAATAACATATCTCTTACTTATCGTTTAATACAATTATTTAGCTTTCAGTGACGATGACTGTTCTGATGATTGGATCAATCTAAAAACGAAATGTTTCAAATTTTTGAAGGAACCGAAAATCTCCACAGAGGCGATTTCACACTGTCACCAGATTGGTTCTGAGCTGACTAATGAGAAAGAAATACGGGATGATACATCAACAATAAATCATGTATATAATTTAATTGTTTTTAAAGTAAATAGTCTTGAAATTAATCTTCCTTTTTTTCTGGTTTAAAAAAAACAACAACACCCATGTAAAGAGTACATGTACAATAAACCAAGATGTATGTAAGAGTACAAATTAAGTCAACCAAGATTGCGAAAGATTACAAGTACTCCGAAAGTGTTCTCGAATAAAATTACACGATCTCTGTACAACATACCTACACAATAGGCAGATATAGAGGCAAAGTACGAATTTCTTTCATTTGTGCATAAATTGCGCTCAATACAATCTCAGGAATGAAAAAAATAATTTTGAATTACAAATACATCAGAAAATTTATTATAACTTGATGGAATTTAAAAAAAAATGTTTTACGACTCATGTTGAAGTCGTTACGCCTAGTACCTTGACTCCTGTCATTGGTTGAAATTGTGCCGCTATATTACCTTGACTCCTGTCATTGGTTGAAATTGTGCCTCCTAGTACCCTGACTCCTGTCATTGGCTGAAATTGTGCCGCCTAGTAACTTGTGTCCTGTCATTGGTTGAAGTTGTGCAGCAGAGTACCTTCTAAAATGTTTTACCGTGCTTAGCCTAATGCGTTATACACACAAACACACACACACACACACATATATATATATATATATATATATATATATATATATATATCGTCGGCATCCGTCCGTCTCGAGAGACGATGGTGTAGTTGAGTTGAGTCTACTAAACACCGCCGGGAATGGCTGTGCAGTCCGACTCGGGAGTGGCAATCCCTGCCGCACTTGTCACACTTGAAAATAGTTGGTTGTTGTAGTTGTTGTTGTAGCTGTTCTTTTTTCCGCTTCCGTCTTGTTCTTTTCAGGGCAGCATTATCCTGTCGCTCAGCCTCTGCGCGCAATGAACCCTGCCGGACAGCGAGCCTCCAGGACTGGCGGTCGGCTGCTCGGCTCTCCAAGGAGTTGGGGTTAATGGAGCACTCTTTCATTTTCTTTTTGCAGGTGTCTTTGTAGCGCATTTTAGGTCGCCCTGTTTTCCTCTGGCCGGTAACTAGCTCGCCATAGAGAAGGTCCTTTGGGATGCGGCCTGCGTCCATTCTTTTGACGTGACCGAGCCATCTGAAGTGTCTCTCGCTGAGAACTGCAAACAAGCTGCTCATGTTGGCCCTCTCCAGCACCCCAGTGTTGGGGATCTTGTCTTGCCACTTTATCTATAGTATACGTCGCAGGCACCTCATGTGGAAATTGTTTAGCTTCCTTTCGTGCCTCGCGTAAGTGGTCCAGGTCTCGCATCCATAGAGGAGGGTACTAAGTATGCAGGCCTGGTAGACGCGCAATCTGGTATTTTCGGTGAGGCTGGGGTTTTCCCACACATTTTGCTTTAGTCTCGCCATGACTGTGGCTGCCCTAGCGATTCTGCAATCGATCTCCGGTTCTATGGATAGCGAGCTTGAGATGGTGGACCCGAGGTAAGTGAAGTTCTCGACGACCTCTAGGGTGTGCCCATCGATGTCAATGCTTGGGGGTGTATCTGTACCCTGTGCCATGACATTCGTCTTTTTCAGGCTGATAGTCAGTCCAAACTCCTTACATGCATGGGAGAGGCGGGTGACAAGCTGCTGCAGTCCGTCTTCAGTGTGTGATGTCAAGGCTGCGTCATCAGCAAAGAGCAGCTCGCGGATTAGGACCTTTGTGACTTTGGTCTTTGCACGGAGGCGGGCTATGTTATAAAGCTTGCCATCGGACCTTGTATGGATGTAAACACCGTCGCTGCAATCCTTGAAGGCATATTGGAGGAGCATGGAGAAGAAAATGCCGAAGAGTGTAGGTGCAAGGACGCAGCCCTGTTTTACTCCGCTGCTGACTGGGAAGGCCTCGGAGATTGCGCCGTTGTAGCAAACCGTGCTATGCATGTTGTCGTGGAAGGACATGACCACTGCAAGCAGGTGTGGGGGGCAGCCAATCTTTTGCAGCAAGCTGAAGAGTCCGCTTCGACTTACTAGGTCAAACGCCTTTGTGAGGTCGACGAAAGCGATGTAGAGTGGCACCTGCTGTTCCTGACACTTCTCTTGAAGTTGACGTAGTGAGAAGATCATGTCCACTGTTGATCGGCCAGCCCTGAAGCCACACTGTGACTCTGGGTAGACTCGGGAGGCGAGGGCCTGCAGGCGGTTTAGAGCGACGCGGGCGAAAGATATATATATATATATATATATATATATATATATATATATATATGTGGAGAAATAATATAGTCTAAGTTTGATGACGCAATTCGCTAGGCTCCGCCCACCGCAGTATCTATGGCGTCATTCCGCCATCTTGAGTGTAAATATTGGGAGCTTTAGTGTATACGTCATTTGGTACAAATGACGTATATTAACCGACAGTTGGGAGCACATGCTTTGTTTTATAGTTAATCTAGCTGTGGGCATCTATGTAGATGGATGCATCTTTACATTTTGCTTTTGTACTCCTCCTGATTCTACCTTTATGTCAGTTCATGTTCAAGTATTAAATGATTGTTTGATGTTACTTCACTGGAGTTAACTTCGTGATTTGTGTTGTCTGATTTATTACACCCTCTACAAGCATCATCATTAAAAGGATCCGTAACATATATTTGGCAACTCCGACGTCGAACTGAATGACTTAGCTGGATTCAGGAGCAGCGGAGTGAGTACATTAAGACTCGTTGTAATTACCGGTTAAGTATTCATCGGTGAATTACGTGGCGGCCACCACCCTGGGTGTGCGCCGTGAAAACTGTGTTCTGAAGTGGCCAACGTTACTGTTTGCTAAAGTGGCCAACGTTACTGTTTGTTGAAGTGGCCAACCCTATTGTTTGCTGAAGTGGCCAACGTTACTGTTTACTGAAGTGGCCAACCCTATTGTTTGCTGAAGTGGCCGACGTTACTGTTTGCTGAAGTGGCCAACCCTATTGTTTGCTGAAGTGGCCAACGTTACTGTTTGCTGAAGTGGCCAACCCTATTGTTTGCTGAAGTGGCCGACGTTACTGTTTGCTGAAGTGGCCAACCCTATTGTTTGCTGAAGTGGCCGACGTTACTGTTTGCTGAAGTGGCCAACCCTATTGTTGCTGAAGTGGCCAACGTTACTGTTTGCTGAGGTGGCCAACCTAGCCGTTTGCTGAAGAGGCCTACCTTGCTGCTACTGAAGAGGCCAACCCTACTGTTTGCTGAAGAGGCCAACCTTGCCGTTTGCTGAAGAGGCCAACCTTGCTGTTGCTGAAGAGGCCAACCCCACTGTTGCTGAAGTGGCCAACTTTACTGCTTAAAGTGGCCAGAGTTGCTGTGTACTGACGGGGCCGACGTTACCGTGTGGCTGGGAATCACCTCCTCATCGTCAGAGGACCCCACCATAGGATCACCGAGGATCAACAAGGGATCATCGAACATCGCGGACAGGGATCACCAAGGATCAACCCGTGTGTTAGTCAACCCCACATCGAACATCGCGGACCGGGATCACCGAGGATCAACCATCGAAGTCAAGGAACAAAATTTACTATTGTGTATTTCTTTATATGTAAGTTGGCATATTTTTTTTTTATATATATTTATTACTAGAATATTGAAATCTGGTGTAATTATTTGTTTGTTGTTCTGGGTGGAATTCTGTATTTAATACAGTAGAGGTTAAAATAGGGTCCACCCTGAGCAGCCAAAACATTTAATTTGCTGATTTTTTTAAAAAGGAATTTTGTATTTATTTAGTTATTACTTGTATGTTGATGACATAATAGAATATTTTTTTGTGTATGATATATAGTATCAAACATCTTCATTTATTAGTTATAATTGGGTTTGGTTACTGCCATGTCATCAATTTTAAATATTGTTGAAGCTGGTAAAGCACTTGGCCTTACAGGCCAAGAGTTACAAACCTGGGTATCTGTAGAGAGAGAAAGGATGGAAAAGAAAGAGATGGAAAGAAAGAACAGAGAGAGAGGGAAGAAAGAAAGGAAAAGGAACAGAGAGAGGGAAGAAAAGAGCCGCAGAACGGGAAATGAGGAAGGAAGAAATCGCGAACGAAAGGGCGCGCTTAGAGTCTGAGAACAATAGACAGTCAGCTAACCCCGGAGTTAACGGAGCAGGTGATAGAGTGACCACATCACTTAAATTACCTTATTTTACAGAGGGCGTTGACAGTATGGACACATACTTGTCTAGGTTTGAAATGCTAGCTACTAGCGCGGGTATGCCGAAGAATACATGGGCCGCGTCAATTTTAGGATTCATAAGAGGCAAAGCTCTGGATGTATGCTTGAAACTAAATGAAAATGAAATAAAAAATTATGATGTTGTGAAAGAATCATTAATGAAGATTTATGGTAACACATGTGATGGTTACAGGGAAAAATTTAATAATATTCGCCCATCACGAGAGGAAGACCCCAATTTATTTATCACCAACCTTAGTTTGTTTTTTGATAGATGGGTGGCTCTGTCTGGGGCGAAACAAGAGTACCATGATTTAAGGGAACTGATTTTAGTAGATAGGGCAATTAATGTGTGCCATAAAGATTTAGTGGCATTCTTGAAAGAAAGTTGAGAAAGTATAAGTCTGCACATCCAGAAAAACCCATATCTAAGTTAGAACCAGACCATAACCAGGATGTGCTGTGCTTTGCTAAAGCTGTACCATATCCTAACCGTGGCCGTAGCTTAAGTCCTGGGAACAGGAATAGATCCAGTGACCGACATGACGGGGACAAATTATGTTTCTCATGTGGGAGAGCCGGACATAGATCGCGAGACTGCAAAAGGGGAAATGGAGGTAGTGATAGTTTATGTTATCTGTGTAACGCCAGGGGACATTATGCTAGGAACTGCACTTGGTCCCGGGGAAATAGTCAGGGGAGAAAAGGACAACAGACCAGAACCATGGACAAGACCAGACAGAGACAAAGAGATAGGGTACAACAGGCAATGTTAGTTCAGGGGGGAGGTAATGGTTTACATTTTTACCCTGGGTTCGTTGGTGATGTACCTGTGAAGGTGCTACGTGACACTGGGGCAACGTGCGTGTGTGTCCGTAGATCATTGGTGAAAGATAGTGAATTCACGGGAAGAATGGGTCTATGTGCGTCATTTGATGGGACGGTACATGAGTTACCCATAGCCACCATTAATCTTAGAAGTCCATTTTACACAGGGCTAGTTGAAGCATTAGTCATCGAGAAACCAACTTATGACGTTTTAGTGGGCAATATTGAGGGCGTAATAGAGTGTGATCCCATGGAATTGGATAAATGGAAAAAACTTAATGATCCTACTAGAAACTGTAATGCTGTGACAAGGGCTCAGGCTAAGGAGGAAAAACTCCATAATCAGTCATCAATTAGTAGTACAGATAACTGCTTAATTATTACTCAGGAAGTAAAAATTATACAAAGGGAAGAGAATGTAGTCAACTTTCCTAATCCACACATGACTGACAATGTTAAATCTAGTGACATTCCTGTGGGTGAGATGTCTGACAGGGTCACCATAGATGGAGAGAACTTTTTACCGAACAGCATAATGACGTGTCATTATCAAAATTAATCAACCGGGATAAAAAATCATTTAGAGATAGGAAATCATTCAGTTAGAAAAAGGTGTTTGGGTTAGAAAGACACAGTACATGAATAAAACGGTGAATCAACTTATAGTCCCAATGAAGTATAGGAAATTAGTTCTTAGGACAGCCCACGATTCACCTTTAGCGGGTCATTTGGGGGTTACTAGAACCAAGTATAGGATCTTAGGAAAATTCTTTTGGCCTGGGGTTACCAGAGACGTAAAGAGATATGTTAGGACGTGTGACCTGTGTCAATCAAAGGGGCCCAAATGTACCCAAATGGAAGCCCTGCATTACAAACAACCGATGTAGTTGACAGACCGTTCACAAAATTAGCTATTGATATAAGTGGACCTATGCCAGTGCTGTCCAATAGAGGTATCGCTTTATCTTAACTGGTAGATGTATGTTCCAGATGGCCAGAGGCGGTGCCTCTTAAATTCATAAGGGCTGAGGACATAGCACAGGCACTAATGACTATTTTTTGTAGGACAGGCTTCCCAGATGTTATTTTATCTGACAGAGGTACTCAGTTTGTATCTGAATTAACCAACCATTTTACCTCTGTATTGGGGATCAAACAAATCTTTACATCGCCATACCATCCCCAAAGTAATGGAATTTGTGAGCGACTGAACGGCAGTATAAAAAAATGATCAGTAAAGTGTCTGATGACAATCCGGGAGACTGGGATCTCATGTTACCCTGTGTGTTGTTTGCGTATAGGGAAATTCCACAGGAAACAACAGGATTTTCACCTTTTGAAATGGTGTACGGTGCGAATCCAAGGGGTCCACTGTCCCTACTTAAGGACTTAATGATAAGGAAAGATTTATCCCTGACGTAAGAACTGCCTATGAGCTAGTGATTGATACAAGACAGAGACTGATAAAGGCCTGTGATGTGGCTAGATCAAATGTTTTAACCAAAAATAAAAGCACATTATTGAGGGTTAATAGGGACAGGAAACTCAGACATATTAGGCCAGGTGAAGATGTACTTGTCTTATTACCGGACAAGACCAATAGATTATTCATTAAGTGGCAAGGACCTTTTAAGGTTACTAGAAAGGTGACAGACGTGGATTATGAAATTAATATTAGAAATAGGTTAAAGGTCTTTCATATAAACATGTTGAAAGTATACTATAATAGACCAATTGAATTAGTTCAGACCGCTGAGAGACAGGTTCAAAATTGTTTCATGTTAAGGGAGGAAGATGTACCTGACGCTGACATTCAGACATGTGAGGGACCTGAGGTTGGAAACAAGGAAACATGGGAGGATATAGCATTAAATAACTTAACTCATGACAAAGTGGTTAGTATTAAGACACTTTTGGGTGACTTTACCGATATTTTTTCTGATAGACCGGGTAAAACTGATATAATACAACATGACATAAAGCTGTCAGAAAACAAGGTTATCCGTTTGAGACCATACACCCTCTCATTACATCACCGCGACTATATCAAGAAAGAATTAGAAGGGTTACAGAAACAGGGTGTCATAGAACCATCAGAGTCACCATATGCAGCTCCCATAGTGTTAGTTAAGAAAAAAGACAGGTGACATCAGACTGTGTGTAGACTATAGACAGTTAAATAAAATAACCATTATGGACTCGTATCCCATGCCCAATCCTGAGGAGTTAATGACCAGGCTAGCCAGAGCTAAATATTTTTCTAAACTGGATTTAGCAAGAGGGTATTGGCAAATACCACTGACCCCTGAAGCCAAACCATTGACTGCATTTATAACTCCATTTGGGTTGTTCCAATGGAATTTCATGAGTTTTGGGCTAGTAAATGCACCAGCCACCTTCAATAGGATGATGGCCAAATTATTTTCCCATAGACAAGACACTGTTTGCTACCTGGATGACATTTGTATTTTTCATGAGGACTGGGATAAACATGTTAGGAGTCTAAGAGAAATTTTTACAGTTTTAAAGAGACATAATTTAACCGTGAGACCGAC
>JAGDYQ010000343.1:450000-465000 GCA_021962125.1 Bulinus truncatus
TCTCAGTCCATAGCTATGATAACAATATGGAATAAATTGAAATTTATTGTGTTTTTTTTTATCTCAGCCCACATCTATGATGACAAAACTGAATTAATTCTTCATCATTGTGCACATTTTAGAACCGATGTAAGAGAAGGGATGGATGGTCGTGCGGTAAAGCGCTCGATGGGTTCACAGCGAAGGGAATTTCTCAGGTCATGGTGAAAGTTTTCTTCATGTCTCCCATGGAGCCTTCATGGCCGTTACACTACATGTTGTGGTGGGGATGAAAGAGGGGGGGCACTAAAAAAATCCTCCCTTTTTGCTGTATGTATTGTGGGATAGAGGATCGACTCCCGGCGAGTTCCATTCACCTACATATGTCTCCCGTGGTGCTTCTATTGCGACTGCACTTTCGTTCTATGGTGGGAATATAAGAAGAACACTACAAACAATTTTAACATAATGGTTTGTAGGATCTAATTGATAAACATCTTACCATTAAATGTAAACGACTTAGCAAAAACAGATAAAGTCAGATTACACTTGAAGCTTTTTTTAAAAAAAATTGAATATTGCACATGGACTTTGTACTCCAAAATAATGATCATACCTACCCTACACTAGGAGACGGATGGTCGTGCGGAAAAGCGCTCGACTGTCGACCTGAGGGTCCCTGGTTCGATGTCTGGTGAGGACCAATGGATATTTCAGGACATGGCTTTAATTTTAAATGAAATTTAGAACTATTTCAAGGCTTTTTATCTCTTTGTCCAATCATTTGATATTTGTTTTCCAATTACACTTCGTTACAGACTGTAATGTCTCAGTAAACATAGATTTACGTGGAGTTAACAAAACATCTCAGTACTGTATACACCACAAACTGGAGCGATACGTTCAAAAGGTTTTTATGTTTGAAAAAAATAATATAATTTAGGAGAAATAGCGTTGTTTGGGGAGGGAATTGGCCTCCCCCTCCACCAGTGCCTACCCCCCCCCCCACACCGCAAATGTCTCCCTGTAAATTAGCTATCATTTATCTAGTTATGATTTATCTACTTTATGTTTTGAACAGCTATCATTTATCAAGCGTTCATTTAGTTAGTTATCATATAGCTAGCTATCAATTATCAAGCTGTCATTTAGTTAGTTATATAGCTAGCTATCATTTATCCAGCTGCCATTTAGTTAGTAATCATATAGCTAGCTATCATTTATCAAGCTGCCATTTAGTTAGTTGTCATATATCCAGCTATTATTGAACGATCTACCTTAAATCTATATATCCACGTCTTATCTGTCATATATTCATCTATTTAAACGTTACAAAGAAAAGTTTCAACTGTAAATAAACAGAAGTAAAAATAACAACAACAAATCAAAACATTCATTTCAGAGTCTTCAAAACGAGACTATGACGTCAGAAAGTTTCAACACGAACGTTGAGTCTGTGGTTGAGAAATGTGTCCAGGTCTTGAACGGTGGTCCTTTAGAGAATAATTTGAATTTGATTTTTAAAACAACTGATTTGATTGGCCAACTCACGAAGAAACATCAGATGACTGAAAAAACTTACCAGGTAAATGTCACTATCCGTGGTAAACTGCTCCAGATTTCGATCAATCTACCAATATTTTTCATTGTGAATTATGTCTTTCAACAATGTAATCTACTTAGAATTTTATTAAAAAATTTTTTTTTTAGATTTAGTGACGGGTAAAAATGAAATAAAAATAAGTTCTTTTGAACGTGTATGCAGGCCTATTGCGTGATTGAGTATTAATTGCATCTTTTAAAAATCGTTTGATAGAAAATAGAATATAATTGCAAACAATATAGAGTGCATTTTGATATTCTTTATTTGATTGACATTACGTTGAATAGCCACTTAGAGGAAATAATGTAAAAAAAATATTTACCTGTTTATAAACCTGAAGTTTTACACCTGGCTACTCCACTAAGTACGGATAGTCGTGTGGCAAAGCGCTGGACTGTCGATCTTTGGGTACCTGGATCATTTCAGGTAATTCTTGAAGTTCGCACCAATGTCCCCCTTGGTGCCTCTATGTCCATTACACTCTCGGCGGTGGTGGCACTACAACATTAAATATACTCCCTTTTAGGAGTGCACTTTTTTAAATGGTGGGATGAGTGGTCATGTGTTAAAGCACTCGACTGACGACCTGAGGGTCTCGGGTTCTATCCCTGGGGATATTGCCATTGCAATATCGTCTAAGGTGGAGAGGAGAGAAGTGCACCATAAAAACATTTGCATAAGTGGCTTATAGAAGCTAAGAGATTTCATCTCATCTTTACACAAACACAGATAGCGGAATGAATGGGGAAACCACTGCTAGGAGAAAAAAAAAAGAATGGAACTTTTTTCCACATTACACCGTAAACGAAAATCATAACAAACTATACATATATGTTAATTTCATTTTCTTCCAAAAAAGTTTCAGCTAAGTAATTTATTTTTATATGACGTCCTACAGAAGTTCATTGAACTTACTGACCGAGTAATATCGTCTGACACTAAAGTCTGGACTGAGTTAAATGATCTGGATCACAAGTCTAGCAGAAGTTTTCTCCTAGGCTTAGACCTGATCTCAGCAAACATTCTTAAGTCAAATGAAACACTGCAAGAAATCATAATCAAGAACAATATTGGTAATCACGTTGAGTATTTTATTAGCTTACAAAATTTGTTTTATTTGAGTCAGTGAATGTTAATGGATTTTTATAGATCAATATGTTTTATTTTATACATTTTTTTTATACAAAAGCTTATTTATGTTTATAGTATATTTATGTTTATAACTGTGAGATAATTTAAAATAAATTGCAGCTGTTGAAAGAAACTTCATTGGTGAGAACATCACATTTCCGAATGAAAGTTTTAAAAGCATTAATCGTTCTACGGAAAACTTTAAAGGAAACAAACTATTTCTTTCTAGACAAGCGCTGAGAAATCCATTTGGTAATATGCAACTGAACAATATTATGAAATAAATAGTCTTTAATAGGTATATACACATATATAATATAAAACAACAAGTAATATTCATATTCCATATGTTCTTCAAAATAACGCTTGAATAAATAAACAAACATTATTTAAACTATGCATCTAATAACACTCCTATTTTATTTATACATTCAGATCATCAAAGATATTTCATCTAAGTCATCAGAAACGGACACGGCAGGTTTAGAATTGGTGAAAAAGTTACAAAGTAACTAAAATAAATTTTCGAGATTTTGTTATTATATTCAGCTTTTTCCTACAAACAAACTTATGTTCATCCTGTCAGTTAACCTAAAGTCAACTCTTCCAAACACCTTTCACGCCTCAGTTCCTCCATACACAAACATCCTGTCTGTCAACCTAAAGTCAACTCTTCCAAACAACTTTCACGCCTCAGTTCCTCCATACCCAACATCCAGCAAGCCATCCATAGCCAATTTTTTTTAATCAACCAAAAGCTATAAAATATTTCTTATTTGTTTTTTCTCTAATATTCTACCATCTAGTTTGGTAGAATGAACATTTTATAAAGCCAACTTAAAATTATTAACATTTTGATTAATTTCTTTTTTTAAATAACAGAAAGAAACTTTCCAAGTTTCAAGAAGATTCTGTCTCGGATATTCTCTCCTTATCAATAGATGGACATGACGGGAGACTTGCTGGAGTAATCACGCTAGAATTTCATATTGAAGAGGTGAGAGAGAGAAGAAAGAGAAACAAACGTGAATTAAAGAAAAGTCTCTTAATTCAAAACAACAGCAGAATTAATTTCCAAAAAAAAAAAAAATACATTATATGAATTCAAAATGTATATCGCAATATTATTTTCCTTCCATAATTAACTTTAAAAAAAATATATACAAGGTATTTTGTAAACAAAAATATTTACTTATAATAATTAGTAGTTAAATATTCCAATTAATGTTTTTACATGGCAACAATATTAGTTATCTTTCAATATTTTTTTTTAATTATTGTATTTATGAATTCGATTTATAAATAAACGCCACGTCATTATAGTCAATTACGATCAGTGGTGAACTGACCATTAAGTTAGCTTGCCCCTAGGGCCAATAGACCCTATTTAAATACGTAAACTGGCCATTAAACGTTATATTCACATTGGTTAACTAAAATTAATCAAAGTATCAAAGAGCAATCTCCTGATGCACGCGGCAAGCATTGTTTTTAGATATAGTGCACCACTGATTGTGCTTTATGAGTACGAATGTAAAATACTGTTATTTTGAGCAAAACTTATTAATTTGTAATAATTTGTCTTGTGTATTTTCTAGAAAATTACATCCAAACCATCTTGCATTTACCTAGTAACGAAACAGAGGTAACTACAAAATTCGTTTTTTTTTCTGTCGTTTATTAAATTAATAAGTGTGTGAAGTCGCCATAAAGATGAGATGAAAACACTTAGATCCTATAAACACTAATTCGACGGGTTTTTATTGTGCCATTCTTTCATCCCCACCACAGCCAATAGTCCAATGGGCATGGAGGCAACACGGGAGATATGGAGGAAACTTTCATGACCTTATATATATATATATATATATACGTTTTTACCGGAGATCGAATCCTCCTCAACCATCCGGTCGATAGTCGAGCGTTTTATCGTACGATCATCATTCTCCATGGATTCATTGAAAAGTAGCCCCGTCCATTCTTTTATATAGTCAAACCAACATGTCCACCGGAGTCCTCTGCAACGGCATTGTAAATTTCCTTAAAGAAAGTTTTTTGTTCCTTTCTCATAATATTGATGATTTTTTAAAAATGTTACTTTAAAAAAACAAACAAACAAAGAAATACAACGACATACGAACAACTTATCCTATCCACTAATTTTTTAAAGTGAGTTAATTTTTTCTTATCGATTCCTCGTGCAATTTGAGGCGACATTAGCAATACGGTCTAGTAATCGGAACAAATTGAGAGAATGTTGAACTTATTTTATTTTGTTATTTAGAAAAATTGAAAATAAAATTTTCTACACTTGCGTCGACGACTAAAAAACTTTACATTTCTTCGTAACTCAATTTGAATGATGGTATTTGTTTTACAGTTCATCTCATTTCAATATGAATGATGGTATTTGTTTTACAGTTCATCTCATTTCAATATGAATGATGGTATTTGTTTTACAGTTCATCTCATTTCAACATGAATGATGGTTCTCTTTTCTGACAGCTCAGAACCTTTTTGGTCAGACAGTGGATGTTATGAAGTGTCCAGAGATGACAGCACAGTTGTCTGCCAATGTAATCATTTGACCAACTTTGCAGTGTTGATGAGCACATCACAGGTAATGTCGTTCAAAATTTAAAACATTTTGTTAAATCCATTTTCTTTCGGGTAAGAACTCGAAATTTATCTTACTATAATCCCTGTTTTCTTATCGACAGATTTATCAGTATGAGCTGAATATCATCTCGCTGGTTGGGTGTGTTTTGTCCATTGTGTGTTTGGTTGTGACTATTGCTGTTTACTTACTCTTGTGGAAGTAAATCCATAGAACTGACCAAAAGTTTGAGTGAAATTCAACATAAACTAAATGATTCAAAAAAATTAAAATCATATCAATTATGAGTTTATCTCTTGATAGATCCTAATCACTGTTAATCCAGTAATGTAATTCTAGAGTTATAGAATTTATCAAATTTATTGAAACTGTATTTCAGAAAAAATTAAATCAAAATTAAAAGTTTTCATCAGTACATTAATAAAAGTTAATATTATGACAGTTGCTAAAGACATTGAAAAATAAATTCTTTTATTTATAATTATTATTTGTATTTATAATATTTCCTTGAGCTGTCAAATGTACTTACTCTATGATAAATACACCAGTCTGGGTTGGCTTATAATTTCAACATTAATCCAGTTCCGCCCCAAGGAAACACTAGTCAGGGGCCCAATCATACGGTGGCCCCCAACACTAGGGACACCCTTCGGTTTCTAAGCTTATTTCGATATTTATTCATTAGGCTACACTGATTGTAAATCATTTTGGAAGGGTCAAATGGAAGGGTTCAACTTTCAGAGTTTGCCAGGCGTGGGGGGGTGGGGAGCTCTATATTTTTTTTTGATACGGCCCTGCTTGAACATTCATTCATGAACATATTTTTCAGGTTCCTACGATCAGAGAAGTCAATACTGCTGATGAATTTATGTGTTTGTTTGGCGGCTGGTTACGTCATATTTCTTGCTGGAATCAACAGGACCGAAAACAAGGTGTTAAATTTGTAAAAGGTGCACTTAGGACATTTAAGATGTAATCTTAAAACATTTGCGGTATCGTTCAGAGATTGACATGTGGGCATCATTGTATCAGTATATTTGACATAGTATCGTTGAAACACATATGATGAATAATGCATTGGTTTTCGATACGGTATCGTTCAAAGATTGACATGTGGGCATCATTTTATTGTTGAAACACTTATGTGACTGTTGTGTATTGAGTTTGTGTGTGAGAGTTTTTCCCAAGTGTCACTGGGTGCGTGAGATCAAGAGAGAGTTCGTCCTCACGGTAGTGTGTGCATAAGGCAGACTAATCACCAATTAGTTGCTACGAAGGCTCTACAAGATTCTGCTGTACAACAGGGGAAAGTTGACTTTCTACCATAATCAGACCAAACATTAGGTTAAAGGTGAAATCCGGTAAGCCAAGTTTAAAAAAAAAAGAAATTTGCAAGTGTTACCTAAAGTTGAAGATATATTTTGAAAGAAATACTGATCAATGCCAGGTAGTTTTCGATTCATATTCACCAATTTCAATGCCCATTTACAATGACATCAAACCTCTACATGAACCAATAGTATCCCAAAATACAAGCCATTCGTAATAAATCATATTATCGTATTTTGCTTATTAATTGTTTAAAAATCTCAAATGATTGACTTTATGAGTACTGATATGGACGTATGGTAGTTCGACTAAAACGCTTGACTGTTGACTTGTTTGTCCAGGAATCTGTCCTGGTGGCTGCAGGGCGTAGTAGTATCAGTTTCATTAGTGACTTATAGGGTCTATGAGACAGACATCTCACCCTTACATGGACATTACATATAAACAATATCTAATTGTAAAGAATGCTTTAAAAAAGAAATAGAGTAAAAACCATTTAAAAGTAAACGTAATCAATTTAAATAAATAAATCGGTATAAATTATCAAGGAACACATAAAATGACAAATGCAGGCAATTTATTTCTCTGAAGAAATATATAAATAGAGATATGCTTCGTAAATCAAACAGATGAAATATGAAATAAAGGAACAACTAGAAAATAAAGAATTTCCATATTTTACAGGTTGTTTGTAAAGTGATTGCCGTACTTCTCCACTACATATTTCTGACTGTTTTCTTCAACTTCTTAAGTCAGAGCATAGCACTCAATGTTGCGATTACCAATATGACTTCAAAAAAATACACAAAACACTACGTGATACTTTCTTATAGTAGGTGGATTATACATTGCTTGTGTTCTAGTTGTGCAATCTTTTATCGATTCTGTAGGATTTCAACAAATATTCCTCTTTAGTAAATTGGTTGAGTATGGATGCATTTTTCTTTATTAGCGATTTAATCGATTATTTATGATCTCACTTCCCTAGCAGTGTAGTCGATTCTTTACTAACCCAGTAACTAAGTTATGTAGACAGATCTTTATTGTTTAATAAGCTTTGCTATGTATTATGAACTGATATTATCAATGTGAAAAAAAAATGTTAAGATTGTCAGTGTTTGCAGGTCTGCCAGCTATTATTGTTGTCTTGACCCTCGCCATTACAAAAACAGAAGGATTTGGTGAGGACTATTAGTAAGTTGATATCTATCTATCTATCTATCTATCTATCTATCTATCTATCTATCTATCTATCTATCTATCTATCTATCTATCTATCTATCTATCTATCTATCTATCTATCTATCTATCTATCTATCTATCTATCTAATCTATCTATCTAATCTCTAATCTATCAATCTATCTAATCTCTAATCTATCTATCTATCTATCTATCTAATCTATCTATCTATCTATCTATCTATCTAATCTTTCTAATCTATCTAATATATCTAATCTATCTATCTATTTAACCTATCTATCTATTTAACCTATCTAACCTATATATCTATCATCTATCTAATCTATTTAACCTATCTAATCTATCTATCTATCTCTCCTCTATCTATCTATCTATCTATCTATCTATCTATCTATCTATCTATCTATCTATCTATCTATCTATCTATCTAATATATTTAACCTATCTATCAATCTATCTATATCTATCTATCTATTAATCTATCTATCTATTTAACCTTTCTAATTTGTCTAATCTATCTATCTATCTATCTAACTATCCTTCTATCAATCTATCTACCTACCTACCTATCAACCTAAATTATTGATTTGAGTATTGCTTTTGCGTCCCACCTCAAGTTAATTGTCAATAAAGGAGTAAATAAAATCATCGTTAACCCAATACATAGATGTTCTAGTTTTACTTTGCTGATGAAACCTTTTTTCGTTTTGTAACTCAGAGAAATAGATTCCGATTCCGATGTTAAATTGATACAAGTCTTATTGAAAATTCACCCTGCCCCCCTTAAATACGTTTTGGTCGAAACCGTTGTTTATTAAACTCCTTGTCTAAAGAAAACCTACAGTATTATACTAATACAGTGTACGAATTTTCATAAGTACAGAGTTGGGACAGTTCTTAGTTTTGAATTTATTATTTATAGTCCCTGAAATTCCCTGTATTTATCTGTTAGATTCTTAAAACTAATGATAGCACCGTTTTTACAGAGCCCTTCTTTCATCCCCATTAGTATAGTTCAAGAACCACGGAGGCACCACGGGAGACATGTAGGTTTTTTGGATTAGAGTCGAACCCGTAATCCACAGTATGCAGATCGTGCATCAAACTTATCACTACCAGAGCGCTATTTTTATGAATTATAACGTCACACTTACTTGTAATTCATTACAACAATTCTTAGAAAATATTTTGATTAAACTTTTTCAAAAAGGATTAAATAACAAAAAAGAGACATACTCTTTCAAGTTTATTGATTAATTATAAAGAATAAAATTATCTACACGATAATTTAAAAACACAAAGCCTAATACAAGTAATTATCACAAAACAAAGGAAGTGTAAACAATGAAAACAATTAAGAATTTTGTAAAATAATACATAAAGTAATAATGAATTAAATTTATAAAAAAATGTTTTGATTGAAATTTATTTATTAGCTGCTGGCTATCACCAGAGAGTGGAGTCATATGGTCATTTGCAGGTCCAGCTATCACTGTTGTTGCTGTGAGTAAATCAAACAAGCCATTTTGTAAAAAAAAAATATATTAAAGTCTGAAAAAAGTATTTCGTTTTTTTACATAACAAACTGAAGCTGAATTATATTTTTTAATTAATCAACTGATGTCATATAAAAGAAACATATATCTTTATCTTCTACCTTAATAATTATCAATGTAAACAAGAGAGCAATTAATACATAATTTTATTAAAGCTTTTTAGAGATGGAAGTTAGAATAAAAAGAATGCTTTGAAATGTTTAGTGCTTTGACATTGTTAGTGCTTTGACATGTTTAGTATTTTGTCATGTTTAGTGCTTTGACATGTTTAGTATTTTGACATGTTTAGTGCTTTGACATGTTTAGTATTTTGACATGGTTAGTATTTTGACATGGTTAGTTTTGTGACATATTTAGTATTTTGACATGTTTAGTGCTTTGTCATGTTTAGTATTTTGACATGTTTAGTGCTTTGACATGTTTAGTATTTTTACATGGCTAGTATTTTGACATAGTTAGTATTTTGACATGGTTAGTGCTTTAACATGGTTAGTATTTTGACATAGTTGGTGCTTTTGGATGTTTAGTATTTTGACATGTTTAGTATTTTGACATGTTTAGTGCTTTGATTATTCTTTCTAGGTAAACATCGCAGTTCTTCTAAATGTTGTTCGAATTATTCAGTCATCTGTTTCTATGATGGATGAAAATATGTCCAGTCGATCAAAGTTAGTTGAACGAAATAAACTAAAAAAATTAGTTCACCGTTCATTGAATTAAACAAATAGTTTACCGTTCATAGAATGAAGCAATTAGTTCAGCGTTCATTGAATGAAACAATTAGTACACCGTTTATTGAATTAAACAATTTGTTCATCGTTCACTGAATTAAACAATTAGTCCACATTTCATTGAATTAAACAATTAGTTTACCGTTCATTGAATTAAAGAATTAGTTCACCTTTCATTGAAATAAGTAAAAAAAAATATTAAAAAAACATCAAATTATAACAGTAATTGTGAATATCCAGGTCGTTCCTAAGAACTCTCCTCATTCTGACACCTTTATTTGGTCTGACCTGGGTGTTTGGTGTCTTGTCATTGAGTGGTGACAGTCTGGTGTTTCAGTATTTGTTTGCTGTACTCAATTCTTTGCAGGTAACTCAGCATAACATTTTATATTAACACTTAGCTAATTTCCCTTTGAGTTTGTACCGTTTCCTACAGTATCTTCTTTTGCTTATGACACAATTAAAATTAAATATACGATTATTGTTTATATTAACTACGTCAAGAACAAAGATATATCTGTCATGTGCATATATATATAGCCACATAAAGAGTGATCAAACAAATCCAGTTATGTTAAAATAGTTGATAATTCATTTTTCGTATAATGTTTTTTTCAGGGATTGTTTATTTTGATTTTCCAATGCGCCATCAGGAAACAAGTTAGTATAATAAAATTTAAAAAATGCTCATTAGAAAGTTATTTTAAACTAGTTTTATCTAATTGCTAAATGGAAATGTAAACTTTATGCCCTGTGTTGAACCAGTTTCATTTACTTATACTTGGCCTGTATCTAAAACAATCAAGAATTTCATCAATACTAAAACATTTTTTCTATGTATCTTAGGTGAGAGAGGGCTTCAGGAATTGGAGACGTTCTACTCATAGCAGCAGCTCAAATCAAACGCTCTTCATGGATGGCAAATTTTAGGCAACTTTTGTATATTGCCCTTATGGTATATTTTATATTAAAATGTGTTCTTTTTTTGTCCCCGTTTTGTCTGTCTGTCTGTCTGTCATCACCCTAGATTTCAACAACCATAAGTCCTAGACCCATGATGTATATATCATTTTGTAGGTCTTGGCCTGCCATGTGTACATCAAAAGTTTATTTCGCGATCTGACCTGTCAGGGCCGGGATTCATGGTTTCTTAGGGGCTTATATATGGCTTATATTTTATATATAGATTATAAACTAATCAAAGGGGCGTAATCATTATTTATTTTTGTAACAGTTATTAAACATGACTTACTTCCCTCTCTATACACAAAAATGCTTTAAACGCCCTGTTTTTACAGGCTTAATTTTTGCTTGTTTTTTTATACTCACTTTTGTTTAAGAAACGTACACAAAGTTCATGCTTGTTCACAACAATCTACACTATTGTGATGAGTTAGTATGAAATGTATAATCAAAATAATTTAATTAAGTTGAAACATTCTCTAGCCTTACATTCATTCATAATCTATTAAAGAAAAAAAAAACGTTGAAGATATTTAAACTTAAGAGCGAATAAGTCAGAGTCACTCACAGTCGGTATGCAGAGCCCCATCGGTTTCAAAACTCAAAACGCGACTAAATCATCACTTCCTTTAATTTTAGTTCTCGTCACATCCAGATATTCAATATATTTTTCATGTGTTCAACATACAATTAATCTTAGAACTTTGTGTATTTTTTTGTCTTTATTTTTTTTTTCATTCACATAGTACTCTTTTGTACAACCACATTGACATAAAATATAATTAACAAACGTCGAAGAAATCCCCCTTTGACCCAAGTGACCCAAGTGACCTACCCACCGCCCCCCCCCCAAAAAAATATACGTTACGATAACACTTCGAAATATCGTAAAATAGGTCAGGTTGCATAATATTTATTACAAGATGTAGGCCTACTCAAGGGCTTTACTTCTCCACAAAGAAAAATTAACAATGTTTCATAATAACAACATAAAAAATAATAACTAGGAATAACTAAAATACAACACTTCAAAATAAATCAATTTAAAATATAACAACTGACTGTAAAAGTAAGCGAATATAAGTGTAAAGAAAAGCTTTTATAATAGTTTGACAATATAAGCGTAAGTATCTATGATGAATATAGTTGCAGATCTTTAGAAAGAGACAGACTGACAAACGGAAAGAAAGACAAGAAGACATATATATATATATATATATTATATCATCTTTTTATATTATCTGGTCAAATAGTAAGTTTATCTGTACAGCTTAAGACTTAAAGTAATAATTGTACTTCCCTTCCTTAGTTTTGATTAGCTACTGACACAGCACAATATAATATAGAGATAAGTCAACGAACTTGATAGTTGTTATTCCATATGTCAATATGTGACTTTACTATCTGTATTAATTATAATGTAAGAGAAAGAAAGAGAGAGAGAGAGAGAGAGAGAGAGAGAGAGAGAGAGAGAGAGAGAGAGAGAGAGAGTAGTCTGTTAATTCTATGTTGACAGCCATGTTTATTTATTAGTAACTAGATCAAAGGCCCGGTACCCGGACCGGCGAGTGACTCCTTATAATTGAGCTATATCCCTTTGACCATCTTTACAAATTCCCCACTCTATTTTTAGCCGCGGAAGTTATACACACGTACGTACGCCAGGCTAGCCGATTATGTATGTATAAGATGTTAATTAAATGTACCTCTAGCCTTAGTGGTGTAAGTTTTGACCCAGCGAAAAATAATTTACCTTTGTCTGTTTCTGTACCAGGGGGAGGTCGTGTGATCGTGCCAGTCGTCGCAGTTTTGGGTGTCGAATGCGTTGTAGAAGATGCAGTGGTACCGAGAGCCAAGACGGGCGCCACGGCAGGACATCATTGCGGGCCCCTTAATAAAACAAAAAGTCGTGAAAAAATTGATATGGTCGGGGCGGCCGGGTCCCCTGACAGATGCGGGTCCCCTGGCAATGACCGCCTGCCCCCCTCTCGGCATGCCTGAGACGATGATACTTTAGCTGAAGTCGTGGAAAAAAGACTCCTAAACGATGTTCGTGAAAATTTCGTATGCAATGTTGTAGGTGTCTTGGTGGATGTTTTAGGTGGCTTGGTGGATATTGTCGGTTGCGTGATGGATGTTGTAGGTGGCTTGGGGGATATTGTAGGTTGCGTGATGGATGTTGTATGTGGCTTGGTGGATATTGTTGGTTGCGTTATGGATGTTTTAGGTGGCTTGGGGGATATTGTAGGTTGTGTGATGGATGTTTTAGGTGGCTTGGTGGATATTGTTGGTTGCGTTATGGATGTTGTAGGTGGCTTGGTGGATATTGTAGGTTGGGTGATGGATGTTGTAGGTGGCTTGGTGGATATAGTAGGTTTCGTGATGGATGTTGTAGGTGGCTTGGTGGATATTGTAGGTTGGGTGATGAATGTTGTTGGTGGCTTGGTGGATATTGTAGGTTGCGTGATGGATGTTATAGGTGGCTTGGGGGATATTGTAGGTTGCGTGATGGATGTTTTAGGTGGCTTGGTGAATATAGTAGGTTTCGTGATGGATGTTGTTGGTGGCTTGGTGGATATTGTAGTTTGCGTGATGGATGTTGTAGCCGGCTTGATGGACGTTGCTGTGACCCACGAAACGGGTTGTAAAATACACGCGGGCGGCGTCGTCGTACTTGGTAACGATGGAAACGCGGATAGCAGATACACACCAGGGGGGGGGGTGACTCCTGTGCCCGTGCTGCGGCTGGCCCACTGGCAGTCGGCTGTAGAACAATCGTCCGAGTCGATGTAGTTGGTAACGACGTTGATGGGACTGGTATTTGCCGTCTGTCATGAAGTAGATGTCGTTGTCGCTGGTGAGGCTGTAAGTTTTGTCATGTTGACCTCTTCTGGTATCTTTGCAGATTGACTGTCGATTGGTTTAGGACTTTTTCACAAAAACAAAATTAAAAACTTGTAAAGGGTAAATGTAATAAATTGATCTTGTCAGGTTTATCGACATAATGTCATTTTGTGGGAATTATTGTGCGCCAACATTGGACCCCGATCTATAAAGCCCCCCCTCCTTTCAGTCTATTATACATTTCAGAACTGGAGGGCGATGCCTATTAAGTTAACCCGTCGTACATGGTGCCACAGTAGCTGGCTACGTTCGTCACTGCACATATGTAGGACACATTTATTGTTTTTTATATTTTTATCTAGTTAAACTTTTATTGACGTGCATTTTATTACGCTTTAAGAGTAGGGAAGATGATATTCCAATATAGATCATGAACAATAGTAAGATAGGGAAATATGACATATATATGTATATACATATATAAACTGTTATGCGTATATTATTGATATTAATAATTGTAACTAGCCCTGATCTAAAGTATTGAATGTATTTTACAATTTCACCGATTTGTCTAAAAACTAAGTCTTTTGTTCGCTAGGAGACAATGTTCGGAAAATGCATGACAGAGGTAGGTAGCAGCATGTTTTGTTTGCTAGTTTAGGCCAGTTTTGTTGCCTTTTTTTTGGTTTCGTTTACGATTCTGAAAAGCTCAGATACCGTTTGTTATAATGATGTTTTAAAATTAGATTTTTTATTCAGCTTTTGAAGAACAGGCGTCCTACTTTCGAAATGTGTTATAATGTAAGCTTGTTATTATCTTATATTTTGTTGTTGTTATGAAACATTCTTAAGTTTTTTTTTGTGGGAAAGTTAATCCCTTGAGTGCATCTTATAATAAATATTATGCCACCTGACGTAGTTTACGAAATTTCGAAATGTTACCGTAAAATGCCCGGGGTAAAGGGGGCGTTAATTTTGGGATGGGGGTGGGTTAGATGACTGTGTCATAGAAGATTTCTTCGTCCTTTGTACATTTTATTTTAATC